>JARVLU010000952.1:12834474-12862728 GCA_031762415.1 Simpsonichthys santanae | reverse complement strand
CTGAAATTTTGAATCAACATATTTTTCCTTTAAAATGTTAGATTTACTCAGATTAAACGTTTGATCTGTCATCTATGTTCTATTACGAATAAAATATTGACATTTACCATCTCCACATCATTGCCTTCAGTTTTTATTCACAATTTGTTTAGTGTCCCAACTTTTTTGGAATCCGGTTTGTAATTATTGTCAAATTTCAAACGTTATTGTTTATCACAATAATTTTATTCTGAGGCAATTAATCGCCCAGCAAAATTTGTTATCGTGACAGGCCTACTTAATGCTCCTTAACCTTCTTCCTAAGGGGAGTGGGGCAAAAAGTGTGTGTGCTGAGTGAGTGGGGTCCTTCATGATGCATGTGGCCCTCATCCTGAATCTGGAGGTGTAGATATCTGTGATGGTGGAGAGATTGACTCCAACATATTCTGTGCAGCCTTCATCACTCTCTGCAAAGCTTTTCTTTCTGCAGCTGTGCAGCCTCCATGCCACATGGTGATGCTGGAGCACAGGATGCTCTCCACTGCACACCTGTAGCAGGAGGTGAGGACTGAGCTTCCCGTACCAGCTTGTCTCAGCCATCTGAGGAAATAGTCTCTGATGAGCTTTCTTGATCAGGCTGGTAGTGTTGTTGCCCCAGCTTGTCATAAAAGGCAATAAAAGCTTGGCACGAGGGCTAACGACAAGAGGGTGGGTATGCTTATGTCCGATGGCTAAGTATTAGGATTGTATTGTTGCTTTTTTTAAAAATAATCTGTTAGTGCACAGAGAAAAAATAGATTAGTTAAGTTTTGAATACTCAAAGCTACAGTTTTCTTGATGGTTTCACATATTTGCCTTACTAAATATAACATTGTGTTCTGGTAGATTTGTGTTTAACTTTAGGTCATCTTTGTTTTGTGCAGCTGCAGCCGCACAGGCACAAGCAGAGGAGCGGCGTAACTTAGCAGGGGACAGTCCAGGGCCTACAACAAACGCACCAGCTAAACCTCAGGGGTGTAGACCAGGTAAATGACACTGCACTTCGACACAAACACGAAACAAAGCCCTTTCACTGCTTTGTCTTTTGTATTCTTAACATTTAGATGCAACACAATCCACTTACATCGTCCTCTTAGTGCGGCTTACTGCCAGTCATCATCTTATTACAGTAACAGTTGGCGTAGCTTATTAACGAGTCACATGCACACATCTGTCCACCTGATACAAAGCCTTTGTAACACTCGCCTGCATTATAATTCACCCTCTAGCTCTGTGTTTTTGTGCCTTTTATTCTATTTAACCACGTATACGTCTTTACGTTTGCAGTAATTGACGGTGCCGCACTTCGAGTAGACGACCGACTGCGAGTAGCAAAAGAGAGGAGAGAGGAGGCAGACAGAAAACAGGGTAAGAGAAGATTTTATTTGAAATTATTTAACTTAATATTTAACTTAAAAAAATAACTAACAGAACATTTGTTCACACCTGTTTTAGAAATAGAATGGCTATTATGTAAAATAGAAAAATAGTTTTGGGGGCATGATTTTGGTATAAAATGCACAAAACATTTTAGTAGAATTATTATTTTTTGACCTCTTCTAAAACTTACCAGTATTTATATATTTAAAAAAAAAAAAAAAGGATAAATTTTAAATAGTAATTACAGCCTTATGCCAAAAAAGCCTTTGCTGTGCTTTGTAGGCTCCCAGTCCAAACAGAAGAAGCACAAATCTGTTTCCCCATTCTACGTTCACCTTGCATGAAATGACAATCTGTTTGTGTTGTCAGCTGTACGAGAGTCTCAGATCATGGAGCGGGAACGTAAAGCTAAGCTGCAAGTGGAGCGCCAGTTGGAGGAACGTCAGAAAAAGGTTGAGGAGCAGCGACGGAAGGAGGAGCAGAAAAGGTTGGCTGTGGAAGAGAAGAGGAAACAGAAGCACGAAGAAGAAAAGGTATCTAAAGCAGAGTCAGGAAATGCTTTGCTTACTCATGCTCGGATGTTACGATAATCTACAGGGTAACATTTAGGGCTGAACGATTTTGGAAAATATTCTAATTGCAATTTTTTTAACGTCATTATTGCGATTATGATTTAAAATGTGTTTATTTTTCAATATCTTCTTCTCACGTATTTTGCAATAAACACAAGCAATAAATAAATCTGTTTCAATTGCAAAAAACTCCACTGTTTTCAACTTCGCTGCAACTCTGTTTCTGCGTTTCTTGTATAGCTCCAGGATAGCAACTTGGCTAAAATGTGTGCGCGAGGGCATTCTGTACAGCTTATCCACTGTGTTTACCAAAGCCGTAAACGCAAGCTTGGCCACTATGTTAATGTGCATCATGTCTTTCACTGTGAACTCCCTTATTGCTCAAGTTATTTTTGCATGCAGTTTTGAATTATGTTCATACAGAGTAATACCTTCGAACATTTCTGACAGTGATCCCTGTTGGCCGGTACTTTGCTTACTTTAAGTTGAAGCACTGGTCGTTTGCATTCTAGCCATGCAACTATCATAAATGGCTTTGTGGTGTTTTTCTAAGTGTTGATGAAGATTTGTGGTGTTACCTCGAGAGGTAGCGACATCGGCAAGGCAGGTTCTGCACAATACAGGTCGTCTTCTTTTTTTAATAGTCAAAATAATTCCAAACAACGGACGCGCTGCCTCTCTTTGGGACCAATCTTTTAGCTGTGTCAGCTTCTGTTGAGCCTGATGCCACTGTACAACCGTTTAAAGCGTAGTACATATTTCTGCTCCCTACTCTGCTTTGCTCCGATCCGCTCACTCGCAAGTCACAGTACCAGATCACATGACCAGTCAAATTGCAGCCTTTGCAATTAGAATATTATCATATTGCAATATTATTGCAAATGCAATTAGTTGTTCAGCCCTCGTAACATTGGACTGTTTCGTTCAGGAATAAATCAAAGGAGTTGTGGCAGATTTGCACACATAGACTATTAGGTTTTTAGATTCCTTACATTTTTCTTCTCTGCTTCCATTTGCTGCAGGAACACTATGAGGCAGTGATGAGGCGAACGATGGAGCGTAGTCAGAGACTGGAGCAGAGGCAGAAAAGGTGGTCTTGGGGGGGACTGTCCACAGATCAAGATGGACAAGCAGGTAGAGTTCCACGTTCACTTTCTGTTTCACCATCTTGTTTTTGCGGCACTTTTTCACTGCATTTAGTGTCTCGCTAAAAATTCAGTGTCCTTAACTATTTGGCAAAAGAGTTATTGATGGCAGATTTGGTTAATTAAGACGTGGTGCTGTCTTTTCCTTTTCATCTAGAATAATTCCCATTTAAACCAGTTTCCTTACTGTATTTGTGCTTTAGACAGTAGATTTGAAGTCAAAACTAATGACTATTGGCCATGTGTCACTACAAGGATGTGCCCCATCATCTTGTGTTTTTCTTCCTGCCTGAGAGCTGTTTTTTCCCACAGGAGAAGCTGGTGCCAGCGTCACTTCTCCTGTAACTATAGTTGTCTCATCTGCCTCATCAGAAAAGCCACAGAGGAGTGGACAAGGTTTTGTTTAATTTGTTTGTTAATGTCACGACACAGCATGAGGCGGCACTGGCACCACAGATATTCTGGTTCCCCATTGCACCATAACTGCTCTCTCCCATCAGTCCCCTCCTGCTCTCTAACTGGCAGTTTTTCCACTAACATCTTTTCCTTTGAAGCTTTTGCTCTGAATGTGTATGTATGTACAAGCAAAGGTTCCAACAAGAGTATATATAGGTAACCACAACAATCCTTTCAAACAGTGTTTTCTAATGCACATCATGCGCCAAAACATTTCACTTCAGTGTTTAAAAAGCCAAATGACAGTTTCTATAAAGGTAATAGCTGCAAGCAGAACAATTCAGTTTCATACTAACTGGGCAATATTGCCCACCTCTATAAAATCTACAAAAAACAAATTCAGCAAAAGACTTCTATTACATTTGCTGTTGACAATGTAGCTTTTTTATGCTTTTCTCTTTTCTGCAGTTTAACACAAGCATGTGATGTTTGCTGAAAACAAGCAGTTATACCGCAACAGTTTTGATTAAATATAAAGTGATATAGTGACGACACATCGATTTAAAATGGGCCTACTGGTTTCATTGCGGTAATTTTGTTTAAAGACTTTACTGAAGCAGGTAATTTTTTTTTTTTTTTTTTTTTTTAAATCTTGTAAAGGAATTAGTAAGTAGCAGAACTTTGTGATCCCTTCCTTGTCTGCACCTGAACCCCCTCTCCTATTGGCTAGCTTCCTTTGTAAATCCCACCTCCCTTGTCTGTTCTTCCTCTCTGCTCTTTAGTTGACAAGCGCTCCACATCCACCACCAACCTGAAACAGCCGTCTGAGGCTGGCATCAGCAAACGTTTGTCCTCCTCCGCCACACTCATCAATCGTAAGTCTCCTCCTCTCTCTCCTTACTTTGTTCCCTCACCTTCTCCTTCCCTCCTACCAACCCTGTGTTCAAGTGTTGCCTTTCATCCCACTTAGAGTAAAGCAGACCGTATTTATCGGGCATGTACACAAATGTGTATGTGCAAAGTTTTCGCCGTCAGCTTTAAGCCTAAAATGAACTTTGACCTGAAATGGACTCCTGTTCTTTGTCATATTCAGTGTTTACACAGACTCAACGCAGAGTGATGGGAAAACAAACTTTTGTCTTTCTGCCTCCAAGAACCCACATCTATGCTGCATACATTTACTAAATGTTTCTTTTAGGTACTGAACTAAATGTACTGAACAGTTCAACATCCCATGCATTAAACTGCAATTTAACAAGTTCTTAATGTTAGTCATCTTTTGCAATATTTACAAGCCCCTAATTCACAATAAATATTATATATACAGAGTGGTGGGGAAACATTAGGTTTTATGAAAAAAAAATCATAAACTGGGTTATGAGATAATGTCAAGTTCAAAATTGCCCTTTATCTATTTCACTTTTGATTGTTTTAATCTACGATTGATGCAGGAGTCTTAAGACGTTGGATGGACCAGCGCTGAGGTGCTGTCGTGTAATTTCATCGCTGGGTGTTTCGTTGTTGTCTCTCAGGTGTTAAGCCGAGGAGTTCATCTTGTAACCGGTTGCCAAGCAGTGGCACAGCTGCTCAGGCCAGTAAGGAGGATGACAAAAAGCTTCAGGTGGAACAGACAGGTGCAGAGGATCACCCCCTTTTTCACCATATTTTCTGTTCACATTAAAGTCGGAGCACAACACATTGTTTTTCAGCTTTCACCAAGCTAGCTTCACTTTCAGCTGTTAAAGAAACAACGTAGGAAATGTTGGTTTAGTGGGAACCAAGTATCAGACGAGACAGCTGAAAAGCTCGTCTGTGTATTCAGGCACTATTTGTTTAAACTGGGGCATCAGCTGCTGTTAGCTCTTGCCTGGTGACTTGCACAAGGCCAAATGAAGTGCACATGATGGTGCAAACTATTTTTTTTTTTTTTTTGGACTTTTCCTTGTTGACTCCTCCAGCTCCTACTCAGCTGTAACTCCACTCTCATGTTTGTAGGCCTTTCTGTGAAGAAGCGAAGTTCCTCCCTCACACGAGTGAGTGTGGGCAGAGCACAGACCCCTGCCAAGCCTGAAAAGGGGACAACGGATGATCAAGGTGGCAAGCATGTAAAAATCAGCACGCATTGTTCAGGCCTCTCTCTTTTAAACAACAGGCATGCTGCTTTCATGGCTTCCTCATGCTGAACGCAGTGGCACTTTGGAAGTCCTAACAACTACTTTCTGCTACTAAGACCTTTAGGAGAAATGCTTATTCATCTTAATTAACTGTCATGGAGCTCAGAATGGTTTCCACTTTTTGTTGTCAATATCTTCTATTGCAAGTTTTTCTTAACCTTTAAATTTTTCCATTCGAAAGCTTGAAAATTTACTGTAAAGGCATGACTCTTAACCAGCAGGTCCAGCTCTGTGTTTCTCATTAACAATTGATTTTCCTTTTTTTTTATTTTATTTTATTATTTTTTTTAACCTTTGTCCATTTTTTCTTGTCTAAAGCATCAACACACGGGTAGTTTTGTTGTGTACCGTCTGCTCTAACAAAGCTCATTGTTCAGTTGTCTCAAACTGCTGGTTGTCTTCTCCCTCCTAGATGACCTCACAGCTGGATGTAACGTGCTCTTGCTTCAGTTCGGTGTGTGTCAGTGCCACTCTCAGAAACCAGAGTGCACAAACTGACAGCGGCGTTGTGTCGAAGTGTTTGCGTTACTGTTAACCACAACTGCTTTTGTTTGTCGTTCAGCTCAATCGTCCACTTTGTGCCACGGGTACTGTGATGATATTCCTGTCTTGTACAAGTTGTGTTTTTTTTTTTTGTGTGGTTAACCTATACAACAACACAGCTTTCATTACTGATACACTGAGATTTGTGCCTGGATCCAGAACAACATGATGCCAGCCTGTGACCAATTAACAAAAATCCAGTGTGTCAGTAGCAGATGTTGCCTCATTAAAGGGCTACTAAAAAAGCACATAATCTGCATTCTCCCTTTTAAAACGCTTGTTTTTAGAGACGTGATAAATTCAACCTATCCACAATAAAAGTTCTCGTCTTTTCCTCTGTAGTTCGTAGCAAGAACAACTCCAGTGGGGAAGTTTTACTGTTTTCATTTCATAAAAGCAATGGCTCTTTTATTTCTGCTGTAAAATTGAGAAGCATCATGACGATTGGCTCAGTTTTCTGATTTGGACGGGTACATTTGCCACCGTCTGTCTCAAAGAAAACATGAGCAGAAGCTAAAGACCTTTTGCTTGATGACACTCACCCTGTTCCTTGGGTCTGTTTCACTTTTACACATTCACCTGCTTTCTTTGAAGGAACTAAGGGTTTATTTTTCCAAGGAACCATTGATTTGTCCTCATTGTACACGTTGACTGCTATTTTAATTATTTTGAGTTACCAGACAGTTTATCTCCGTACTTATCCATGGTGTCCTGTAATTGACAACACCCTTTCATTTAATATCACTAAAAGCTGAAAGGATAACAACTGATGAGGAATCCATGCATAATTACAGAGATATAACCTTTGGTTCTGTACATTGATTCTTTCCTGTTGAATCACATGGTGACCTTTCTTTTGTCTTTATTCCACACTCTTATCCAACCTTTCCTTCTTGGCCCCCTTTCGTTCTCCTTGCCTGTTTTTTTGGGAACTTTTCGGCCGTGTAGCCCGCAGGCCACCGGCAAGTGCTGTGGATGAAGGGGTCCTTAGTCGCCTCCTCACCCCCACCCAGGCCTCACTAGCTAGGAGCAAGAGCGCCGCCGCCCTGTCCACTGAAGGAACAGACGCTTCAGGTAACCTCCGCTTAGGAGATCCTGACGGAGAAGACGGGTGGCTAAACACAAATGCCTACCCTGCCTACTGAACATGCATTGTACCACTTAAAAACAAGCTCAGTCGCCCTGATTATTGCTTCTCTTGATCCGTTCAACCCATTGCCTTGCAGTAGACCGTCATGCTTCTGGAAAAATTCATTATAACCTTGGTGGTAGTGGGATCCCTTTTAAAACGCTGCAGTGTTCATGATCAGCAGTTTATTGTGTACCATAGTTTTTGGACTATAAGGCGCATTAAGCGAAACACAACAGTCATATAAGTCAAACTTTATTCAACTCATTCACAGTAACGCTCATCATTGTTCACTTGTACCACATAAAATCAGTTTGAGGTCGGTAAACACAACCAGAATTAATACATAAGGCTCACTGTTGATTTTTGAGGAAAACGAAAGGATTTAAAGTGCGCCTTATAGTCCGAAAAATACGGTATGCACAGTCATCACTTGCTGCAAATTAGACACGTGGTGTATTGTATTTGGTGAATATTGAGATAAACACAGTTCCAGCTCGCACGCACTTGCATATCTTTAAACAGTTTGTTTGTTTTGTTGAGCTGAGCAGTGAAAGGAGACTTTGCCATGGGCATTTCTCTCCGTCAGAGGAACCTCATGGTCCGTGCTGAGAGATTTACTCCCAAGCTGCTTACCTACTGGTTCTTGTTACACTGGAATGAGACTGTTGTGCTGTGGAGAATGGATTCTAGTTGTTAAACAACATTTCATCCTCACTACATAAGCATGTAAGCTAAAAATAATCCAGTGCCGATATTTTACATTTATGCATGCTTTAAAGCCGTTTGTGCCATCAACGGACGACGTTTTATATTTAATATTAAAGCAAAATAACAAATTATTAATGCTTTTAAAAATTTTAAGAAGCACTGACTCAATTTTCAAACCTCCATACTGCTGTATTCCCCCCCCCGCCCCCCCCAGTGTTTGTTTTAGGTTATGGCGTTTATTGACAGGCCATTATGAATCCATTAACAGCTATGGATCCTCAGCTAAATATAGCTTCAGCTGAAACCTGACTCATCCATGGAGCGTGTGACGGGCTCATATAGTCATCGCTGCGGCTCACTGCACAGTCGGATTGAATTACAGAGCACGTTGGTTTAGCAGGAAGAGTTGTTTATGTTTCTGGATTATGAGGGTTAATCTCTCAATCTGACACAGCAAAACAGAGAACACGATTTCCTCTGCTACTTATTTACATAACATAGCTACCACTTTTATTGTTAAAGTAGAAGCGTATAAATCTCAGCAAGTTTTCTGTCAAATATGAAACGGTTGCGTAATTGTGGCAGGAAGTGCTAAAGGCTCCATATTACAATTTTTTTATTTTACATTTTTAGAAAAACGAGAAGTGACACATTGTGTTCTGTGTACTAATACATCATTGTGCTGTATTATTTGTGTTCAGTGTTGGTGTTCAGTGTGCTGGTGTTCAGGTTTATGTTTTGTGCACAATTCAGTAAAAGAAGGGTGTTTTTTTTTTAATTTAAATATGCATATATTTATATAATACTGTTGCTTTCGGCTCAAGTTTTCTGCCAAGTCAAAGCTTTTTTAAATCGACCTTCCTGCACAAAGTGCTATATCTAACAAAGTGCTTTTTGTGTGCTCTTTCCCCTCTCACAAAAACACTCCTACATTTGTTTCCTACCATCATCTACCCTCTCCCGCCCCTCTTTAATTATTCTCTCCTACTCTCTTTGTTTTTCTATCGATCCTTTTCATTCTCCCTCTGCTTTTTGCTGCCTTGCTGCCCATCTCGGCCGCTTCTCACCCCGCCCGTTGGTTGTGCTACCCTGGCCCTGCGATGACTGTGTCCTTTACCAGAGTATCACCTGTGTCCTCGTTCAGCCTCTGCCAGCCTCCTGCACCCACCGCGGGGACCCGTGCGCAGCCGCAGCACCGACCGTCAGAAAAGCGCCATGACATCGTCAAAGTCGGCCAGCGACGCCCTCGACACTTCTCTGGTGAGGTCTTCTTAAACTTAAGGTTGCTAACGCCACTAATCAACAAATAAAACTACAGTATTTCAGTCAGATTTACCAATAAAATACTTTATTTTTTTTTATTTGTAGCTGCAAAAATTATATCTTATAGTTGTAGTAATGACATCTGTGTCTGTTAGTTTGTGCTTCCTGATGGAAATTACCTGGATGAGATTTTTTAGCTGATAGAACTAATCTCAACTGTATTCAAAATAGTGATTTATTAAGGTTTTATGTGTGTATGATAATCTATCCATATAAAATATACCTTTGGAAGTGGGGGAAAAAACTATCAAAAATGCAACAAATTGTTAAAATTACTTGTTTTACTGGAACCATTTGCTTTTATTTCTTGTAGTCTTTAAAATTTTGAAAATATGCATTTGAAAGTTGTAAAAAGAGCTATTATTTTTTTAGAAGCTGCCCTAAAACCCAGTTGTTTTATCGTGTTTGATAAATCGAGTTGTGTGTTTAACACTGAAATTGGATGAAGAAGAAACAAATGCAGGGCAGCCTCTGATTTATGCTCTTCTGTCTACATTTGCCTGTCAAATAACTTCAATGGGACGCTGACCATAGGGAAATGTAGTTCCTGTTGTTCTTTAAACTTTTCAAGTCACTCGCATGTTAATTTAGTTTTTCAATGGAAGAAGCTTGTGCTACTGCTACTGCAAGTCTGCCTCCATGTTCTCAGTTGGTGGCCTGTTGTGCCTGGCCCTCTCATAATCTGCTCCTCCTCATCCTCCTCCGGGCTTGTGAAGGGCTTCATTGTAACAGCATGCAACAAGGGTGGCCTGATTATGGACAGATGAGGCCATGCAAAGCAGACCCACCCTGACCCTACATCATGCTTTTTAAAGTCTCACTGTCTTTTACATTTTAGTAGGAGATGATAAGAATTTCCATCGTCATGTGTAATAGAAGAATTTACAGCACTCTGCTGTAAACCTCACAGTTACCATATTTTTCGGCCTATAAATCAGTTATTTTCATAATTAACATGCCCTGCGACTTATAGGCTGAAGCAACATATTTATGGATTTTTTTCCCCATATTTATAAACCAATTTATGGCTGAGATATGACCATTTTCATTCATTCAGACTGGGAAAAAAAAAAGTCGAACAGTACCA
This sequence comes from Simpsonichthys santanae, assembly GCA_031762415.1. NCBI lineage: Eukaryota > Metazoa > Chordata > Actinopteri > Cyprinodontiformes > Rivulidae > Simpsonichthys > Simpsonichthys santanae. Next base: position 12,852,250 of record JARVLU010000952.1, on the reverse strand, counting down.
TTTTCAGCCATTAGATGGCAGCAGAGTAGTGTATGGCATGCTGTTGTATCATGTAATAAGTAAACGTGGCTATAATGACACATTCAAAAAAGTTCAAAACAACTAGACTTTATTTATTATACTTTATACTTTATTGTTTTTGTCTTGAACTTTTTTTGAATTTACCATGTCCTGGATGACTAAGAATCTTCACCAGCTATTAATGAAACAATCTGCTTGCCATAGGCCCCCCACCTTCATTTTGCTCGCTGCTTGGAACCGTCAAACCAGCTGCACCACCCCGGCGAAAAACAGCTAATTTGACCATTAAAGTGCATTTATTAAGTAAAAGTTAGACTGGGACACACCTTTGCTATAATTTTGAGAAACAAATGATTGTTTTAGGTGCTTTTCTTGTTAAATTTCAAAGAAACGAGCAGCGTTCCTCATTATTTTTCCTCCCCCTGTGCGCTCCCAGAGCACCGAGGCAGTGATTACAGTTGATTTGACCGTTAAAAGTCCTTTTGTTAAGAAAACGCTGGACTGAGACACATCTTAATTATATTTTTGAGCAAATAAAATTGTTTTAAGTGTTAATCTTGTTAAATTCTTGTTAAAGTCCTCCTGTGCACGCTCCCACGGCTGCCATTTGTCAGCCCATCGATTTTTGTCACAACACCAGCCCACATTTCTGGGTTGTCAGTGGTGACACATAATACAGTAGATGCAACAAATATGGCGAAGCGACATTTATGGATTTTTCCACTTTTTAAAACATATTTGGACTGATGCGACTTATAGGGTGGTGCAATGGTTACAGTGGAAAATACTGTATACAGTTATAGCTGTAAATATTTTGATGAATTCACAGATAGTCGAGTTCCAAGCAGGGTGACTTCTGCTGATTTTGTCTGATCATAAAGAAACCTCAGAGCTGGGCTTTGTCTATTTTAATTTATTTTTCACACTAAATGTTTTTAAAAACAATATGTATTTTTAAGTGACCGACATTGCTATAAAATATACATTTAACTATATTCTTGTCTACAAAAGCTATTTGTAGATGTTAAAAAAAATCACTGCACTCCAGATGATCTGTGTTGATTAATTCTTTGTTACAATATTTAATTGATACACCTGAGTAAGAAATTAATTTTGCTCCACATAATATGACTTTCTGTTTCTTGTTCCACTTATTATTGTTCAAAGAACATATGGTATTCAGATCATATGTCAAGGGATAAAACAGTTGCTCATAAAAACAGTGATGTAACATAAACACCGTTTTCCATTATGGCCAAATTGTGCCTGTTTTAGAGTCACACAAGTGATTGATCTTTGTCGCTATATTTACATGGCTAAAGATAGTGCAGTGACTTTAAAATTCATCAGGCATTAGCAATGTGTTACTTACATGTTTGAAGAACCAGTTCCTTCTCATGGCCTCGAGACTTAAAAACATTTGTTTCCACTTTTTGCCCCTTTTTCCTAAACTTAGGCACAAAATGCAAATACAGTACAGTATATGATTTCTTAACTAAACTGTTTGTTTACAGGTACTTCTGTCCACAGCAGACTCGTAAATGACCCCACAATAACATTAATCTCTGTAGAGGAGTAAATCCTTTATAAAACCTGTTCATTTAGGATTTTTAGGGTTATTGTTTATTTATTTACTGTACTTGTAAATAACATTTACTTTATTTACAACATTTAAGCTAATTTGGCTGATTTTTGAAGCGATTGTGCTCCTAAAATGATCTTAATTTGTGTTTTTTTTTCTTTCCCTGTTTTTGTGTATGTAAAAAACAATAATAACAAAAAACTACAGAAAGACAAGCAGTTAACAACACCTCAGGGGCAGCGTCCTGCCTCCCCATCCACTACTCTGGTACGCAACCGCTCCCCTTCCCCGGCCCACAATCCAGTTCCTAAAAGGACCCCCTCTCCAGCAGCTAACAAGTAAGTCTTTACACTAGTTCTCTCACTCAGTATTTTATATTTACATTGTTAGAGAGGTTGTTGTATCCTTGAACGCACTGTAAATCAAAATGTATGACACCCAATATGTCCCTAAACAGGCAGAGTCCCAGGATGCGTCCTCCTTCACCATCGTCAATGAAACAGCGCCCTCCATCCCCCCAACCCACATCAGCTAAGCCCCCTCCTATCCAGAAACCAGCTCTCACTCCAACAGGACCCCCAACCCTGAGGAAGAGGGACTCCAAGTCCAAGGATTTAGGTCCTGTTCAGGCTGTGGCTCCACAGTCCTCTGATCTAAGCAAGACCAAAGAGAAAGACGGTGAGTTTGTGAACAGAGATAAGAAGTACAAGCATATTACGGATATGACGCAAACTCTTTAAAAACACACTCAATATTATTCAGACACAACAACAATGTTCTGGTTTAATCTAATAGAATTTCAGCAAATCAGCTGCCCTGCTGAACTAGCTGAAATTTTACACATCTCAGCTGTTGCTATCAGAAGCTTTAAGTTACTTTGGTCCAAACGTACTTCTACTCTGACAGACGATTAAAGTAACATACCTTTCTTATTATACTTTGGCACGTCTTGTTCAAAGCAATTACCGTACCCATGATTAATCAGGTCTCTTAAGCTTTAGAAAGTGATTTGTTATTTCTACAGAATGGCATGTTGCTACTCCTGCCATTGTGTAGCTATTCTCCACCTGTTATGTTTACACTAAATTGATGTTCTGAAGCAAAACAAATAAGCTCTTAGATTCAGGTCTTCAGATATTTGAAGATGTTTGAATGATGACAAATTGTTGCATTCAGAGTTGACAAACATTTCATGTTTTAATTTGTAATAGTAAATGTGTTTGATGTAAAAAAAATGTTGCAGCTGTTGGAACAATTTGTTTCATCAAAATAAAATATATTTTTAAAACTCACCTGGTGAGCTGTGTGAAGCTGCTTCAAAAGGGAGTCACTTTGAAGATGAGCTGCTGTGCAGCTTCTCTAACAGAATATACATTTTAAAAATGTTTTGTGTGTGTTGCACTCTGACGTGGCAGCAGCAGCTTTGGCTGCGATAAATCCCAGTGGAGCAGGACATCCATTAAGTCCCAGCTGGAGTCACATCCTGTTGTAGATCTGGATTTGTGATTGCTTCTGCCACCCTGTGGACAGAACAGTTTGCAGCTAAATGAATTATTTTTTGTGCAGGTGAAACTTTACACAGATGCTCTGTGACTGTATACATCAGGGGTGTCCAAACGTTTTCATATGTGGACCAAACTATCAAGATTAAAGGACTCATGGGCCACAAAAATGTGAATTTCAACTTTAGTAATGTTTTGGAGAAAGGACAAAAGTTTACTAATTTTGGTGGAGAAAGAGTTTTAATTTGTTTTAGATTCAAAACATGAAAAGCCTCATTAACACTAAGCTTATATTTTTTATTAAAAAGGATTTGATTTATTTGATTTGTTGGGTCTATGTTTGTTGCTTTCTTGTGTTTGGAAAGTTCATTTTAGTCTGTTCTCATGAGTAAGTGTCCTTTTAAAAGAGGGTCGATCAGCCTTTTGGGCCGTCTATGGTCCAAATGGCTGATTGAAGTTCTGAAAAAATCGTCCAGCTGTCAGTCGCTACAACGGATTCATAGAAGCTTTGGTAAAGTTGATCAATTCGTTTGTAGATGATACCATGTTATATTCCTTTAAAAGTGTCCAGCTTCCCTCTTGGTTATTTTATCAGTTGCAATATTTAGCAAGTTTTATGAATCATTATCCAAAAGTCCTTTCTGGTAGAAATCAGTAAAGGGTTTTGATGCTCTGTACCATGTAGTAAAAATAAAAAAGAATAGTCAAAGGTTTGTATTTTTCTTAATATTGCTCACTTTGAGAAAATTGTTTTTCATCAGTTTTGCTGTTAAAAAATAAATATTATATAATAACCAACTACCGTAATTTGAAGAAAGTCTGCATCAACCTCTTAGGTTTGCTGCCAAAATGATACCACCTGCAGTTGTGGGCCGCACAAAATCACCCCAAGTGCCGCAAATGGCCTTCGGGCCACATTTTGAACACCCATGGTATACAGGTGGTCCTCGGTTTATGTTCGAGTTCCATTACAACGGCCCGGTCGTATACCGATTTGAACGTAACCCGAAATTGAAAACACGTGGCGAACGGTAACGTCGTTTTAAACACTTTTTTTCTCAATGTAACACAACAGCGTACTTAAAATGCCGTTTTGCTGTATTTCCAAGCAGTTAGCTAACACAATACCCTCAAAACAAAAACAAAAAACACATAAAATGCTGCATAAAAAAGTCAACTTGAGGTGTGATGACGTCACTGGGGAGGCGGCCGTAAGTCCGAAATGCCGTAAGCCAGGGGTGACGTAACACGAGGACTACCTGTACATGAAAGATACAAAAACAAGATGATTAGAAATGATGATCTTTGTTTGTTGCTGAGAATGTTTTTATTTATTCTGTCAAATAGTTTAGTTGTTGATATGAGCAATCAATAATCACAGTGAGTCCAGTAAGTTTTTGAATTACCTAGTATAAAGTAACTAACTATACAAAAAGTTGGATATTTAAAGAAGCAATATATTATATAAAACATGTTTATTTGTCTTATTGCATATTTTGTTGCATTTTCTGAATTTGTGTTTTGAAAATGGTTTCGATCAATTCTCTTGGGTGGATCAAAGATAATCATGGGAATGCTGTAAAACGCTGCACAAGACCAATTTCTTGATTTCTTCATGACAGAAAGCCTCCCTAACCCATCAGTTCCTCTCTCCTTTTGGTTATTATTTATTGAGTAAAAGGGAGGTGCTGGGCCTGCACGACGTTGATACAAGGATGACTTGATGACAGGAGGTGCTAAACTTATTTCCTGTGTTGGCTTCTTTACCTACCAGACTCAAAACCTGCAAGTGGCACGAACTCAGCCGCTGAGGCCGCCAAGATCCTGGCTGAAAACCGCAGACTGATGAGAGAGCAGAAGGAGCGAGAGGAGCAGCTCAGAATACAAAAAGAAGAGGAGGAGAGGTGAATATTGAAGCATTTTGGCAAATCTTTTTCTCCTTGAGGAAATGCTTTTTTTGTTGTTTTTGTCTATACAATATTGGATCTGCCAGGCATAACAATGTATGAAAAATACTGTTGATCTAAACTTTTTTTGCTTGAATTTTTTTTTTTTTTAAGTACTGTATTTCTAAAACGTAAGTAATCACAGCAGACCCAATTAAAAACAAGAAAAATATATTCTTAACCTAACAAAACACAGGTATTTGTCATTTATGTGCCTCAGAAGTATAACTGAATTTCTAAAGCTAAGGAAGCAGTCAAACTTGATGAGCGTTAGAATCAGAACTAGATTTATTGCCATTGCACCCGAGCACAACAAAGTTGCATTTCAGTTATAGCTGTCTAAGAAAACGTAAAACAACAGACAACAACAGCCGTGGGAGGCGCAGCCCTTTTGTACAGATAAAAAAGAAGAAACGCAGGTGGAGAGGAGGTTAAAAAAAATCTAATCTTACATTGCGTCCTACAGGACACATTGTGAAAGTTGGGGGGGAGACCAAAGCTCGTGAAATAGCACATAAATAGACATAATACATATGTGTGTGGAGTGGGTATGGGTTGGGGGGTCCCAGCATGGCCGCCAGGTGATTGGTTGCTACACCAAGGGAGGCAATGAGGGAGGCCAGCAAAGGCATGAGTTTGAGAGGAAGTCGTAGCCAGCACAGTCCAGAGCCTCCACACCCTAGCCATAGTCCTGATAAGAGGTGTTTGTTCATTAGCCCTCTCAGATGAGCTCTGACACAGGTCCACGTCCTTGTGGAGGGGAGCAGAGCGTCTTGTTTCCTTAACATCCAAGGAGAAATTGAAATAGTGAACCTTCCAAGGCCAGGTCCAGATTCAGATTTCAACATTGTTTTGGGTCAGGCTGAGCTCGTTAATTTCCGCCTCTGCCTTTACAGTCTCGCTACTACATCTCATGGCGTCTCCAAACACCTGAATTGTGATTACTTACACCGAAGTCGAGCTTACAACTTCTTCAAGATCTATTCCTTCCAACCCTCCATGAACACTGTCACAAAGTTCCACAGTCCTGATATTATTAACCTGCTCAGCTTTGATACAGGTCCACAGATAGTTCGCACAGAGTCTGAGTGCTGCCAAGCCCAACACACACATTCCAAGCAGCTTAAACAGCTGCTGACGTTTCTGAATTTGTTGATAATCCAGATTTCCACCAACTCCAAAAAGCAGAATCCAGTTATCGTAAATCCAGTTGTGTTTCCATCAAGGTAAGAGGGCTCTCCTTCACTCTGTCTTCTTGTTGAGAAAATTTGATCAAGTGTCCTGAGAGACCAGCTGAAAAAATCTATAGTTTACAATTTGGAAGATATGAAAAAAGCTCTGAAAAAGGTTCACAAGACAAAGAGCAAAGCGGGGACAGCGCCGAAAAGGAAGCGTCTGCCTTCACCGAAAGCAAGCAAGCAAAAAAAAAAAAAAAAATACAGGTTTAGATTTTCTCAATTTAATTTAAGTAAATAATTTCTATTTTTTGATCATCTCAGACAAAGGAAAGAAGAAGAGGAGCGTTTAGCAGAAGAGGCCCGACAGAAACGCCTAGAGGAGGAGAAGAGGCTGGCTGAGGAAAGACGAGTTAAAGAAGAAGAAGAAGCTCGCATCGCAGAGGAGGAAAGAGAGAGAATGGAAGAAGAAGAAGTAAAAAGGCAGGCTGAGCTCCAGAAGGAACGAGAGGAGGCTGAGGCAAAGGCCCAGGAGGACGCGGAGAGAGTCCGACAAGAACGGGACCGTATTATGCAGCAGAGCCAGCAGGAGCGCATGGAAAGGAAAAAGGTATGGTGAACAAGCACTTTATGTATTGTAAATAAATCTTTTTATTTTTTGTGTCAAGTATTTGTAGTGGTTGAAGCAGTTATTTTTAAAGAACTACAAATTATAGGTATAACGATAGTTTAAAACTTTCAAATGTCTCTTTGGCTCAGTCATCTTGTAAAGAACCTTCAACTCGTGACTGCATAAATATTGGGTGAACCTGAAGGAATTAAAACTTTTATTAAAAAGGTCTCTCTTTTTTCCGGTTTCAGAGAATCGATGAAATAATGAAAAGAACCAGAAAGGGGGACCAGAATGCCTTAAAGGTGAGCTCCTCTTGAATCAGCTCACACAGTGTTTGTGCTGGTACAATGTGAGCTGACTGCTTGTTCATTTTCTCATGTGTAGAAAGATGACGATAAATGTTCAGAGGAAAATGGTGATGAAAGTGTGGACCAGATGATGGGTGACACCAGAAGTAGGTGTCTCCCTCCTTTACCACGTAAATGAAAGATGTCTTTTCTTTTTAAAAATTCAAGATGGTTTTATGTGTTTATGTGCTCATTTATGTCACCAATATGATGTATGAGTGTGCTTTCGCAGTTAAAAGGTTTTATTTTTCTGACACTATTTATTAACTTCATAGTATCATGTAGATATGATTTCTTTATGTTCACATCAATGGTTTGTTATATTTTGCTCACGACTTGATGATATTGGTAACCTGATTAATGAAAGCAGATAGTGCAGTGATCAAATCTTTTTTTCCCCCGTTTTGTATTATTTACTCCTCGTTAATGTTTATATATTTATATATTATCTGTGTCCTTTATTGCTGTAGCTGAACTGGATGACCTTATGGTGGAGGACGATAAAGATCTGTCTTCTGGTGAGCCTTTGATGGCCAGAGAAGAACCCCTGGGCAGTGTGAATGGACAGTTGGAGACAGAAGACAAGGAGAACTCCAATGGCACAGATGAGACTCAGGCAGAGAGGTATGCAGACCACAAACACCTTTTGTAAAAAAATGGCAACGGTTTTGTCCCAGTATAAGTGTGGAATGGTCCTTTTAGACTGCAAGAAATTTTATTTTGGTTTATATCAAACACCAACAGCTGCATCAAAATCCTACTAACACAAAAATAGAAAGTAAAGTTCAAATATTAATATTTATTTTCAATGCTTAGGGGTAAAATTATAGAGTTGGGCCTTTATTTCTAATTCCTGATGTAGTAGTAGTGTCATTTTTCTACAGGGCCTCATTTTGGTGCAAAGCATTCAATTCAACCATTATTTATACAAGTTAGTCTCGTTGAACCTCGAGGACTCATTTACAAGAGAGACCTGATTTTAACAAAGAACGGTGAAAACAGTAGAAAGTCTTAAAAGAGAGCATGGTCGGCTGCTCTTTGTCTCCTGCCAGCGCTCTCGGCCACGCCCACTTCTCCACTGCTGAACAGAGATCATGGCTGCAGGAGGAAGCTTTTCCCTGCACATGTGGGCTGCACAAAGGTGCAGCAGGTACTAACTAATTTAAAATAATTTATTTTAAATTTAAAAATTCCATGCTGATCGTGCGGCTCATCCATCAGTCAGACAATTGTTTGTCATGTCCGATCTTACTTTGAAAAACCACAAAAGAACGAGTTCGTGAAAGTCGAACCGCAAAGTAGCGAGGGACTACTGAAATGAAAAGCTCATGTCACATAAACCTAAACATAGAAAAACGGCTAATTAGCCTTTTCAATGGCTGTTATAAATGTAATGTATTTTCATTGTATTTTTTTGTGAAGCGTTCTCAGACCTTGGAAGGATGTGAGAGGTGTCTGTACTTGACTCTTCAGTGGGACTGATTGAGACCAAGTACCACATGAAGGAAACTTTTCGTCCACTCATCGTGTCTGACTCGTGACTCTGCAGCCTACTTTCAGGTGTTTGTCTCACAGATGTTCATTCTCTCATTAAATGTCTCTTCCCCCCTGCAGCCCAGTCCCTAAGGGCCACATTGTTGAGGACTCAGAGTTCCTGAACGAGCAGGACTCCACCAAGGCAGAGCTGGTCTCAAGTCTCAACGGGAAGTCAAACCAGTGGAGCTTCGAGGAGCTCATTGACGTCAACGTTCATTCCAAAACTCGGCCTCTTGTAGAATCTGAGGATTGTAACCAGGTTTTAATCAACTGTGATGGGAGCGTAGATGGAACCAGGGTAGTCTTTGAGGACAACGCCCTGCATTCCTCTAATCAACCCAAAGAAGCCGTGCCAGGTGAGGAACCACATTCACTCCTGGGCTTCGTCTAAGTCTCCTTTGGACTCACGTTCTTTAGTTCTGGTCTTTGCAGAAATTTGATGCTGAAGTCATTGCTGAGAAGCTTCAGAAAGTTGCACTCCAAAAAGTTCCTGTCCAACTGAGATACTTTAAAGTTCTTCTATCCGTTCCAAACAGCTTCCTCCTCCTCCTCTTCCTCCTTTTCCTGTGGAAGCTGCACAAGGTGACGTGGAAAGACCACCCTAAGTGCTACATTTGCATCCAACACATCAAAGAAACATAAATTGTATATATGAGAAAAGGCCACGCTTTAGGGAACTTGTTCGTATTCTTCCACCTCTCTTGCTTCAGGTATCTTTCATCTTCTTCTTGTGTTCTTTGTTTTTTCAGTTTTGTGTTCAAACTTAACGTTTTGTAAGAATGTTGCCTTTGATAGGGGTGCATTGTTTTAATTTATTAAAAAAAATGTTTTGCTTTGTTTGTTATTGTAATTATTTTCTTATATGTTTACCGTAGTTTTTTGTTCTCTGATAATATTCTAGGACAAACTCACATCAGGTCATGTCTATTTTGTCAGTTACTGAAAATGTCTGTTAACAAGTTCTGTTCTGGTTTTGGTGGGACATGGCGACAGACTTTTTTTTTTTTTGCATGCGGTTCATCTACATTTACTTGACTAGCTGCTTTTTTTGCAGCATCCAGCAACATGGCCTTACCGTCTATTCCCAACTTTGATGTGCAGATATGCTAAACTATTAATGATGACGCTCCCTCGCACACAGTTCAGCAATTTCCTTTGTGCACGTGTGCTTAGGAGTGGATTTTGTTTGTTCTGCTCGTTTTCATCTTTCAGAGCTGCATTCTTCCCAAATTTCCACCCAGTGTAATGTGTTTTCTTCTTCTGGCCACTAGATGGCCTCGTTAACAAGAAAAGTTCAGTGAAGTTCCAGCTGTGTATGGAAATGGGGTTTGTGGTCAATTTAGATTTTTCTTTTTTTTACATCTGTGAATAGATTTTTTTGGGATCAAACATCTGTAATTTAGAGTTTTATCCTCATGTTACTCCTCTCCACCTCCTCTGGGTCACCCAATTGTTTGAATATCAGTAACTACCGTAATATATCTTTAACACACAGGTGAAGCTAGTTTCAGTCAAAACTTCTCTCCAGCTTAATAACTGGGCTATTTTACTTTATTTTATGTATTTTTTTCTAAAACAAGGAATCAGATTTAAGTGATCTGGTTTTTCATTCAGTCATCCGCTTGTGTGACTGCTCCTCTTTTGCTCCTCACCTCAGCTGCGTCATCTGACAAAATGCATTTCAGCTTTGTATAGAGTGGGAATGAGCTGTTTGTTTGTATATGAGAATGCATTTCTACATTTATTTAAGTGTTACCGTGTCGCGTATTTAATCAGTATTAGGCCGTTTAAGCCATGTTTTGGATGAAGCGGCTCAGGTTGTGGATTAATGAAGTCTCCTTTTTGGTTTCCGTTTGAGTGGTGACCTGTTTTAGGTTGGCTGCATTCAGCTGGTTTACTCTGGGACCCATAACTTTGCATCAGCCTCTGTAGCCCATGTGCTCTGCAAAGCAAAAGGCCAAGTGCAGAACCATTATATTATCTAAACATGAAGTGTAACAGTAGACTGTTTGAAGGGCATGTAGAGCCATGTTTGAACTACGATACGAGTCATGGTTGTTCCTCATGGTGCTTTTAATGTTGTCAAAATGTGTTTTATGTGTGTCCTTAAATTAAGGTGTGAGTGGTTAATGACTGGCACGTCAGCTCAGGTTTCAGCTGATCTACTGTAGTAACGATTTATCAAAGAAAACGCGTGGGTCTCAGGCTTGACGTCTCTTGTGTCTCGCAGTTTGTTTTTTTAATGTTGAAATGTTCAGGTTCCCTCTGCTTGACTAGTCGATGACGATGAGGTTGGAGGACTTCTGCCTTTTTTTTTTTTTTTTTTTCAATAACAAATCTCTTTCTACAGAAAGAATCTGAGCTTAAATGATCTCTACTTTGATCATAAGCTCAGTGAATGTAACAGCTTCCATAAACTGTCCTTTAGCTATATCTCTTAAGAGCCGCTCACGTTCAGCCATTTGTATATACTTTTATCAAACTTTTATGAGACTCTGCTCTATCAAAGGTGAAAGATTACTGAGGAGTAGCTTTACTGTACAAATTAGATGAGCTGTGATATTTAGAGACAAAAAACACCCATGGTTCTGTCTTAGTTTAAACTTTAAATGACATCTACCCAAACGTTCCTTCCTGTTCCACTGTCCACCCGTAGGGAGCTTACATAGCTGCTGCACATATTGTGTGTATTTTTCAGATCCTCCTGCATCTTTCAGGTCTCATTGACAGAACGGATAGCTTTTTGCCCTCAAAATTGACTAGTGATAAAATAGAACAGTGCCTTAGATCGAGATTTAGTTTTGTTTTTATTGCATTAGTCAACTAAGCGTGTCTTTACCTCAGCCTCGACAATCAACCAGGGTGACTGTGAAGATTTGGTATCAAACCCCTGTCCTCAAATGAAATCTGTACTGTAAATATATCTAAAGAGAGCAAATATTATTCAGACTGTTCAAACAATAAAGTCTTGCAAAAATAATAATTTTGTCAATTTCAGTTTCTTGGGAAAAAAAACATCTGAAGCTTGTCACTTTTATTTTGCATCAAACATCAAGCTTGAATAACATGCTCTTTTTTTTCAGCATCAATCCAAAGACTATATGTGTCTTAAATGTACTCTAAAATAATTTTCAAACATTCAGAGATGGGGCAGATTACTCATCAAAGCTTTTTGAGAAGCAGCCAGCATTTAATCTGGGAAACAATTCCAGTAAGGCACTTTAAAAAAAAAAGTGTGCTCTGCTAGAAACTAACATTTAAAACTGAAACAAACTGTAGACAAGTGGAAGCTACAGCTAAGTTGAAAAACTTGAGTTTTTCAACAAAACTGTTTGCATGCATGCTTATACAGAAATAAGTTCTTATTTTCTAATCAAAGCTGAACTTGATTAACTCTATAAAGAGGCACTTTTCCCATGACTACTTCAAACTCATTTTGGCTAATTGTGCCATTTACAGCTTCTTAGCGCAGTCGGGGCAGTAGATGTGATCTCCGTTGATGACGAAGCGCTTGTTGGCCAGTGAGAGGGAGCATTTCTTGCAGTTGAAGCAATACTCATGCCAGGCCAATCCCTCATAATTCACCACGTTGGTTCCATGACCAAACCCTGCAGAAACAAACATAATGGGGCATCTGTGAGTTTATATGAAGGTCAGTGTCTCGGTAAACACAAGTAACCTGGTAGACACTCGTTTAGGTATCCACGTTGTACTGCTATGTCCTATTTCTCAGCATCTCGGCTCCCATCACTTTACCCGGTCAAACACGTTCAAAACACTTACGCTGGCCTAGTTTCTACTGACGTGTTCAGGGTTGTGTTCCTGCGCACAAGGGGTTTAAACTTGCAACACAACCAGAATACAGTACTCGTTAAAAAATATAGGAGGATGGTAACGATGTAAAAAACTGCATTAATAATGGAATAATTATTTCCTATGTTGTTTACATGGAGAAGTCGGAGATAAAATCTACAGCCATCCATTTAGCTTGTACTTTGCGACCTCAACAATTAGGTATACTGTACATAATTCTCATGTGACATCACATCCAAGCACTTCGTCGCAAGCCGCCATCTCGATAGGCAAACAAGAGTAACCCAACATAAAACTAAGGTTTCATGTTGGGTTAAAGGATGCTCTAACCTCGCAGGTGGTTCAGCCAACGTGTTTTCACTGCTTTCTAAAAAATAAAAACGTGAAGGACCTCAGAGGAGTTGCTCATAAAACCTCCAGCGCAAGGATAATCCTTGGAAAAAGAGAATTGGCTGCCCAATCCTGGTCCTCAAGAGCCACTTTGTTTCTCTGCTCCAAGTCACTTGATTAAATGAATGGATCTTCAATTTCTGCAGAAGCAGGTGTGTTGGAGCAGAAAAACATTTAAAACTGGTAATAATAAATAATGTGTTGTCATTATTGATGTTCCCGTTCAATGACGAAATTGGTTCTCCTCATTTCACCCATCACACCTGAGATACACCCAGGTGGCGCAGTGGGCAGCGATGTGGCCACCCAAGGAGCAATTAGGGATTGGGTGTCTTGCTCAGGGACACCACGACATAGAAATGGCGAAGAGTCCAGCCAAGACTTTTGAACCGTCGGCTGCCCTACCTCAACCCATCTCAGCCTGTAAGTAGGTAAGTAGTCCTTCAGAACTAGGATCAGATACCCCGGATCTAGAATCTGCTCGAATCACTTTTATTCAAGTAAGTTTTGTAAATAATATTGTGTGTGTGCAGAAACACAAAAATACTCCATACATAACAGTCCTGTTATGGACAGTGGGTCATGGTGAGGTTCTGCCTCAAGTGGAGGAGTTCCAAGTATCTCAGGGTTCACAAATGAGGGAATGGAGCCTGAGTTTGACAGACGGATTGGTGCATCGTCTACAGTCTTGTGGACTCTATGCTGGTCCATTGTGTTGAAGAGGGAGCTGAGCGGTTAGGCAAAGCGCACTGTTTACCGGTCGGTCTAAGTATCTTCACCTATGGTCACAAACTTTGGGTCGTGGCCAAAAGAATGAGAATGTGGATACAGGCAGTTGAAATGAGTTTCCTCCACAGGGTAGCTGGACTCTCCCTCGGAGACAGGGTGAGAAGTTCAGTTATCCAGGAGAGAGTCGGAGTAGAACCGCTGCTCCTCCACATCGAAAAGAGCCAGTTGAAGGTGGTTCGGGCATCTGGTAAGGATGCTTCCTGGTGCCTCCCCAGGGAGGTGCTTTGGGCATGTCCAACTGGGAGGAAACCCCAGGGAAGACCCAGAACACGCTGGAGAGACTACGTTTCTCGGTAGGTCTTGGAACACCTTGGGGTCCTCCCACAAGAGGTGGCTGTGGAAAGAGATGTCTGGGCCTCCCTGCTCAAGATGCTGCCCCCACAACCCGACTTCGGAACAAGTAGAAGATAATGTACTAGTATGTATGTTTGCTAGAACTACTTGGGTCAGGATTTAGAATTAGGATTACGTACATTAGAATTACCATACTGTAGTTAGGATTTTGTCTACTGTAGATAGCCATGCTATGTATTAAACCTCAGAACTGATTACTCTTGCTCTGCACAGGCAAATATCTAATGCTTATATCTTGCACATTGGTCAAGAGTAGTTTTGAAGCCATTACTGTCTAGCTGGCACTTGCCTACCAAGATGGTGGTGACGTGCACATCCGGTCAAGATTTATGGGAACTGTATACGTATATCTCAGTGGTCTATGGCCCAACCTGTGATGGGGTTCTTGCAGCCATGGCACTTCTTGGCCACATCAGTTTTGTAGCAGTCCACGCAGTAAACGTGATTCTCGTGGGAGGTGAAGCGAGTTCCTGCCAAAGGTTTACGGCAGGTCTGGCACACAAAACACTCCGAGTGCCAAGGCTGGTCCTGGTAGCTGACCCCTCCAGAGGTGATGGGCTGAACAAAGAAGCAAAAAGAGAACACCATGTCAGATGGAACAAGACTGAAATGTTCATCATTCTGCTGAATCCTGAGGTCAACGTGCACCTGCTTGCAGTGGAAGCATTTCTTGGCAAACTTCTTTTCATGGCAAGGGGGGCAGTAGATGTCATCACCTTTGTTCACAAAACTCTGTGTGCGGATTGGCTGATTGCATTCAAAGCATTTGAAGCATTCCTCGTGCCACATCTTGTTTTTGTACTCCACATTCTGGGACCCTAAATCAAACAACAGTGTAAAGTATTTCCTTTCTTTTTTCACCTGTAGATGGTGTTTTTAAGTTAAAGAAAACCTACTTTAACACTAAACTGTGGTAAAATATAATTCATCGGGGCTCTAACAAACAAAAATAACACAAAGACCCACCTGGCATCACCACCTTGTAGCAGCCCTGGCAGCGGTTTCCATCCTCCCTCGAGCCACACTTGCCACACATGATCTTGCCGTCGTCCCGGGCGTTGAACGGCTCGCTGGCCAGCGGCTTGTAGCATTTGGCGCAGCGGAAACAATCCTCGTGCCAGTAACGGTTCTTATGGTGCAACTCCTGAACACAAGGGTTTGAATTTAAACACTTGCACAAAGTCCTCAATGTGAAGTTTGTTTACTCGTCATGTGCATGGCCAGAGTCTAGAGATGCTGAGGCTGCAAGAATTATTATCTAAAGTAGGATGAGGTATTTCATTTAGGAACACAGAAGCGTAAAAAATACTGATGGGTGACATTTATCCACAAAATTGCACTGACAAGGATTTTACTCCAAATTGGTGTTTATCAGTCACATTTTATCGTCTTCCTTGCTTATTTTATTTTTTACCTTTGCGTCGGCTCCAATCGGGCGCCTGCACTCTGCGCAGGTGTTTGCGCAGAGTTTATCGAAGCACTTAGTGCACACGTGCTTCTCATCCTTCTTCACGTACTTCTTCCCGTGCAGGTTGTCACGGCAGTAGTAGCAGTCGAAGCGATCAGTCATGGTGGAGGTGAGGTAACTCCTCGGTCCTGACAACAACAAAAAAGTTGTGGGTTATGGTTTCTGTTGATTCTCAGCTACATTTAAGGAACATGAACTTTTTTTGAATCCAGTTTAGACTCAACAAACAATCCAGTTAAAATTTAGGAAATGGTAAGTAAAGAAGATGATAGTTGTCCATGTTGAAGGTAACATCTACAAGACTATCTCTAAGCAGCTTCCTGGTCCTCTGACTACAGCTCATTTAAAAGTATAAGGTTCCTGAGACTGTAGCCAACATCCCAGGATGTGGACGCAAGAGGGAATGCAACCCCAGGTTAATCAGACAAAGTTGATGATAGTAAAAGAGCCAAGAAAGCAGTTCAAGATTTCTGAGCACCATCCATCACTTGGAATCATAATGGGTGCCAATGATTAAAATCTAAAAGGGCTCTGCTACAAACATAAACAAACCAAAGCCAGACAGGAAGTTGCCAAAATTCGTGTTAAGAAGTCTCTTTGTTTCTGAGATTCAAGAGAAAACTGTAGCTTTTTGTCCTCTGTCCCATCAGTTGGGGTTTTGATTATTGTGCAAGGCTACCAACAAATGTATCCATATCTGTATCTGTAAGGGTTGACACAACTCTGGTTCATCTCCTGATTCTTTTATATCCCCCAGTGATTCATGGGTCAAAGTTTAGTGGCTTAAACTAAAAGCATTCTTGTGAAAATATTCAGGGACTGGACTGAAAAGAGGAAAACATAAGCCGAACCGTGAAGAAAAACGTTGAAAGACCCACTGAGGAACTTAATCAGACTAGAAGTCTGGCTCCTTGGAAGCCAAATATTTGTGAAAATGAGCGATAATTCAATGCTTTTTCTCAGCTCTGTGTAAAAAAAAGTATTAAAATCTCAGTGGAAACATCTGTACCTTAAAATAAAGTCAGAAATTGAGTCTCTAACAAAGACCCCGTGTTTTTCTCCACGTTCTCATAAAGACACTGTTAGATCCAGCTCTCAGCAGCATACCAAACTGATGAGAGAAGTGTGGGTGAAGTGAAACAGCAGCTCACACGTCTGCTTGTTGTTGTCCCTCCTGCAGATTCTATATCTTTAAAGTGTTTGGATCAGTCTCGCACTGTCTGTGTGCACTTTAAACGACTCACTGGATCAGAAATGTTTGTGGATAGAAACTGCAAATGCAGAAGAACTTGCTGAGAGCTGAAACTAGCTTAAAAAACATGCTGAAATTTAGCTGAAATGGAAGAACTAAACTAGCAGAAGCAGCAAGAACACGTTTGCTGAAACTGGTTTAGATATTAAGAAAAAAGCAGATGAATGAGGAAAGTAGCTTAAAAAAGGGCTAAAATTAGCTATAAAGTGTTGGAAAAGTACATGAAACTCAGAGAGAAGCTTAAACTACTAGAAGGAAGCAGAAAGAGCTAAATTACAAAAAAAAAAGTGGAATTAGCTGAATCGGCTAAAATTAGCATAAAAATAGCTGAAACTAGTATAATTAAGCTGAAAGGAGCATAATAAGCTGCAATTAGCAGAAATAAGTTATCTCATCTGAAAGTAACATAAATTATCATGAAAAATTTGTATTTATCTGAAAGTAGCTGCAGGAAAGCTGAAAGTTTAGAACGAGCTTAAACAAACAGAAGAAAGCAGAAATAACACGTTTGCTCAAGTCAGCTGAAAGAAGCGGAAACGAGCACATAAAGTATAAATAATCTGAAAGCAGAAATTTGCAAACAGCTGAATAGTAGCTAAAAAGCAAAAAGAAGCTTAAGTTACCAGAAGGAAGTGGAGAGAGCACATTTTGCCAAATTAAGCTGAAAAGAGTTTAAATTAATGCAAAAAATGGGGAATTAACTGAAAAAAGCTCAAATTAACAAATAAAATAGCTAAATAGTAGCTGAAATAGAAAAATCTGAAACTTGCAGAAATAAGCTGAAAAAGGCGTAAAAAGCTGAAATTAGTAGAAATAAGTTAGAAAGAGCACAAAACAGCTGAAATTACCTGAAAGGGGCTAAAAAAAAGTTTAAATTTGCAGAAAGAAGCTGAAGCAGAACAAAATGTGAAAGGAGCAGTCAAAGGTTGTAAACAGGTCTAAAGATGTGAAGGATGTAAAAGGACCTCAATTCATTTTCTATGGGGGG
>JARVLU010000952.1:12802308-12812952 GCA_031762415.1 Simpsonichthys santanae | reverse complement strand
TAAAGTACAGATACATGAAAAATGTACTTAAGTACAGTAACAAAGTATTTGTACTTAGTTACATCCCACCACTGGTCCCCACTATCCTTTCAGTTTTTAATACTGTAATGCGTTGGACAGTTCTTAACCCAATTTTAGTAGTTTCTGCAATCGCCTTAGATGTTTTCTCTGCTTGATGCCAATGATCTGACCCTTCTCAAACAGACTGACATCTTTTCTACGACCACTCCATGTGTCTTTCAACATGGTTGTTTAAGAAATGAGAAGCAACTCATTGCACCAGTTGGGGTTACCGTAAATAACTTGTTGCCAGCTGAAAGATAATTGCTCATGCAGTAATTATCCAATAGGAGGCTCGTAACTATTTGCTTAGTTAAATCCAGGTGGTGACTTTTT
Source organism: Simpsonichthys santanae (assembly GCA_031762415.1). Taxonomy (NCBI): domain Eukaryota; kingdom Metazoa; phylum Chordata; class Actinopteri; order Cyprinodontiformes; family Rivulidae; genus Simpsonichthys; species Simpsonichthys santanae. Next base: position 12,812,556 of record JARVLU010000952.1, on the reverse strand, counting down.
TTTTTGGTCAGGCAGTGTATGCATTTTATCCTGTGTACTTTGCTTGTTTTGTTTTTGATATACAGCACATTGGCTGGACTTATTGCTGCTTTTAAGTGCTTTAGAAATAAAGCGGTATGGTAAAGAGGTACACATTCGAGACTAACAAAGATGAGTTTCCAGCGAATGGAGTCTAAACTAAATCCCACAAGCCAATTCTGAAGTGGATTTGGTAATGTTGCAGTTGTACCGTATTCGCTGGCAGGACAGCATCTGAGTGGTGCCACCGCCACAAACCCAAACAGTGAAGAAGACCACAAGAAGGTTGGTGGAAAACATCATCTGCCGGGCAAACGTGGCCGTGTCCCTGATGGACAGAGCAAAGGTCATCGCCCCCCGCAGGCCTAAAAAGACCAACACAGAGAAAGTTGTGCAAAAACAACCAACGATCTACTACAGTTCATGACCAACGTCCTCATCTGTGCTCCACGGACCTGCAAACATCATCATGTGTTGGAAGTTGGACCTGATCTTGTAACGTCGGCCCAGATTGAGAAGAAGTGAAAGAGGGTAGATGTTGGCAGCTCGACCCAGGAAAACTGCCAGCTGAGAGGAAAAGATGTTAAGAAGAACAGCAAAACTGAAAGCAGTGAAAACTTCTGACACGCCACCAGGCTCATTTACCATCTCAAAATCCTATTTTGATTACATTTTGGTGGTTGCTTGTCATTCTGAGATGTTTATTTTAGTAAAAATGCAGAAATGAGCAGTGAAGACCTGCATTTTACTAAAGTTTAAGTGAAATTATTTACTATTCTGATCAGGGAGTGAGTTCATAAAACGCTGCATTTCACCGGGTCCAAAGGATACAAACGCTCCAACGATGAACATCGGATTAAAGATGTGGTTCTGGAAGGTGAACAGGGTCAGACCCATGTAGGAGAAAATAAAGTTCTCTGCCAGGAAGTTTAGGAGCTCAAACAGCTGCAAACAAAGAAAAACAAACATTCAGTTACAGATAAATGATCTTTTTGTATGTATGGAGGTGGATGTGCAGGAATATAAAACCTGTAAACACTGAAAGGGAAATTTACCGAGGCCATTTTTGGATTTTGTCCTTATTATTACAGTAACTGTGTGTTGTATTTGTCCAGTCTGTATTCAGACACTGTTGGCTCAATGTCTGTCGTGTGATGAAGAGGGGGCTGCAGTGTTTGTTTTCACACAATTATAGCAACAGTGAAGACATACTGAGGTTTATAGAAATAAAAAACTACAACTTCAACAGTGAGTTGACATTTAGTTTAAACAAACTGTGGTTTTAAAGCGTGTTTAAGGCTGAGGCAGAACATTAATGGTTTTAAGAAGATAACAAAAAGCAGAGGTGAAGCAGTGTGATGGCTGCAGTCCAGGTCTGACCTGCTTTGTTCGGTCCTGAGACTCAGGAGACAAGTTGTTGTAGGTGTAGTGGGCCTGAGTGATTCCACAGAACAACACTGCCACCACACCTGCAGCACACAACACAATCAGCAGATCAATACACTCTGATCAGGATCATTACTATGGATTAACAATAATTCCCTGCTTCTCTGATCCCCATGGGAACATATTTTGTCTCGTTAGGAACACTCCAGCAGAGCTAATGAGCCTTTAGATCAGGGGTCTGCAACGTTTATGATCAAAAGAGCCATTTTTACACCTTCCCTCACTAAATAAAGTGTTCAGAGCCACAACAACCTGCTTCAACTGTGATTATCAACTGGTGGCCCATGGGCCACTTTAGGTTTGTTGGAGGAGACTTTTGTGGCCAGTAGGGGGTGACATATGAAGCTAAAAATATCTAATGATTTTTAATGTTTATTAATATTTTTACAATTTAAGACAAATGAAAAGACCAGATTCTTGTAAAGAGAGAGAGGGTGTGTGTGTGTGTAGTGTTTTAATTAATACAAACTATGAACTTTGCAGAGCTATGTAATTTTTTTAATTGTGGAAAAATCAATCAAGTATAGAAATAAAGTATAAAGTTAAAGTGAGTATGTTTTACTCCTTGTACTTGTTCCAACATTCACATATTTGCAAAAGAAATGACAGAAAAACAGCTAAAACTAGTCCTTTTTTGATGTCTGTATAACAACCAATAAAATTCAGTTTTATGTCAGATTTGGTCAAAGCTTGAAAGAGCCGCTGCAGAGGGACCAAAAAGCCACATGTGGCTCCAGAGCCACAGGTTGCAGACCCCTGCTTTAGACCTTTTGTTAGTGAGATTGCAAGGCAGAAAATGACATTAGGCGAGCATGTTTGTTACCTGTGAAGCCACAAGCTTCAGCCAGCAGAAACGTGCTCCACGACATGAGGAAGAACAGAGCCGTCTCCAGCAGCTGGAAATCCCTCAGCTTCGTGAACTTTGTCACGTACACAAAAAAAGTCAAGGACTCTTCCAACATTCTTTAGCTTTCTTTCATCGTTAAAGCCTTACACTGACTGACCGCTGCTAAGACAGTTTACAGATTAGAAAATGTAACAGTTTTTTAATCCTTTTACAAAGTAAAATGTGCTCCTAAGTGTGGCTATGCTAATTCAAATACTTCTGTACACAAACCTAGATTTTATTAACAATATCACCAAGACTCTTTTGTACACCTGACTTACAATGAAATCAAGTCATCTTGATTAATATAAAAAAGATATGAGTGCTGTAACAACTCCAGTGGCCACTCCGAGAGAAAAGGAGCCACTGAAGACTCCGAGAAACATCCCAAAAGACTTGAGCAGCGCCATGGCCTCAAAGGTGTGGCTGTTGTCTCCTTGTGGCTGGTACGCCACGATCGACCTGAAATATCACAGAAAACAAACAACGACAACAAGTTGGAGACAAAGTACAGAGACTGTAAAACCAGTGCACACAGAAAGCAAAACTACTTATTTATAAAATCATATAGATATAAAAGCTAAACCCTGCAGATCTGAACAATATTTTCTAATTAGTGAAAAAGTTGTTCCACCAAGCTGATAAAAAAATAAAAAATTCATAATTACAAATTTTATCATGATGACAGCATATAGGACTGTCACGATAACAAATTTTGCTGGGCAATTAATTGTCACTGAAATTATTGCAATAAACGATAATATTGTTTGAAATTGACAATAATTAGTGAGTCGTCTCAGGGCACTGGACAGAAACATTCATTATAAAATGGAAAATTTGTAAAAGTTATCTGTTCAAGCTCAAAGTGAAAGATGGTAAAGAGCATTTCTGTCACAGAGCAAGAATTAATGAGTTAAAAAGTTTTGTTGTTCTTGTGATCAAAATGTTTAAGCAATAAAAAAATCTAAACTCTCATAATTAATTAAAGAACTGAGAACATAGAAGAAAGAAAAAACTAGTTGTCACCAAACTTTGTTCAAAGTGTTTAGAAACCATTACCAGTTTAAAAAAAAATCCAGAAGGATTTTTTTCTGAAAAAATGTGATGAAGTTACCAAAAAAATTACATTTCTAAAGCGATACGGATGGAGTTTGAACCAAGTGTGATTTTGAAGACAGATTGTTTTTTCATATTCACTGCCTTCATGTACACACACACACACGAGAAATCACAAGGAATTTTATCTTTATGCACTCCTTCCATTATTCCTCCTCATCTCTCTCAAGCCCTTTACAGATAAGAAATGTTCTGAAATGTTTTCTTAGCTGACTCACAAAGTTAAAAATAGTCAGCAAAAAGAACAAATAAATAAATTATTAAATACAATGTCTGAATAAGCCAGAGTCTAACAACAAATAGCCTGTGATTTGATGCGTTTATCCTCAGGCACTGCAAAGACGCACAAAGAGGCGCTCTACGCTCTGGTCAGAGATTTTCTCCAGGACCCAGCTCCTTCTCCTGCCTGCTATGAAAACGCAGACGTCTGTACAACAATCCAACATGGAGAATAACAACATCATCTGAGAGATCAAATTCCACTTTACTCAGAATTAAATGTGAAAACCGTGAATAACAATCACTGTTGAGTCGACAAACGAGATGAAGACGTCCACATTTAACCTCTCTTGCGGGAACGAGTCCTTTTACCACTGAGTGCACATCACAGCTTATAGACAAGAGCATGATCACATGGAAACAGGCGACTTACGAAGACAGAACCACGGCAACGGCATCGTTGAGCACGCTCTCTCCAAACAGCAACGCATACAGGTCTGCATCGACCTGCAGCTCGTGGAATATAGCCAGAACTGTCACTGAAACAGAAAAAACACGTTGATCAAAAGAACTATACGTCACAGAGAGATGTGCTCCAAATCTATACATATTATACAAATACTGTAATCCAAATCTATACAAAGATTTCTGTTGCAATAATTATAGCCAGCAACTTAAGGTAACGCACATCCTCTGCCAAAGGCAGGGGAGTTGGTGGACACAATTCATGGCAACATACATATGATAATACATGATAGAACTTTATTGATCCTGCAGGAAATTGTTGAATGGACTATTTCTCAGCTGTCATGTGACTTTACATCAAGAAATCATGTGTTTTAAATGCCAGAGATACTTCCTGGTTGAGCTCATTTGAAGGTGTTTTGGATGACCATTAAAACGACATGTTGAATTTTTATGTCCTGTGTTTTTATATTTGTTTCCTTCGAATGACTAAACGAGCTTTTATAGACCCAAAGGTAAAAAAATAAATAAATAAATAAAGTGGGTAAAATATTACAATTATTGTAGGTTTGCATCTCCATTATTCATTTACTGAAACAAACATTTATAAGTAGCCTAAAAAAAAGCAAATAAATATGCATGCTCGAACATTTTATTTTAGTAGAGCATGTGACTAAATGTGCAAGTGTAAAGGTTTTCTGTGTAGATTTGATCTCAGTTGGACTTTGTGTTGTGGGAACATATTCAGTTAAACTCAGATTACAGTGTACAGTATATCTGTTATACTGTAAGTAAAATTGCTGCATGTGTATGCAGATGATTTTAAGTTTAGGGAGACTCTTTGTGAAGGTGATGTGTTATGCTGAAAACATATCAAGCTCAGTTTCAAGTAAATTCTGCAATAAAGCCTTTGAAATGTGCGTATAAGTATTTTTTTTTTTTTACCTGGGTCTGTGGCAGAAACTATGGCTCCGTAGAACAGACAGTCAGTGAAGAAGAAGTCTCCACCCAACGGACTGACCTGCTTCATGAGCGTCACACAGCCGTACATCAGCAACCTGTTGAATTAAACAAACAAAAATAAAAAAGTGAACCCATTAACCACAAACCAGTGACAAGTGCTTTTAATGGGGAAAATTAAGATTCTGACCCAATCACAAAACAAGAAATGACAGTCCCCACAAAGGCATAAGCCAGGATGGATCCCATGTTCCGGAAAAAATGTCTCTGAAAGATCAAATAAAATGCCACATCAGCAAACATCTCAAACTACAGAGAAGACAATTTCATTGTTGATTCAGTACAAGTTCAAATAAATGTTCCCTTTGTTAAAAAAATAATAAAAACGGTTTTCTTCAGCAGGAGTGAGTGAATATTACTGTACCCTTTTTAAGCTGTAGCCAGCGTGGAAGATGATGGGTGGCAGCAGGATGTTAAAGAACACTTCAGGGTCAAAGGTTACCTGAGCCACACAAACAAAGCAACAATGTGATGTTTGTAAACAAAACAACAAATGAGAAGGTATTTTCAATTCAATTCAGTTTATTTGTATCGCACCAAGTCACAACATCATCTCAGGGCACTGAACAGAAACATTCAAATATAAAAATTATAATTTAACATTATTCAACTGAGGAGCAGACTGTCAGAACTCTCATCTTGAGCAAGCATGAGGGCGACAGTGGAAAGGAAAAACTCCCTGAGGAAGAAACCTTTACCGGAACCAGGCTCAGGACAAGCGGTCATCTGCTTCAACCGGCTGGGTTTCAGAGGAACAGATACACAATGGCAGGTCGAGAATCACGTTAAGATAGAAATAGTATCAAATCAAAATTATTCAATTTTAACAACTCATTTAAGGAAATGTGGTCAATTTGTCCTCCAGTAGTCTAAGCCTATGGCAGCATAACAAGTCACAACCATAGCTATAGGATTTATCAAAAAGGAAAGTCTTAAGCCCAGTCTTAAAACTGGACAATGTGTCAGTCTTACGGACAGAAACTGGAAGTTGGTTCCACAAGAGAGGAGGCTGATAACTGAAAGATCTTCCTCCCATTCTGCTTTTGGAAACTCCAGGAACCACAAGTAAGCCTATAGTCTGAAAGTGAAGTGCTCTGCTAGGAAAATATGGAACAATAAAATCTGTAATATAAGATGGAGCTAGGTTGTTGAGGGCTTTGTATGTTAGAAGTAAGATTTTGAATTCAATTCTGGACTTGACAGGGAGCCAGTGGAGAGAAGCTAAAACTGGAGAGATATGGTCTCTCCTACTAACTCCAGTTAAGACTGGTAGCAGCTCGTAGTGCTCGTAGAACAGTATTCAGAAATACTACAATGTTGTGAAATTTCTGGATAACTTCAAGAAATTATTTAACCAAGGAAGAACATCTGGGACGTAATGGAGTCATTTTCAGAACAATAAGAAATGAGAAGAATTAAATTACAAAATGTTACAGAACGTGTCAATTAAGGCCATTTTTAGACATAAATCTAGATCTGTGCCACATAAATCTGTTAAGTGGTTTCAAGTCAGCCTTGGTTTGCTTTAAATTTAACCACACACAACAGCAAACTCATTCAGTGAACTATAAAATGACATTTCAGCTGTTCGGTCTTCAAATGTCACTGCTGGAGTGGTACCTTGCGCAGCATCTCGTTATCTGGCATGTCGTTTAAATCGTTGGCACTGATCTCCCCCTTCAAAGTGTACTCGTAGAATCTGCCACTGACGTTGACCAGGAGGGTGGCGGGGCTGGCGTTAACGACACAGCTCATGGAGGCGGGGTTGACATCGCGAGGAACGTGGACGCCGTATCGCAGGATCACGCCAACAATTAAACCTGAGAAAAAATATTAAAAGACAAAGATAAAAATGTATCAAAGATACAATGACTTACAATGTGCTTGCGTCTGTATTTGTCTGTTAGCATAATTCCTCAGAAATCTTTTTGAAATAATTTTATGAAACTTTTGGAAAGTAATCATTAGATGAGAGTACCTTTACAACGAATTAATTTTTGGCCCAATTTAAGTTGGCCACCACAGCGGATCAGCCTTAGCAAACACAAAATTAGCTAAAACTTTGGTACAGATAGGGAAGTTGTGGTAGCAGAAAGGGAGAAAGCAGAATGGGAGGCAGAGCTTCGGTTAACTGGCTCCTCTCTTGTGGAACCAACTTCCTGTTTCTGTTTGGGGCTTACATCTTATCTACTTTTAAAACTAGGCTCAAGTCTTTCCTTTTTGATAAATCCTATAGTTAGGGTTGGCTTGGGTTTCCTGAATCCCTTAGTTATGCTTCAATAGGCTTAGACTACTGGAGAACAAACTGACCACAATTCCTCACTCTCCTGATGCCTTTACTTTCACTCCTCTACCTGTTTTTAGTTGTAATGATTTCTGTCTTAACATGTGTTTTTTGTCTTTCCTTCTACAGGAAGTGCACCTGGACCTGCCACTCTGTGTTTGTTTCTCCTTCCTGTCCTCTCAAACCCCAGCTGGTCCAAGCAAATGGCCACTCATCCTGAGTCTGGTTCTGCTGGAGGTTTCTTCCTGTTAAAAGGGAGTTTTTCCTGTCCACTGTTGCCTTTGTGCTTACTTAGGAAGGGAGACTGTGACAAAGTGAAGAGTCAATGTAATCCATGTCCCTATGTGGTGTCTCTGGACACGCTCACCATCCTTGAGACTGTGACAAAGTGAAGATCATTCAGTGCAATGGTTTAAGATAAATAACTTTCACTAGCTTTTTTTTTTAAAGTACTGTATATGGATGTTTTTTAAAGTGCCCTGAGACAACTTAGCACTAAATAACCGGAACTGAGTTGAAACTAAACATGCAATATTATTAACTTAAAAATCAGATGAAGGTTTAAAGGAAATTGAAATCTTAATACAAAATGTAACTTGATTACAGCAGATTACACCTTAAAAAGGCTTAAACAACTCCAAAAACTCTCTTTAAGATTAAACATGAATAAGTCCATATTCAGGAGGATTAGACAAAAACATGTTAAAGGGGTTTAACGTGGACAATTGTTGTCTGAATTAAAGGGGACACAGTCGTTGTTTTCAGCCAGGTTCACTCTGAAGGGGGAAGTGAAATTGTAGCTTTTATGCTACATGGTAAACAGACAGCTGCGTAGATTTAAGACCAAACTCAAGAGGCCTTTAAAAGCCGTCACTCCACATCAACTGCCTGCCCAAACCACGTTTTAACACGAGCCTTAATAACGACTGTAAAAAAAGCAGACATTTTTAATCTAATCACAGAGACACTCGTGACGTCAGCAGCTTCCTCTCACCATAAATCATCGCCAGCCCGGTTTCGTGCAGAAATCTGAACCGCCGATGTTTGAACAACCAGATGGTCAAAATGGTGAGGGTGAGGAGCAGGATGAAGATTAGCAGGTCTGCGCTGTCTTGTCTGTGGCTTTCCTCAGCCTTTTTCTCCGTAACGATGTTCTCCATGGCACTGTCCTCCTCCTGGGAAGATGGTGATGCTGCTCGGCAGACACTAACGAACAAACACAGGCTCACCACAACGAGAAACCACCACGTCCTCGCAGCCCTCCGGGTACTGCTGACGGTCACTCTGAACACCATGTTGGCTTTAAGATAGTGACGGAAACAAATTCAGCTCAAATTATTTGGGCTCAGTGATGTATCGACAGCAAAAAGGACGATAGCGTCAGCACAACCGACCCGGAAGTTAAAATGTTTTCATCGTAAGATAAACATTTCCTTTTAAAAGTTATTTTCTAAATAGTTAATGCAAATAAATCCGAATAAAACTATTTTGTACAAAATATTTCATATACATTTACACTAGAGGGTCAACACAACTATAATTTTGTTGTTGTTCTCTGAAGAGTTCATTTTATTTCCAACGCATGACTTTTATTTTGAAATCTTAAATTTTCGTTAATTTGAAAAGGAAGTGGAACCAACGGTTACTGCTGATGAAATTTACCTTATTGATCAACGTCACCATAATTTAGTTGCATGTCTTTTTAGCAAGCATGATTAAAAAAACTGGTGGAGAATTGTGAATTAAATTTAAATACTTGAATTTGCTTTTTTTTTTTTTTAATCAAGAGGAATGCTGAGAACAGAGTAAAAAAAATCTCGCGATAAAAACTGACGTATTGAATGTGATGTTTACGGCTCATGGTGATTCTTTTATTACACTACGTGAATGTGAAATAAACTAATTTCAGACCGTCGTAAAAATATATTCGTAAGTTTAGCTATTTTTATTGTTTTATTTAATAAATAGGATACAATGATTTGATTTAATACATACAGTGAGTTCACAAGTTTGACATAGAAACAAATTGAGTTCAAAACTCCGAGGTGTCCATGAATGTAACAGAAATACCATCTGTTTGGCTTTTTGCTTGTACAGTTCCGCAAAATATTTGAGGAAAAGCAGTTTTTTTTGTTGTTGTTGCTAGAATAACCAAATTCATTCTTGTTTATCGTTTTAAAATAATTTATCTGAATTTATTTAGATGGACCTGTAAATTACCAACACAATGATGACATCTAAAATCAAAGGTACGTAAAGCGCTAGCATTATTAGCACGTTGTGCTAACAACAGCAGTCCTTGTCTGTTTTCTCGCTAGTATTGCTACTTTAAACATGCCTGCATTTTTTGATACGAGTAAATATAATTCAGTACGAAGGAAATTGTGTATTGTTGTATTACATGATTACTCAAATTTCTCTGCAACAACAATGCCACATTAGCCTAGCTAAATCATAGAACCTGCAGAAATAAAATCTCTTGCATTCTTTATGGCTTGTGCGTTTTGTTTCGAAGCCATGCTTAAAATTAAACAAATATAAAGCCATCCAGTTAACAGTAAGCGCTGAAGAATAACATGTCCCAAATATGAGCTAGATGTAAAAGTTTGCCCATTTATTATTCACTGTTAAAATCCTATTCTTGTACATTAGTCGTTTTTCCTTCTAATACAGTTCATAACGAAAACGGGGTTTTCCAGTCTCAAAACTATGCATTCAGAATCACACACACACACACACACACACACACACACACACACACACACACACACACACACACACACACACACACACA
>JARVLU010000952.1:12781612-12794504 GCA_031762415.1 Simpsonichthys santanae | reverse complement strand
AATAAAATACTGTATTGACATTTGCCATCTCCACATCATTGCATTCAGTTTTTATTCACAATTTGTTTAGTGTCCCAACTTTATTGGAATCTGGTTTATATATATATATAATTTTTGCAATCAAAACATTTTCACACACGTGCTTTTTTAATCTTTCAAATAACGTTCAGCTTGAATTGGAGTAGTGTGCTTTAACTTTATAACTTTAATGGTCTTAAACGTTTAACTTAACTTACAAACATTTTCCCTATAGAAAGTTATAATAATTTCTTCAATTCCTTCAAAAGCATCATTCTCTGTTTCAGCTACTGTTCACATCCTTTTAGCTTTTAGTTAGTGTTTTGGTTGGTTCATCTTATAAACTTTAACTTTTGTGCTTATTTCAGCTTTCAGCTACAGTTCCTCTTGTTTCGGCTTTTTATTGTTCTGCTTGGTCTGTAATGTGTTGCTCATTTTAGCTCGTGTTCCGGTTCCAGTTTTTGCTTGTTGTTTGGCTAATTTTAGATTTGTGCTTCTTTTTTTTTTTTTTTTTTTTAATTTATCTTGTTTCAGCTTTTATTTTGCTCATCTCAACTTGTAAGAATTGAGTTTACGCTTCAACAGATTTCAGCCAACTCATCTTGCACTCAGCAGTTTCTACACAAAAAGCAACATTGTCTATTTTAATGCATTTTTTTTAATGTTGCTCTTCTAAACAATGTTTGAGCACAAAATTACAAAATTGTTTTATGTTTTACTGTATCAGATCAAGCTTGTGAACCATGTTAAAACTTTCAGTGTTTATGGAAGGTCAACATGTGGATTAATTATTATTCATTATTATTACTATGTGGTAGTTTGTTCTGCTCAGTTATCTTTTTCTTGAGCCTGTTTTTAGGAGTAGGTGTGCAAAATATCTTTACTTTAACAACATTGGATTATTGAGCACAAACTTTGGTATCTTTACTTTAACTTTTTAATAAGCACCTTACATGTCGCTGTTAAAGAATGAATTTAGGTGTAAAGCGTCAACTCCTGATTTTGAACCTGTTCACTTCCAGATAACCTATATAGCCATCAGAATGAAGCAACTGCTGCGTTAGATTATGCAATCTTTCATACTTTGCTTGCAAGTCTCACCTCGGGGTAAATTTGCAGTCTCAGCCAAGTGAGTTGTTAATTTTTTAGTCCTACTGGTCCCAGCTACAAGGTTGGATTTTGGAACAAAGTCAGAGATTAAATTAAATCAGATCACCCTCAGGTACTTGTCGAAACAGATGTCAAAAATAAACTTAAGCTAAGCGCTTGAACTTTTAATAAGAGCTGAGCTTTCTAGGTCAGACATCACACACGGTCAAATAAGTAGCCCCTCTTTCATGTAAACACACACACACTCTGTGCCCCTCGCCCACACTGACAGCTCCCGGCTCCCCTCCTTAACTAACCGGTCTGACAGGTGCTGTAGCTCCACGTGCAGCTCAGGCAGCTGTCCGGTCTGCCAGCGCAGCGCCTCCTTATCTGCATACACGAAGCTGCCAGTCAGCTACTCTACTGGTCGGCTCCAAAGCAGCATCCAAGCAGAGCCTTTCCAGTTATGTCCCAGATTGGTTGGGTGTGTTTCCAGCAGCTGTGCAGAGTTTTATTAAATGATGCTGCAGGGGCTCCTTCCTGTTTAATTTAGCATAAAACAGCAACCGTATTGGAAAATGGAGCACCAATAGAATCAAGCCGTGAATGGATACAATTAGTTTGAAAAATATAGATGCTGGTGGAGCCACAGGTTAGTGTGGTGCAGTTTAATGGGACCCTCTTTGTTAAGACCACAGCAGAATGATTTAACTGTCTCATTGTGTTTCAAGCTGCTTCTCTTAAATGGACCAGTAGTTCCCAGGAGCTGCATTCCCTTGTGCTAAAGATGCATGTGCTGTTCCCAACGCTTTGTGTTTCATTGCACCAAAACTGACGTCGCATCCTCCTCCTCCTCCTCCTCCTCCTCCTCCTCCAACCTCATCAGTCTTATCGGTTCACCACACAAAAAAATGTTGGTCCATAAGTGTTTTCATGATGTTTTTTTATGACTTTCCTCTTGTTTTTTTCTGCAGTTATGGAGTTTCAGGTGCAGATTAACAGCATTAAAGCCAAGCTTCAGGATACTCGTGCTCGGAAGAAACAACAAGAGTTGCTCATTATGAAAGTGGAAAACCAGGCTCTGAAAGTAAGCAGCAAATGCATGTTTCTCCCCTCAAACAAAACAAGCTGAAGTTAAATTTGTATGCATGGAAATTTCACAAGTGAATGCAAACAAGCAAGATCATATGAAATATTAAAAAAATCAGCTGATTGCACACATTTTAGGTCTTTTTCAGCTGTGTTTCATTATGTTAAATATTACATCTTCGCCTCTGGCTATTCTCTGTTTAGACCCCACCATCCTCACAAAAAAAAGGGTGCATATTAGATTCTCCAGCCCAGCGCTCTTTAGCAAAGACTTTACGATGAGTGGAACATGAGCGGACATGGTGCCTTTTTTAATGTTGCCATTTAGAGCTCTCGTTTGGTAGTGTTTTGGGACCGTCGAAGCCCCATCACTAGTCGTTACTATCACAGTCGCGTGGAAAAGGTCAGCTGTCTCTGACTGGCATTCTAAGTGGTCTTTCTGTCAGGGAGAAGATCGTGACATGAGCAGCCTCGGCAGGCACACACTTGAAGTCATCACAGTTTAATGAGGCTCAGCGTGTCGACTCGTACAAACCTCGTTTGTTTCTCGTCCATTTCAGAACCGATTCCAAGCCTTGCTGAACGAGATTATTCAGCAGGAGGAGAGAGAGATGGAGCAGGTATGTTAAAAGCTACAAATCAGCGTCAGTGTTTTCTGCATCTTTACATGACTGACAGATATGATGCTTGTTCGCTGCCTTTTTTTAAAGAATAGTTTTATCTTTAAAGGGATGCTCAATTTGTGACGTACAATTTGTTGGTGGTGGTTGCTGCTGCAGCGTAATGACTGTGCCCAATTCTGAGTTTTTAAGCGTAATGGTTAGAGAAAGCATAAAAAGTAATTTGAAATCACATATGAGAAATCATCTACTTACACTGCAATTAAGCTCCAGAGCTGCTAGGCATCAATTACACCCTCTGTTTTGTGTTTGCACAGCTGGCTTCCCTGCAGGAGCAGCTGGACTCGCTGATAGAGAAGTGACCAGCAGGGGGCAGTCTCATGACATCTTCAGCCACTCATCATCCTGAGGAAGAGGAGGAAAATAAGCTTTCATGCAGGATAGAGGAGGCCTTTATTAGCAGGCTTTTTGTTCCATCCCCCTCATTAAGTCATTTTTCTACATTGCATCAACAACGTTCTGGTTTCTGTAAAAATAGTTTTTTTATGACATTTTTGCAAGTTCCTGCATAAATGAAGTTAATAGTTTGTCTCCAGACAGAGTTGTGGTTTAATTGTCAGCTACATTTTAGCCAAGCTTTACTTTAATTCATCCTTTTTTTTTTTAAATAAATAGACTTGTTAAAGCCCTGATAACTGGATTTTACTGAATTTGTTGTATATATTGTCATGTGTCACCCCACAGGAAAATGTTCCTTCCATTTGTGTTTTTACTTTGTCTAAATGTTTTTAGTGTCCGCTCAAGGTGAACCTAAACCATGCGAGCTCCATTTTGATACATCCTAATAAATGATCAAAATGAATTAAAATAGAAGAAAATCAGGATTTATCAGTGACACTTGGACAGAAATAAACAAGTTTTTAATTGTGTTTTAGACATGGGATGTTTAAAAAAAAAATAGAAATGAACTGGATAAAACCATTATCGAGAGGGCAACATATTAAGTTTGTAATTTAGAACTAGTTAAAAACAAAACAATTGTTATACTCTAAAGCAAATGTATTTTACTATAGTCTCCATCTGTATGTCTGTAAACTTCTGTCCTGCTCACAACTTCTGATCTGCTCAAGATAATTTGACAAAACTTGTTACACATATGCAGCATCACTAGGAGTTTTGCACTTTTCATCACCCCAGCGTCAAGGTCACAAATCAAGGTCATATGTTATGTGTTAGACCTTCCACGGTCAGAAAGCAGCACCTCTAAGCCGTCAGGTCCTCAGACTGCCCCTCTTCCAGAAGGATCTTTAGTTGTCCGAGGAGCGTTCTGGACCTTTCTTATCCACATAATTCTGGCCTCTCCTACGTCTTCCTGCAGGGATTGCCCCACCAATCGTAGGGGTAGGCGAGGGATTAGCTCTGCAGATTAAAGTGGCCATCTCCAAACCCTGCTTAATCCTGCCATCTGTCAGAGAGCAGCAAACCAGCCAAGACTCTCTTCATTGGGCTAATTAGAAAAGCCAAAAGAGCACACTTGAGGAAGGGGGGAAGAGATCTTCAAAACACAAACTTCTCAGTTCGATCTCAGAGGCGATGGAGGAAATGAACCTTCGCAACTATCCAGGAGTCCAGAAGAAAATTCTGGCTGGAGGCAAAGGACCGCTGCCTCATTTTCCACCTGGGACCAAGGTATTAACAACCATATGGTCTAACTGATCTTACACTTTATGAACAAATGTCTTTTTTGCATGTGTTTAGTATTTTCGTCCCAAATTAGCTTCTTGCGAGTTATTCACAAGGTGAGAAAATGGTCTTGGCTCCCACACAGAGCAAACATTTGATCAACTGACATGCAACATGTTATTTTGGCCCGGCCTTTATCCAGTCATTATTTCCTGTCTGACCATATGGCGTCGAGCCTGGACACTGTGACAAATATTTTCCAGGACAATGTCAGCATGAATTTCCATTCACCTGTGCATGAGTCCCCACGCCGCTGAGGTGATCCCCATTTGTTTGCGCAGTTAAGACTTGTTTTCTATTGGACTCGGTCTATCAGCCTGTAAATAGGGCTTTAGAAGGGTTCAATACGATTTTGCAGTGTGAGGTTTTGATACTTTTTTCACAGATGGGAGGCAAAATTAACCATTAATCTAAGAACACAAAAGCACATTAATAAATAAAACACAATTTGGAGCAAATAATATAATTTTGCAAGTCATAGACATGCAGGATTTTAAAAAATGAACAATTCCTCACAAGCCATGGATTCCTGAAAAAAGGTGGGAGATTTGAACTGAAACCCTCAGGATTTAAACACCAGTGTCCGTGTTAGGAAAACCCAGAGTAGAGATGGAGGAGGGAGGAATATAAAGGCAGCTTGAAGGCAGAATTTCAGTGTTATTTAAACTATATTAAAGTTGCTAGGCCTATGAGGGTTAGGATATTGAGGATGGATTTATTGTAACAGCATGCGGCATGATGAACATGCAGGAACAGTTTAAGGGTTAAAAAGAACAGGTTTTTCTTGCTGTTTGTACTTAAAGGCCATTGACGATAAAAATTAATTTAAAGGGACAATTGTCAAGATCATTAACTGTTAATGGCATCATAAAAAAAAGCAAATTGTTACAGAGTCATCTTGTCATCTTTACTTATTTATGCTTGAAAGTTACAGCTGAGCCCTTTAACAGATGCTGAACACTTTCTTTCCTTATCCAAGCTCGTCTTCCATTTCCAAACTCTCCTGGACAACTTCGAGCGGACGGTCATCGATGACAGCCGACTGGCTGGCAGACCGGCTGAAATCTTTGTTGGAAAGATGTTCAAGATGGAGGTGTGGGAGCCCATGCTGATGTCTATGAGGACTGGAGAAGTGGCAGAGTTTTGGTGCGATGCCATTGTGAGTTAAACCACAAGTGTATTTTCTAGGCTTAAGAGGCCCTATAAGTCATCATGAGGATGTACGGAGAGCTTTTCCTTCTCATACATCGTCCATGAGTCAGCTCTCAGCAGCCTCCTACATGTTCAGTGCACAATAATACAAACAAACACACATTTGAGCAAATTTAGTCCTTTTCTTTAAAGGAAGATCTTTAAAAAGCCAAACTGGGCTAATTTGTTTGTTTCTCTGATTGGCAGCGGCTTAAAGCACCAGGGGCTTAGCATGATTTAATGTTTTTATTTTATTTTTTTTAAACTATGCTCATGTTTTTGTTGATGTGCCAATTGTACAGCACACAGGCTTGTATCCCATCGTATCCAAAGGAATGAGACTGATTGCTCAAGGCAAAGACCCCCTGGAGGGCCAGAGACACATGTGTGGCATGGGGAACCTGTTCCACTATCACTCCACTGGTTTCCCTGAGCTGGACGAGATCATGCGAACGCCTCAGCCGCTGATCTTCATCATGGAGCTGTTGCAGGTAAACACCACCTGTCCTGATACATAAAACACAAGAAAAACAGACATTACATAAAATGATTAACGATGGAAAAATGAAGGAAATAAAGCAGCAAATCAGAAAGCATTTTCTAAAACATAAAAAAAACATGCTTTTTTGTGAAATACTTTGATTGATTAAAATAAGGTTTAGTTTTTAAAAAACTTTTTCTGTTTAATTAAAATCTTTTCCCCCGTTTTGAATTTTCTTTCCTTTTTTCCTTGCATGTTAGTCGCTGTAAAGACTGTAGTGTTGTTTTATTGTTTAATATTCTCAAGTCCGATAGTTTTTTTCATTTTGTTGTGTTTTGCGTCTTTATCTGTAGATGAAAAATAAACAAAGATGGTGTTAAGCCATAAACTCTTTTCCAATACTAAGCAAAAATAAAAGCAAACAAACAAAAAAAAAACCTTTACACCTAAACAAACAAACAAACCTATTAATCTAATACAGTGGTTCCCAATCCTGGGCCTTGAGGAACACCATCCTGCATGTTTCAATTGTTCCCCTGCTCCAACACACCTGATTCAGTGATTTAATTACTTCATGTTCCACAGAAGCCTGTTAATCACTCATTAATTAAAATCAGGTGTGTCGGAGCAGAGAAACAACTAAAACATGCAGGATGGTGTTCCTCAAGGACCAGGGTTGGGAACCCCTGAAATACACCTCAATATAATAATAATACTGTATATAACAATACATAACTCATAATATCCACAGTATATTTGTTCTGTTAATGATAAAACTGAGGCCTTTAGAAAATTATTTTAACTTTTATAATGCAATATTTTGTTCAAACAAATATTACATAAAGGTTTTATTTATTTAAAATATTCTTTATTTTTTAACAAGAAGAAGAATTTTTAGTTGAGTTGCATTTTTCTAAACGCCCTTCATTACTCAGAATGTTGCAAAACTTTCTCCTGAACAAGTTTGATCACTTTACTGTCTGGAAACAGCAGAAAAATGACACAAAAGTTCATTTATCTACAAGTATTCAGCACATGGATTTAACTATTGTGATTCCTGACTGCTATGGCTTTGATTTTTTTTTTCTGTGATGAAATATTAGACAGGTTCCTGTGAGTGGTTTAAATCTAAGTTTGTGGATTCATGCTTGTCAGAAAAAATAATATTTTGTAAAACAGTTCACTTTCATCTTTGGAGGTTTCCCCCACGGTTTTATTTGCTCTTCCTGCCCACGTTGCTTCCAGGTTGGGGACCCCTTATCCTATGATCGAGAGTCGTGGATGATGGACAAGGATGAAAAGCTGCAGAAGGTGCCGGTTCTCCACATGCAGGGCAACGCTCTGGTCAAGCAGAAACAATTTAGAGACGCCGCCAGCAAGTACAAAGAAGCTGTCCTGCTGCTGAAAACCGTCCAGTCCAGGGTGAGTGAAGAACGTGGGGGTGAAAGGTGAGAAGGAGAGAGGGAGATAAATGCCTGCTGCACAGGTACAGGTTTATTTCATTTGATTCTCCCCCGTTTGTAATGACCGTTGGGGGGATCCACAGGTAGAACTTCCTGTTTTGATCTGTTTTGTTTTAGTCCTGCTCCCAGGCAGCTGGGTGGGAGGGGTCGGCACCCACAGAAAGGGAAAACAGCTCAAAACTGTCTGAGAACAGGTGTAAAAATGGAAACTGAAGAGGATAAGAGGCGTGTGAGAGACAGTCTGGTTAGAGACCAGTCAGAATGCTGCTCGAGAATATACTGTAATGTTTAACACAGTTCTGTCAGCTCATCTGGACAGTTTCTTTTTTTGTTCAGACGTTTTGTCCTTCATCCAAAGGACTTCTTCACAAACCAACTCAGTCCCACAAGCAGCACACTCCCATAGTGGACCAACCAGTTTGCTGGTGGTAAGATAGTTTCTGGAGTCTGCCCTCTCCCCCGTCAACTCCTCTGAGGCAGTCATGGCCAAAGTGGTTCAGAACATCAGGTTTCATGCTAGGTGGTCCAGAATGAGGGTCCAAGAAGGTTCAGTCATCATTTGGACCAGTTCATCAGGACTGATGAAGTCCTTTGCATGAAGGACGAAACATCTCAATAAAAAAAAAGAAACTGTCCAGATGACCTGACTGAACATTGTTGGATTTTTTTTTTTTATACCTGGATTGTTGATACAATGATACAAGGATTTTTATTGTCATTCACATCACATGTGGTACATGAGGTGGAACGAAACTGTGCACACAGGGTCCCAGTTACAGCCAACAAAAAATACAAATTGTAAAGAAAAACAGTAAGATCCGAGTCATGAACTAAGACATATACTACACTTCACTAAACTAAGAATACACTGAGCACTAAAGGTACAAAAGCAATGCGCCTAAACAACAGCAGCACGAACATGAGTCGGTGTGAGCAGCTGAGGACTAATGAACACAACAACATGAAATAATCAGCAGCATGAGATCAGCATCATGGATAGTCAGCAGCACAGATCAACAACCATGTGGCGCTACAGTGATTTTTTTTTTTCACAGTAATTTTCACAGTGATGATTCTGGTTAGAGATTCATGAGTCTAACAGCCTCAGGGTAGAAGCTGTTCCTCAGCCTGGTGGTTCTGAACTTAATGCTCCTCAGCCTTCTGCCTGAGGGGAGCGGGGCAAAAAGTGTGTGTTCTGGGTGAGTGGGGTGATGTTTTGGGCCACTTTGGCCATGGCTGCTTCAGAGGAGTTGATGGGGGAGAGGGCAGGCTCCAGAAACCATCTTACCACCAGCTAACTGGTTGGTCCACTATGTGGGTTTGCTGCTTGTGGGACTCAGTTTGTTGTGGCTCCTCAGACTGATGAAGTCCTTTGGATGAAGGACGAACGTCTCAACAACAACAAAAAAAGGAAACTGTCCAGATGATTTGACCAAACATTGTTGGATTTTTTTTTTTACCTGGATTATTGAGCATGAACTTTGATGACTAATATTTAGTAGCGTTGAGATTAAAGCAGGTTTGGTTAAATTTGGTAAAGCTCCACGGAGAGAATGTTTTGCTATCTTGCGCTGTATCATGTTTAATCAGTTTGGAAACATCTAAAACAACCATGTTCATTATTAAGATACGTGTTGGAGCTGCCAGGTAACAGCAGCCCTCTGAGCATGCCTTTCTTCTGTTCCTCATCCCTGCATGTGTTAGGAGATGCCGGGGGATGTGGACTACATTAACTTGGGTCGAATGATTGTTCCCCTGGAGCTGAACTACTGCCAGTGCATGTTGGAGCTGGAGGAGTACTACGAAGTTATAGAGCACGCCACCGAGCTGCTGGAGAAACACAAAGGTACAAGCAAATCATCAGAAAAGACACTTGATCTGCTTTACAACAAACTTCTTCTAAAAGAAATGAGGCAGGAAGTTTTTTCCCCTTTCCTGTGTCACCTAGCTTCACACTCCTGCAGTTGCGTCACTCCATCATACCTCTGAGGTTTGCAGCTGCGCGCTTAATCTTGTGCACTGAGGTGGTTTAACAGTCGGGGGTTATTATTCACTACAGAGATGTGAAGCAGCAAAATACACCATATGTTCACAACGCTCCAAGCCCAAGGCTTATGTTGTTCCCAAATTGAAAAGAAAATATATATAGATTATCAGCGTCTGTTGGTATATGGCATTTATTATCCCACATGATATTGTCTCATCTTCACAGAGCAGTTAAAGCCTTACAGACTTCTTAATTTACAGACAAATTTGTCTGTTCTTTATAAACCTTACTGATTGTCTTGGCATGTATAAAACACTTTGTTAAAATCCAGATAAACATGCTGGCTAATAAAAAAAAAAACGCTTCAACAATACATAAACATTTGAAATACCAATATTTTTCTTACATGTGTAGTCCAGCTTTTGTCATTCAGCATCCCTTTTACCTCCATATATCAACGTACTGTATTGCTGTTTTTGTTTGACAAACATCTGCATTGCAAAAATATTTGTAACAATGCATAAATAATATTCAAGTTGAGAGGATACATTCTGAAAATATTCACTTTTCAATCTCAAGTATAACATTTAATAGTGTGAATGCTTATGAAGCATTCACACTATTGTGATCCAGTTTTCTTCCGTACATTTTTCAGCATCTTTTTTGTTCTTTCCCATAGCATTTTTTATTTTTTTGCTATTTCAACAAATCATATATCAAAACTTTCAGCTCTTTCAGGAGAAGGGTGCTATGACTTTGGTATTGGTGCAACTTTAGCTTTTTGAAATATTTAGCCTTTTCTGCCACTTTCTTTCCTCATAGAAAATGAATGTAGCTCATTTTACCTCCTTCAAACCTTTAGATCTGTTTACAACCTTTTGCTGCTCCTTTCACTTTTGTCCTGATTCAGCTTCTTTCAGCTTTCCTGTGCAAATTTAAACTTCAGCTACTTCCAGCTATTAGCTGTTTTTCAGCTGTTTTAGGCCCCTTACAGATTATTTCTGCTAACTACATTTTTGTGCTGCTTCTAATTTCTTTCTGCTAATTTCAGCTTGTTGTGCTCCTTTCAGATTATTTATGCAAGCTTCAGCTTTTTCTGCTATTTCAGCTACTATTTAGCTGTTTTATGCTAATTGAAGCCTTTTCAGCTAATTCCACATTTTTTTGGCACCCATTTCAACTTTTTTCAGTCTAATTCAGCAGAAATATACTCTCTTCACTTCCTGCTAGTAATTCCAGCTCCTTTCTGTTTTTTAGCTACTATTCAGCTGTTTTTATGTGCGTGCAAATTTTTGCTTTTTTCAGATAATTTGCACTTTTTTGTACTCATTTCTGCTTCAGCCTAATTTATCAAGTCTCTCTTGTAAATGATTCCCTGAGGCTCAATAGGATTAACCTGTACAAATAAAGGTAGAATAATTGGGCAAACGTCTTCTTTATGATTTCTTATGCTATTTAATTTTTTCTACCTTTTCAGCTACATTTTTTAAAACTTTTTTTTGTGTGTGCTAATTTAGCTGTTTTCAGAACAATTCAAGTATTTCATGGTAATTTGTGCTACTTTCAGCCTAACTAACCTCATTCTGCTAATTTCAGCTTGTTACGCTACTTTCGGCTTATGCCTGCTAGTTTCAGATTTTTCTACCATTTCATCTACTCTAGCTGTTTTGTGCCAAATTTAGTTGTTTCAGCTAAATCCACATTTTTAGCTAATTTCAGTTCCTTTCACTTCCTTCTAGTAGCTTAAGCTTCTTTCTGCCTTTTCAGATACGTTTCAGCAAAGTTTAGCAAGTTTTTGCTAATTGGCTTTTTCAGCTACTGGTAATTTACAAAAAAAAATTGTGCTCATTTCTGCTTATTTAAACCTAATTCAGCAAATACAGTATGTGTTTTTCTCTGCTTTCTTCTGCTAACTTAGACTTGGTCTTCCATTTCAGGTACATTTCAGCATGTTTTTAGTTTATTTCAGCCTTTTTTTTTTTTTTCATAATTTTCTTTTGCAATAAGCATTCCCACTGCATTTTCAATTCCTCTAGTTAATATGTTGTTCGTTGTTCAGTACTGTTTAAAATAAACTAGATACAAACTTATCAACCATTATTAGAGCCAGGAAAACACACACTAATGTGATTAATGTTTTGATTTGATTTGATTTGATGTTTATTTATTCATTTAAAAAAAACGATACAAAGCAGTTTCATCAGATACAAGAATACAAAAATAGGATAAAATGAAAGGAGTCTCAAAGGGTCTCAAACTCAAGATGCTTCTTTGCTATTTCGTTTTCCTCTTCACTTTCTCCTCCTCAATGTTAATGGAATATCTAATTAAAGTGACACTATTTAGAAGGTTGGTTGGCAAATGAGCAGTCAATTGATGTGATGGAAACAGAGGAACTTCTTAAACGACTTCCAGAAGCACCAATTTGTGATTACCCGAGGGCTGAGTTAGGACATCAAAACAGCATTTCTTCCTCCTGGCAAGCAGTGGTCAGCATCCTAGCACATCTGTGCACATCATTAAACAGGAAATATGCAGCTCTGTAAAAAGACTGTCAACCTTAAACAGAAGCAGGACGCTATGGACAATGTTCTGCTCTAACGCACACACACACACAACTTAAATTGTTTCCAGCTACACAAATCCATTTTTGCCAGCGAATAATTAAAAATTTCAAAAATGCTTAGTATTATCCGTCTGTCCATTATCTTTACCCGTTTCTTCCCTTTTGTGGGTCGTGGGGGTCACTGGTGCCCATGTCCAGCCATCACTGTGCAAGAAGCGGAGTACATACTGGACAGGTTGCAAGTCCATCAAAGGGACACAGAGACAAACGAGACAAACAACCATTCACTCGCTCACTCACTCCTTGGGACAATTTAGAGTTACCAATCAGCCTAACGTGCATATTTTTGTCATGAACTTAGCAGTTGTTTAAAATCCTTTAGAGAGGTCAAGGTTGAGATCTTCAAATCTTTTTGCAAGGTGTTCGAGGAAACAGGAGCGGAGTAAGAGACGGTCCTTTTTCTTAATTCGGTTTGCACTGAGGGTACACTGCAAGTAATTATGTCCTGAGAGCGCACGTTGTAGCTGCACTCACAGAGTGACGTAGGAGGAGATGTGGAGAAGTGATTTAAAGATGAAAATGTACCAGTATGAGAGTCAACAGGAAGTTAATGATGTCCATTTAACCAGTGAATACAGGGTGTAG
>JARVLU010000952.1:12771572-12781602 GCA_031762415.1 Simpsonichthys santanae | reverse complement strand
TCCTGAGAGCGCACGTTGTAGCTGCACTCACAGAGTGACATAGGAGGAGATGTATGAAGGCAACAGACCGAGAAGTGATTTAAAGATGAAAATGTACCAGTATGAGAGTCTACAGGAAGTTAATGATGTCCAGTTAACCAGTGAATACAGGGTGCAGTGATGGGTACGATAGTTACAGCAGTTATGAATCTTAGCACACTGTGATAGTGTCCAACATCTGCAAGGTGCTTGTAGGTGCGTTCATGTAAATAATATCACCTTAGTCAATGGAGGGGAAGAACGTAGCAGTTTCAAGGTCTTTCCTAGCATTCAGAGTTAAACAGGAACAGTTTATAAAATAAATCCAGTTTTACTTTCAGTTTCTTTACCAAGTTTTAGACATGAGGCCTAAAAGAGAGATGTGAATCAGATGTGAATCAGCCAAAACACCCAAGTATTTGACCAGCTCAATAGGAACACCATTCATGGATAAGATAGAAGGAAGTTCTGCTAGTAACGACTTCCTGTTTGAAAACAACATCCCTTTGGTTTTATCAGCATTTAGCACCAGTTTGAGATGGAACAAGTCTGACTGGATGATGTCAAATGCAGACTGTAAAAGCTGGAAAACCTTAGCTACTGTTTTAGCTTGACAGTAAACCACTGTGTTATCAGCATAGAAATGTAAGGATGCATACAGGCAAGGACACCTGGTTAATCTAAACAAGTAGTAAAATATTTGTTTCAATCTATAAATTTCTCATTAGTTTAATTATTTTTTATTCTTGAATGCCCAAAGGAAAGGTAGGATAGCATTAGCGTAGTTTAGCTTGATTAGGTATAGCCTATAGCCTACATGATTTCCATTACATATACAGAATTCTTTTTATTTAAAATTAGAATTTCCATATAAACACAGTTTTTTTAAAACAATGTAAAACATTCTGTTTCTGTTCTAGTTTTACTATGAGTAGCAACAAAAAAAAAAAGTAGGCTAGGAATAGTCGTGAAGTTGTTACTGCTAGCTGTTATCCAAGGATTCAAAGATTCAAGGTTGTTTATTTGTCATTCCATCACATGTGGTACATGTGGTGGAAAGAAATGATGTATACAAGTACAGGGTCCCAGTTACATCCAACAAAAGTATTAAAATGTAAATGAAAAACAGTAATAAGATCTAAAATATGAACTAAGAAAAACATTAACATACACTAAGCACTAGTAGCATAAAAATACACCGAACAGCAGCATGCACATGAGCCTGTGTGAGCAGATAAATATGATTAAACACAGCAACATGAAAAAGGTCAGCAGCAACATGAAATAGATCAGCAGCTACTTGAAACAGATCAGCAGCAACATGAAATAGATCAGCAGCTACTTGAAACAGATCAGCAGCAACATGATGCGACTTTTCACAGTGATTATCCTGGTTAGAGATTCATGAGTCTAACAGCCTCGGGGTAGAAGCTGTTCCTCAGTCTAGTGGTTCTACACTTTTCATTCATTCAATGTTTATTCAGACAGATGAATCAAATTGAGCCTCAAAGACTCATTTACAAGTGAAACCTGTTAAGACAGACAAAAATTAATCAAAGTGGATACATACGATTTGGAGGCAAAAAGAATTCCTATCAAACTCTTTCTTCTTGACTGAGAAGAAAGACCCTGATATGGAAAAAAAACACCCCGCACATCGAAGCCCATGGTGACGTAGACATTCCGCAGAGTGGGGGGAGAGGAGATGACAAAGGCGGTGAGAGTGTACAAGGACACTATCATGTGTGTTATCATGTCCTGGATGACTGAGAATCTTCACCATTGTACAAGGACGCTCCCGGAGGCACTGTAGGAGTTCTGATAGGGATGGGATCATCAGCAGTTCCCTCCAGTGAAATCCGTAAACATTCTTGATGGGTGTCGGGGAATGGCCAAGGACAATGCCAGTGAGAATCCACGAGTCCTGAAATGATGACACAATGTTTATTCAGCTGGTTCCCTCTGATTGATTTGTGGACTTCCTCGGTGGGAGGGAGGGGGGCAGAGCGTCAGATTACAGAGCCTCCAGGCGAATTGAGATAAGGTGACCTGCAAGGCCAGCCAAGGGAACCAAATTCAGATAAACAACATTTGTTTTGAAGGCAGGCAGAACTTTACTGAATTTTATCTGCCTTGAGTCATTGATGGTCTCATGTAGATTCCAAAAGGTCCATATTAAGTGGACACAACACTGGTCCGTGTCTGAGAATATTCCCCAAGATTTGCTCCATCCTTCCAATGAGTGCCAGGGACCGTGTATGGCCAGCGATTCTCACAAATCACATCCAGTTTGCAATCCAGTCCGCTAAGCAATGGAGTCTGAGTGCTCGAGAAACAGAGTGGGGATACGCCAATCCACTTTTTTTTTTTTTTTTTTTTTTTTTTTACTTTCAATCCGATCCCGATACTTAAATCTGGATATCGGCTGGTACCGATCCCATTCCGATATCATGATCATCATTGATTTTATACGAGACTGTAATAATCTCCTCTCAAGTATAATGTGTGTACACATGCATGCATGTCCAAAAAGGCAACTTGAGGTAAGTTTTATTAATGTTAGATACGTTTCAAAGTTACAATTAAATTCTACTAACACAAAATATATTTTTATTCCTAGCTTTAAGGTGGATATTAAAATGATTAATTTAAGTTATTTTTTATGTTCTTTTAAATAAGAGGGTGAGGCAAGATTTTTTCTTCTTCTTTCTGCACTCTGTTCAGTCAATGTTATCTTTTTGATGTATTTGTTTTATTTTGTCTCTTTTAAATGAAAAAATAAATTAATTAAATAAAATACTTAAATGGCTTCAAACATCTGCTAAGTTCATGGCATAAACCAACACAGACATGCTTCTGTTTTTAGTATTTTACATTGCTTTATAATTTAGTTGTTTTTGTTTTGTTTCGTTTCTTTTTTTTTTTTTTTTTCTTTTTTTTTTTTTTTTTTTTTTTAATATACAATGTTCTTGTCATTTCCTGTGATGGACTTGCGACCCGTACAGTGTGTACCCCGCCCATCGCACTGTGATTGCTGGAAATGGGCACCGGTGACCCCCGTGAACCAAAATGGAAGAAGCGGGTAAAAGATAATGGATGGATGGATGTTCTTGTCATTTTCAATTCATATGCTCTTATGATTGTCTGCTGTTGTACTGATAAATATCTCCTGGAGGGTAAACTATATCTTGGCTGCAAGTATCAAGCTGTGAAATCCTTCGTTTTCTACAACTGATAGTGGTTGGTCATTAATTATGATGAAGTTTAGCAACTTCTCTGTAAACATTCGAGGTCCGGGACTTCAGCAGTTTGTTATTTTCGTTCAGTCCGGAGAAGACAGTCTGATTTCCGTCAGCCGCTCTCAGTCTGCCCCTCCTCCGAGACGGGCAGACTAAGCGGGCAGATGGCGTGCAGCTGACAGAAATCAGACTGTCTTCTACGGACTGAATGAAAATAACAAACCGCTGAAGCCTTGGAGTTGAATGTCCAACGAAAAACTAATTTTACCGCGGTTTAAAGTGATGTTATTGCTCTGCAGACATTGCACGTTGCTGTCTAGTGGTGTTTAGTGTAAAATGCTTCCACACAGCGGACATGTTAAGATGAAAGGTTGGTTATCAGTTAGCTACAGTGCTACTGCACCTTTTAGCTGGCTGCAAAATATGAAATGGATTTCCTGAATGTGAGGCGGATCTTATTAGTCTGGGGTCATGAGACACGCCTCTGTTCAGGAAATCCATTCCATAGTTTGAAGCCAACGTGCAGAGCAGCTGGCAGGGACTCATATGAGAAGTTTCATCAGACACAGATATGCATGATGGATCTGAAATATCGGCAGGTTGGATCGGAAAATCCGATACGTAAATTTTGCTGGTATCGGAGACCAATACCGATACCGATACCGGACTGGCCCCATCCCTACTTGTGAGAGCAATCATTTAAACATAAAAACTGTGTGTGCATGCTTATATGCATCTCTAAATAACAGATGTGTTTTTGTCCAACAAAACACATGGTCAATTTATAGAAAATACACAACAGACTGCACAAATGATTATAAAAAAAATCTATGTGAAAAAACAAAACATATGGCTGTCAATTAGAACTTCCCATCACAGCTGTAAGAATTAACATTTGGTGTTCAGAGAAATGATGAGGCAGAAGAGAAAAGAAAGTCTAAATCAAAATATGAGTAAAATTTTTTGAAAACATTTTCCTACATATGTACATTATGGAAAAAATGTAACTATTGCATTAATGAATTACAAATGACTTGTGATTTTACAAGTGCAAAGGCAGTTTTAATGCCTGTGGGACACACAACATAAGACAATAAATACAATTTGACGAGGCTTATTTTATTAACAACTTTAATTGTTGTTTACTACAGTGATTCTTCCTGCGAAGAAGCAGCCCACGCTTTAAAATTTGCTGGCTTGCAACACCCACCTCCCAAGCTTGGAGACAAGCGACAATCATTGATGAGCTATTTGAGTCATTCTTTGAAAGCAGGGGAAAAGAGGTGGGATCCCCACATCTAAAGGAATATAAAACCATGAAGGCACAAGAATACAAAAAGAGAATAAGAGTGGGTTTAGGCACTGATGCATCAAAGGCTGTCAGTTTATGTACTTGGCTAGGCAGATCCCAGGCAATGCTGCATAAAGTTCACTGAGCATGAAGTCTGGCAAAACATAGAAAACGCAGCATGAAAGCATGAAACCCTGACAGTGAACATGAACTCCACCCCACCCCCCGATTTCATATGTGTGGGAATCTTTGCCGAGCACACCACTCAAGAATAGACTTGAGGCCAAAACATCTCTGTCCTTTTTTCCCCTTTTGAATCCTTAAAACTTCTGAAGAAGCAAGTCTTGTTTAAGCATTTTTCCAAACGACTGTTGCTGATTCAGGTTTATCTGTTAGATCTTAAATCAGCAGATGACATGTGCTGCTGTTTTAAAAATAATGTTTCTACCATGACAATGTTTTGACTGATGTATGCCAGCTGATTGTGGAAAAATGTAGTTTTTACTTGAGCTGAAAATTGTACAAATTCTGTATTAGGGATGCACTGATACACTTTTTTCACTTCCAATACTGATACCCGAGGTTCAGTATCGGTATATACCGATCTGATGTCAAATTGACTTAAAAATTTTGTTTTTTAAACGCAGACATAATCACAAAAATGTGCTGAATTACAGTACAAATTTATTAAAAACGTAACCAGTACAGCACATTTAAACACACCAATAGCTTCACAACCTTGGTCAAATGTGTAAAAACAACACAATTTTAATTTGTTCAGTCAGCGCAATCATGAGCATAACATCCAACGTAAAATAAATATTAATAAAGATACTAAAATTGACAAAAACAATAGGTTGACAACTTTGGTCCCAACACTGATCCTTGTGGGACTCCATATGTGATTGTGCTATACTCAGATTTCACATCATCCATCTGAACAAACTGTGTCCTTTCCCTCAAGTAACTACATACCCATTGTAATGCCAATCCTCTAATACCATACCTATGCAACTTATCAAGAAGTATAGAGTGATCAACAGTATCAAATGCTTTCTTCAAGTCAACAAACACACCAACACAATATTGTTTTTGATCAACAGCGGTTGTAATTTTTTCAATTAAATCCATTAAAGCCATAGATGTGGAATTATTTGTTCTGAATCCATATTGATGATAATGATGTCCTGAGAGTGCACGCTGTAACTGCACTGACCACGTGACATGTGGGAGGAGATCTAAGAAGCAGCAGACCAAGGAGGGATTTATAGATGAAGATGAACCAGTGTGATCTTGATGAACATCTGGATTAAATTTCTCTCCACACAGATTATATGAAGCTGAAATAATCTGCTCATGTTTTCAAGTGGATCCAACATGAACCAGACACAATTAGAGACTTTTAAAGGCTCTGAAATGTCTGAATTGTTGCTGAGATCAGCCCAGAACATTTAGATGTTTCTATAAAAACACTGTAGACGTCATTTGGAGCAGAACAGTTTTTATACCAGGAGAGAAAAACAGCAGTCTAAACTGTGAGCAGAGCTGTAATCTAGAATAATCTGATGTTTGTCAGCAGATGAAAGAAGAGAATTTTCCATCAGTGAGTGGTGTCCAGGCAGCTCCAGATGTTGAACGGTGATCCAGAGTTTCTGCTGCTCTCACATGAGGAGGCTTCTTCTCTTGAACTTTGACAAACTCGTTACATTTGAGATGTTTTTCAAGATGAATCACTGCTTCTTGTTTCACACGTTTTCAATACTGTTCTCCTCAAAGCACAAAGAGAGGAGCTCCAAGCACTTGATGTTTTCAGGGTGTTTCCTTGAACTTTGGACTCTTCCAGTTTGATCTTTTCAACAACAAACTGCTTCTCGTGTTCAACAAGAACGTGCAACAAAAGAAAACTCCTTGTGAGTTCAGTGAACAAGAAGAAACTCTGATTTATCAGAGTCTTTGCTCAGAAACCAAAGAAGCTGTCAGAGTGTTGATGAAGAGCAGCTGATGGAGCCCAGATGTTCTGCTGCTTCTGCTCTAGTTGGACCGTTTGGAGCCCATTTGAAAAACAAACTAAATGAAGTGGATTTGATGAGAATCCAGTGTAAGAGCGTTCTGTTCATGACGTGCACGTAGAGATGACGTGCAAACACACGGGGAACAGAAAGCATGAAGAGTGATGGTGTTTCATCAGCTCAGCTGATTTCCTGTAGATGGAAAGAAGGAGGAGCAGAAAGCATGAGCTGACACAGAAACAGGAAGAGGAGAAGAAGCTGCAGCTTCAGCTCAGACGCCATTTTGGTCTTCAGAGAGAAGATCCAAAGAGAAAGAGCTCAGGGTGAGACTCAAACACTTTGAGTCTTATTTTGCAGGGAGTGAGAGGCTTTTCTTCCTGTGGACTGTGGAGGGACAGATGTTCTGTTCACACAGATGTTCTGGTGTCAGCTTTGACCACAGCTGTTTTTAAATGTGCTGTAAAAATAAATGTGATTTATTTGAATAATATTTTACATAAACGATATAAAACTAATTTAGCAAGGTGGAGTCAGGTCCTCTGGATGATTCTTCTTGTTGAAACGTTTCATCTTTTATCCAGAGGACTTCTTCAGTCTGAGGAGCTGCAACAAACTCAGTCTTATAAACAGCACCTTCTCATAGTGGACCAACCAGTTTGTTGGTGACATCCAGAACTAGATGTTCACATGTAAAAGGAGGACCATCAGTCTAATAATAGATCGTTAGTGCCCTGATGGCTGCTTGCTGTTCACAGTGATTCTATCAATAAATAATCTTCAACAATTCATCAGGAACTCATTTTAAATTTGGAACTTCATATCAAATTTTATTTTCTCTAAATCAGGAGGCCTAAATTTATTATTATTTTGTAATTATGATGTTGAAACAATCCCCTCCAAACTATGTAACCTTCATAAACAGATGCTTCTCTCCTGGTCATTGATTTATAAACATCATTTTTCCTCACACAGATTTTACATTTGGAACAATAAAGACATCTTGTATAAAACAAATCTTATTTGACCTTCATTGATTTACTCACAACAGTCTCAGTTCATCAGTTGATCAACTTTGATGGATCACTAATGACACATCAAGAATTTGTTTTAAAATATAACATCATAATTCATATGAACTCGTTTAATATTGTTACAAATGCACTTCCTGCTGGAGTATTTCTGTTATTTAAAAGTAGAACAGGACAGATTCCAGCATCATTACTCTTTGATCCATCCAAACTTGAACTTGGTCCAATTAGTTTCTCTTCAACACGTAGCATCAACCGTTGTCTACGCTCATTATTTCAGAAAGATGTCGTGTCAGCTCCACATGTAGGATCTTATTGGAACTCCTTTATTGATAACCTGGACTGGAAGAGGATTTGGACTTTACCAACCACATACATGATCAATAATAAAGTAAAAGAAGAATCTTTTCAAAGTATTCACAGATTTTACCATCCAAAATCTTTATACAACTATTTAAAAATCTTCCACAGGAAGGAAGAAGAGATTCTAGTGTGAGAGGGAGAGTCCCAGGTGGAACTTTCACTTCACTTCAGTTTATTTCTATAGCTCCAAGTCACAACAGAAGTCATCTCAGGACACTGAACACAAACATTCATACACAGAAAAAGTCTGTTCATCACATTATTTGTGTGAGGAGGCAGCAGATGCTTTGAGTGTGAACTTTGTGGCAGACTCCCATCCTGAGTTGATCCAAACTGCAACAATTTGCTTGATGTGATCAAACTAAATACAACATTTATACAATACACACACTTTAAAATACATCACATGGATGCAGCATCTAATTGATAAATATGAACAAAAATCAGGACATACAAGTCATTTTGTAATTTATTATATTTTATTTTCTCTTTTGGATTAATAATTAAAACCCAGGACAGGTTTTGAGCAACGTTTCTGAACAAGAAATATTTTATGATCATAATAAAAATGTTTGTTCAGAAACACTGGAACAGAACAACAACTATTTTCTCCATGCATTATTATGTGTGGATTTATTGATTTATTTTCATCATGTATACAAAGTACACAAAATATCAGTTTTTCTAGTACTGCACAGAAACTATAATAGAAAATCAAAGAAATGTCTCTTTCCTTCATACAAACTGAAATTTAAGCATCGATCCTATTTGACTATTGATCAATACTGACTGGGACCAGTTTGATCTCCATGGATTCCTCTGACACCACTGGACGCAGCAGCTCGCGCGTGCACAAACAGTTAACCGACGTGGACGCGCAAAATCGAAATCGAAAGTGTTTCAGAGTTCAGCTCCATTTTAGACGGAGGAACACACGGAGACATTTAGAGACTAAACTGGGTGAGTGTGAAACTTGATTTCACCACTTGTTCTCACTGGGAGAGGCTTTGTGCGCGCGTGCGTGTTTTATTAAAGTGCTCAGTGAGTCAGAACTGTTCGGTTCTTCATGTTGGGTCAGATGTTGTTCTGGTTCTTCTATTGGTCCAAAAATGAAACGATGGAAACTCAATAAAAACTCTGTTCGGTGAACGTTAAACCCAGAAGTTCTGTCAAATGGACTCGAAGGTCCAAACATCTGGACAGAACCCTGCGGTCAGACTGCTGGAAAACATGTTGCGCTTCTACACAGGTTGTTACGGCTTCACGGTGCGTTCAGGGACAACTCGTAAATGATGGTTATCATTCATTCTACTTTTATTTACAGTACAGTATACTGTACGTACATGTTAATCCCAATGAGTCACGGGGACTCATTTACAAGAGAGACCTGATTCAACAAAGAGTGATGACAACAGTAGATAGTTATAAAAACATACAAATTGAGAAGAACAAAAAAAAAAGGTATAAAAACAAGACAAAAACAGCTACATTGTAAAGCGATGTAAAACATGAACATGCCTGTGTTGGTTTTTGCCATGAACTTAACAGATGTTTGAATCCACTTAGAGAGATCAAGGTCGAGAGCTTCAGATCTTTTTGCAAGATATTCCAGGGAACAGGAGCAGAGTATAAGGCCCTTTTGTCTAGTTCAGTTCTCACTGAGGGAACACTGCATGTAATAATGTTCTGAGAGCACACGCTGTAGCTGCATTCACATAGTGACATGTAGGAGATGTATGAAGGCAGCAGACCAAGAAGTGATTTAAAGATGAAAATATACCAGTGAGAGAGTCTATGAAGTTAATGATGACCAATTAACCAGTGAATACAGGGTGCAATGATGTGTACGGTAGTTACAGCTAGGGATGGGGCCGATCCGATCCAGTATCGGTATCGGCTAGTGATGTGCGGATCGATATTAAAATATCGATTCTATCGATTCCAGAACGTTACGCTCAAGAATCGATTCTTAACTCCAACTATCGATAGTTTTGATACTTTGGTCATTTCAGGTAATGCATGTCATTAACAGGAAGGCAGTGGAAAATAACTAAACTATTGTGTTCTTGTCTAAATAATACG
>JARVLU010000952.1:12749961-12769198 GCA_031762415.1 Simpsonichthys santanae | reverse complement strand
TAATTAAAAAAAAGCTAAAAAAAAAAAAAAGGTAGCTGAAATGATAGAACAATACAGAAGAAAGCAGAGAACAAGGTTTACTGAAAGAAGCAGAAGGGAGCACAAAAAGTGGAAATTATCTGGGGGGAAAAGAGCTAAAATTAGCATAAAGCAGCTGAAATAACTGAAACTAGCATAAATAAGCTGAAAGGAGCATAACAAGCTGAAATTAGTAGAAAGAAGTTATATATTTTTTTGTTGTTAAGTTGCATTCACACAATTAGACCTTGTTACATCTATGTGTGTGAGAGATCTTTAATCAGTAAACAGATTTTATCTGACTGAAATGCCTCGCCTTTATTAAAACACTTTTACTCCTTGTTTAAAATGGTCACAAATTAATTCTTCAGCTTCCAAAGAGTCAGTTGTACAACTAACCATTAACTTGTTTTAAACACTTTTCTATATTGTGGATTTTTTTTAGCATGTATTTTTGTTTCTCAGACTGCGTGAAGGGTTACTACAAGAGGGCCAAGGCTCACGCTGCTGTGTGGAACGAAAAGGAGGCCCAGAGAGACTTCAGGATGGTGGCCCACCTCGACATCACTTTGTCCTCGTTGGTCCATCGAGAGCTGAAGGCCCTGTCGGAGCGCATGAAGGAGAAGTACTGGGAGGAGAAGGAGCAGTACTGGAACAAGCTGGAGAAAATGGAAAGTAAGACTAAAGAGGAGGAGGAGGAAAAGACCGACAGCAAGGAGGGAAAAAAGCACGGAGGAGACCATGAAAGTGTCACAACAGCGACTAAGGTGGGAGAAGAGTCGACTCAGCCGAAATGTGCTGAAGTTAATAAAGAAGCATCTGAAGAAAGTAAGTCTGCACCGTCTGATGGTGACAAAGAGGACGCAGGTTGTCCTGACATCACGCTGAACACTTGTGATCAAATGGAGGGGAAGGACTGGCAGCAAATGTTACGACTGGTCATGCTGCTGCAGAACGAAGGAAACTTTCACATCAAACAAAAACACTTTCAAGAAGCTTCTGTCAAGTTCAGGGAGGCTTTAGAATACGTGGACTTTCTACAAAATAAGGTACGTGTAATGGGTTGTAAAAGTAAACAACGGTCTTGTAAAGAGTTACAGTGCCTTGAAAATGTATACTTTGACCATTTTTAACCGCAACCTTCAAAGTACTTTACTTGGATTTCATGTTATCACAACACAAAAGCATAAATGCAAAGGGGGAGAGCAAATATGTTTTTCAAAGTGTTTTACAAATTAAAATCTGAAGAATGGGGCATGCTTTTCTTTTCAGACTCCTTTTCTCTGATAATTGATAAAAGGTCACGATTCTGTTTTAATTGTTGAACTCACATGCAGACAGTCAACAGGAGACTCCCAGGTAAAATTAAGTAATTTGGATTTATTTCAACAAAACGAAAGCTGACGGGGCAGCAAAATGTACTTTTAGAAAGGAATGACAGGAGTAATAAAACATCAGGCTTTACAGCACAATCCACCAACCAAAGAAAAACAGACACTGAATTTAAAGAGAACAGTAACGAGACAGAAATGACAAACACCTGGGGTGATTAGAATTAGTGACAGGTGAGACAGGAGCTGAACCACAAGGAGAAAAAACACAAGGAGTAAAGAAAAGACATGACAAAAACGCAGAATCCCACAAAACTAATAACTAATAATTGCTAATAACTGCAAATTAAAAGCCAGGGAAGCTGAATGGCTTCAGAAGTCACCTAATTAGCTAATTAAGTCCACCTGTGTGTAATCAGAGCAGCACGACTAGCTGCACTCCACAAATCAGTCCTTTATGCAAGACCAGCAAGAAGAACGCCATAAATCCTGGTGACATATGAGGGACACAGCAAACATTTGGACAAAGGTGTGCTTCACTGCCCTGCATGGTTTAGTTGTTTCTCTACACACCTGATTCAAATAATTTAATTACCCATCGAGAATGACATTTTTTAGCAGACAGTGACTCTTTCGTTTCAATCTGGTGGGAAACTGCCAAAACGTGCAGGACAGTGGGCCACAAGGACCGAGGTTGGGGACTTGTGGTTTAGATCAAAGCTCGTTCAATTCAATTCAGTTTATTTAAATAGCACCAAGTCACAACAGAAGTGATCTCAGGGCACTGAACAGAAACATTAATGTATATAAAAAAATAAGTTATTATTTATCTGAGGAGCAGACTGCTTTGAATTTAATTTCATCACAAACTTTCATCTTGAGCAAGCACGAAGGCGACAGTGGAAAGGAAAAACTCCCTCATGAGGAAGAAACCTTTAGTAGAACCAGGCTCAGGACGAGTGCCCATCTGCTTCGACCAGCTGGGTTTGAGAAGACAGGAAGTAGGAACAGATACACAATGGCAGGTCGAGAATCATGTTGATAGAAATAGTATCAAATAAAAACTATTCATTTGTAACAGTTCATTTAAGGAAATTAGGTCAATTTGTCCTCTAGTAGTCTTAAGCCTATGGCAGCATAAAAAGCCAGCCCTAACTATAGGATTGATCAAAAAGGAAAGTCTTAATCCCAGTTTTAAATCTGGACTACCGGTATGTGTCAGCCTCATGGATAGAAACTGGAAGTTGGTTCCACAAGAGAGGAGCCTGATAACTGAAACATCTTCCTCCCATTCTGCTTTTGGAAACTCTAGAAACCGCAATTAAGCCTACAGTCTGAGAGCAAAGTGCTCTGTTAGGAAAATATGGAACAATAAGATTTTAAATACGAGCTGGAGCTAGGTTGTTGAGGGCTTTGTAGGTATTCAATTCTGAATTTGACAGGGAGCCAATGGAGAGAAGCTAAAACTGGAGAATGATCTCTCCCACTAACTCCAGTTAAGACTCTGGCAGCAGCATTTTGGATTAACTGAAGATTTTTTAAAAGACGTATGTAGTCACCCAGATAATAAACCATTGTAATAGTCCAGTCTAGATGTGACAAATGCATGGACCAGTTTTTCTGCATCATTTTTTAGATAAGATGTTTCTAATTTTAGCAATATCACGCAGGTGGAAGAAGGCGGTTCTAGTAATGTTTTTAATGTGGGGGATAAAAAGACATGTCCTAATAAAAAAAATAAAATAAAAAAACACCAAGGTTTTTAACATTAGAACTGGAGGCCAGATTAATGCCATCCAAGGCGTTCTTGTGTTACACCGGCCCAGCCAAAGCCCAGACCTTAATCCAACTGATAATCTGTGGGAAGACTTGAAAACTGATGCCCACATATGCTCTTCATCCAATCTGACTGAGCTTAAACCATGTTCAGCTGAAGACAAATGCACACCACATTTTATCAGGTTTTAATTTGTAGAAGAAAAAAAAACTCCCTCTCTCTCCTTCCATTTCACAATTTTGTGCAACTCTCTGTTGGTCTCTGACCTAAATTTCCAGTGAAATACTTGAATACTTGAAGTTTGTGGTTATAATGGGACAAAATATGGAAAAGTTCAAGGGGTATATGAATACTTTATCTGGGCACTGCATTGAGGTAAAAATGCCCAGCAAAGCTTTAGGACCGAGTCTCTGATATTTAATTACCACCATTTCAGTAAATTCAAAATAATGATATGCTTTTCCCCCCTGAAATAAAAACGGTGCTGTAGAAGCTATGTCAGCAAAGAAGAGCAGAGGAAAGATGCTAAAAATAACAGATATCCACAGAGATGTCACTGTGACAGTACTTGAGCTCCTGCCTGTGCTTCTTCAACTCACTGCTCGGTTCCACCTCACTGTCTTTACTTTCTTTTCACGGACTACAAATTCTCTTTTCTTCACTTCATCCTTCTTCATCTTTTTTTTTCCTTGCCATCCTCAGAATCAATCAACATCTTAGCTTCATCATTTCCTCTAACCTTTCTAAATGCGTGTTGGTACACTTTAGTTTGGGTTTCATCATTTCAAACTTTTCTCAGCCATCTATCACCTCAACTCTGTTCGTCTACGCTGTCCCACTCAGCAGGTGGACCAACAAGGCGAGGACTGGGAGTCGCTGGAGAAAGTGCGTCTTCCCCTCACTCTCAACCTCAGCCAGTGCATGCTGGAGCTGAAACGATACCAGGAAGTGCTGGAGCTGAACGACAGGCTGCTGGAGAGGCACAAAGGTTGGTTGCACAATAATTATCATTGCACTACTGCAATGGTTTATTATCTGGGTGTCCCAAAACTTCTTTGGGAGGTCTTCAGTTGATGCTGCCAGAATCTTACTGGGAGTTAGTAGGAGAGACCATATTTCTCCAGTTTTAGCTTCTCTCCATTGGGTCCCTGTCAAATTCAGAATTGAATTCAAAAACTCACTTCTAACCTAAAAATCCCTCAACAACCTAGCTCCATCTTTTATTAAGAGCTCTTTTTGTTTCATATTTTCCTAAGAGCACGTAGCTCTCAGACTGCAGGCTTACTTGCGGTTCCTAGAGTTTCCAAAAGCAGAATGGGAGGAAGATCTTTCAGTTATCAGGCTCCTCTCAACTTCCAGTTTCTGTCCGTGAGGCTGACACATTGTCCAGTTTTAAGACTTTCCTTTTGATAAATCCAATAGTTAGGGTTGGCTTGTTATGCTGCCATAGACTTAAGACTACTGGAGGACAAATTGACTTCATTTCCTTAAATGAATTGCAAAAATTGAATAGTAGTTATTTGATACTATTTCTATCTTAACAGGATTCTTGACCTGCCATTGTGTATTTGTTCCTCCTTTCTGTTCCTCTCAAACCCAGCTGGTCGAAGCAGACGGCCGCTTGTCCTGAGTTTTTCCTTTCCACTGTTGCCTTCATGCTTGCTCAAGATGAGAGTCTGTAATAAATTTAAATTCAAAGCAGTCTGCTCCTCAGATAAATAATGTTATTAACTTGCTTTTTATATATGTGAATGTTTCTGTTCAGTGCCCTGAGATGACTTCTGTTGTGACTTGGTGCTTTATAAATAAACTGAATTGAATTGGAAATGGTGAGGGTGAAAACCGACTCTGTACTTTAGACAACACCTTGTGTTTCCTCTATTTTTCTATCATAATTTTTAAACTTAAATACCAGGGTCTGATGCCTGTCCCTCAGCAAACACCTCACACTTCTCTGTAACAATCCATCATTTCTTTGTTTACCAAGAAAAAACAAAACCTAACATTCACAGCCAAGTTTCTGTCTTTTGTTGTTCCCCCCCTGACACCCACCCACGGACATCACAGTCTAAAGTGAATCGTTTTCCTTCGGCTCCTTCTAAAATAAATTATTTATAGCAGAGGCTGATGTGAAATAGCTATTTTTATGTTTGTCTTTTCTCGTCGTTTACTCCTCCCTAGCTTTCCTTAGATGTTTCCTGTCACCTCCTTCACCTCTGGCATTCTATGAAGATGCTTCAGCCTCACTCAGGAAGTTTCATTTTGCTGCTTTTGAGCTCATATTTTCTCCTGTCTCTCATTTACTCGTATCCTTTCTCGCTTCTCTTAAAGGTAACTTTAAGGCCGTGTACCAGAGGGCACGAGCTCACTCTGCGTTGTGCAATGAGGACGAAGCTCGGAGAGATTTAGCGCTGGTGGAGAAATTGGACCCAAAGTTCAAGTCCTTTGTCCGGCAGGAGTTGAAAAAGCTGGGTGAACACGTCCGCACCATGCACGCCCGCCAGAACAAGACTTATTGGGATGCATCAAAGGAGAAGTGGGGGCCCAGTGGAAGCAAGACTAAGAGGGCAGAGGGGAAAAAGAATATTAAATTTGCACCGAAACCATCAGAAATAAACTCAAATAAAAAGACTGAAAACTGGAAGGATCAAGAGACAGAAGGCTCAAAGAAACCTTGCCCTGCTGAGACAGAAGTACCAAAAATAATTCCAGGTTTGACAGCAGAGCAACGTAATAAAGAGCCAGAATGTGTGACGGCGAGTGGAGATGGCTCAGATAATGAAAACACAGACAGAGTCGTGGCTCCTGAAGCTGGGCCAGGTGCACCAGATAACCACAAAGCACATAAAGATAGCGACTGTGCCGCCACCAGCTCTGATACTGTAGCAAGCAAGAGATCAACACACGATAAGAGCAGGAAGAAGGTCAAAAGCCAAACAAAAGGTGTGACAAATCCAAGCAGGACAAACTCTGGGACCCAAGCCGCCAGCGCTAAGCTAGGAAAAGGTGGCTCCGTAAAAACAAACCAATAAGTTTACATCAAACATTGAGAGGTAGAGATTAATAAACCTAAAGCTGAGACAAGAAATTAGAATAACCTAAAGGCCTAGCATTCCTTAAAGGGAAACACATCGCCCTGCGGCCTTTCACACTAGGTTTAGACTAAAATCTTATTTTGTGGCACCTTGGACATAACTTAATGCACAATCTCATGCAATTTTTCCAAATGTCACACTTTCAGCTTTGATCATTCTCTATTGTCTTTGTTTGTCTATTATTGTCTTTGTTTGCCTATTATTGTCGTTGTTGTCTTCACTCTTAGTTAAAATCAGGTCTTTCTGGTAAATGAGTCCCCAAGGTTCAATGGGATTAACCTGTAAAAATAAAGGTTGGATGAATGAAAACTTACCAGTTTGTCTCTAAACCATTCAGAACCGGATGTCCCCTAAGGTGGGTAGTTAAAACATGTGTCCCCATTGTAGCCGTAGGTAAGTTTTGTGTGTGTGTGTGTGTGTGTGTGTGTTTGTGTCAGGTTACATTGTGGGGACCAATTTTACAAAAAAATCCTACATTGTGGGGCCCAAAACCAGGTCCCCATTAGGATTTTCAACCTTTATTTATACATGTTAATCCCATTAAGCCCCAGGGACTCATTAAGGATTCATGGTCCTTTATTGTCATATGCACCATGTGGTACATGTGGTGGAACAACATTGTATACACAGTGTCCCAGTTACATCCAAAAAATTATAAAATGTAAAAGAAACAGTAATAAGATCTAAGATATGAACTAAGGAAAACAATTAGAAATACGCTAAGCACTAGTAGTACAAAAACAATACACTGAACAGCAGCACGAACATGAGTCTGTGTGAGCAGATGAGTACGAATTTACAAGAGACCTGAGGACAAGTCTCGTTGGGGGTTAGGGGTTAGGTTTAGGACTAAGGTGTGAATTGTGGATGGGTTAGGCTATAGAAAATGAATTTAAGTCAATGTAAAGTCCCCAAAACGTACATTTACAAGAACATGTGTGTGTGTGTTGTCATTTTTGCATTGGCTAGTCTGGAGCAGCTGTGATGGCTGCTCCAAACAATCATTTATAGATGTACATCCACTGATTAGTCTCTGAGATGAATAAGCAGGAAATAAATATAATTTATTTCTTGAAAGCCAAACAATTTCCTTTAAAGTGTGTGTACTTGGCCTCATTCTGAGTTACGCTGTTTTACTCAATTCTCAAAGGGCTTATTTCGTTCACATTAAAAAAAAAAACTGTAGACACAGACGAAAAGTTTGCCAAATACAAAGTTTTATTTCTGTACACAAAGAGTAGAAAGCAGCCAGTAACCCACTTGTTATTACAGTAAAAAGCCTTTCCTCAGAAAACTTCTTATACAGATTAAAAACTCCGGAGAACAGACAGACGGGTGAGAAGTTTGGGACTAAAACAGAAAATCAAAACTAATAAACCAGAAACATTTAGGTGATTAACGAGGCGTATTAGTGGCAAGTTAAAAAAAAAACGAGACAACTCAGTTCATCAGTGTGTGTGTTCGATTCATTAACCTGGTTTATGTTGTGTGACGTGATGATTTCTTGTCGCCTGGTCAGACACATCATGGTAGAATATGTAGGACGCCAAGTCAGGACGGTGATGGTGTTTTTTTAGGGAGACTCGCCTTCATCTTTAATGCCTCCGCCACCGGGAGCAGGGGCATGTTTAAATGAGTGTGTGGTGGGTAATATAAGGTTCCTACAGCGGGATAAGAGCATGTTTATGGATCAGACTTCAGATGATGACAGATAAAAACCATTTCATGAGCATTTATTTTTTTTGCCATCCTACCTCCTATACATCATCTGAAATAAACATGATGATAGTAGACACATGGGGAATGCCTCTGCATCGTTTTGTCACTGCTACATCTTTTGTGTGTACTCACAAGAGCACGGGGACAATATGCGTGATGGGTAATCATTGTTTAATGAGATGTGTAAATACCCAGAGATAAATGACAGCGAACAAACACTTCTTTTCTCCCACAAGCCGAGCTTCTGTTCATTGTTCTGATTCGTGAATGCCCAGAAAAGAAAAATAAAAAATAAAAAATCTGGAGCTGCTGCTGATGCGCTAAAATATTTCACTAATAATAATAATAATGATTATCCTCAGCAGCTGAACAGCAGCGGGTTTCAGTGGAGGTGGAAGTGGAAAATTGGAGGGTTGGTTTTGAGGAAACGAGGGGCTCCCTCTCCCTCTCTCTCTCCTTCTCGCTTCCCTTAAGGCTATTAGCATTTGTAATATGAACGGCACATCACCTACCCATCTCACAAACCTGTGGAACTGCGTCCTTGGGGACAGTTCCCTAGCAACAGCATCCAAACTAACAGGCAGCAAAGCGCAGAGGAGGATGGTGTCAAATGTGAATGCTGGGAGCCCGTAATGAATGCAGTGCACGGGTTTCAAAACGCGTGTTTGTGAGGTCGGAGAGCCTTCTGCTCCAGGTTCAGGATGGTTCTCTCCTCTTTCTCTCAGAAAATGAGGTGGTATGATTCAGAGAAAACAAGAGCTTCATTGTCTCAGTTTTTTTTTCTGTGGTAGGCACATCAAAGCAAATCTCTCCCACCAGCCCTCAAGCTATAAACTCAATAAGTGATTTTTTTTCCCCTCCAACCTTCCTTTAACGCCTTTCAGATCTTCATTCCCTCCGAGCACGCCCAGCGCCACGGGTTCACACATAAACTGGCTTCAACCCGTGGACGTTCAACTACGCTGTGATCCCACTCTTCACTTCTCTAGTTCCATCATTTTCAATCAACCAGCGACCTGTGCAGGGACCAAACGCACTCCTTCGCTCTCTGTATGGAAAACGAACAAAGTTAAGCAAAACGAACTTCTCTCGTGTGGATTCGATTTGCTTTTAAGGCATTAATTGTGCTACGTTTACAACAAAATGTCTAATTCCACACAGGCTTGTGTAAATCTAATGCACTATCAAGGGAAATGACAAAGCACATAGCTACCAATCTTTTTTAAAACCTGCATGAAATGAGGCGATTATTTTGGATAATGTCTGTGGACAACATTATGTTGGTGTGCCTTGTGAGTCCCCTGCAGTGTCTGGAATTGGTATTGCACAGAGAAGGAGGGGATTCAGCCTGATGCTCCTTCTGTCAATTTGTCTTCAAACAGCAGGAGAACAATACGACCTCAGGGAGGAGGCCTGCATGCTGTTATTTATCGGCGTATATTTCTTCAACAAGACACAAATCCAGTCGCAATACAAATTGGCTCAAACGGGCAACTTGTCTGAATTCAAATGAGAAAATAAACGGATCTCTGTTTGGCTGAAAGTGAGCGGGGTGTAGGTCTGCGTGATGCGGCACAGCATCTTAGCAATCGTGCAGGGAGCCTATGTTTTTGTGCATAATGCGGGATTGTAAATAGAGTGTATGTATAGCAGCAGAAGTGTGTGTGCGCACATGAAGGGAAGCAATGAGGGCGGCACGCAGTTCGAGACGCGCAAACGCGGCGCGCGCAAACGCAGACGCAGCGCTAGCGGGCACTTTGGCTGTCGTAAATAAACCATGAGTCGAACCAAAGATGGTGCGTCATTCTCACGATGTGAACGAGCTGTTTTGGGTGCGCTCTGCTCCAATTTGCACCACTTACACTGATGAAATCAGTCAGCGCAACCCCGACTTAAAGACTCAAAAATAAACTGAAGGAGGAACCAAACACCAATGTCAAAACAAACAAAACAAATAAAAATGCAGGCGTTTCGAGACAATATTCCCTTTCTGTTTGATTTAGTATTTGTTCAAGTTCTTCTCGTGGAATTTGTGCTCTGAACGGTTATAAAGCTTCACACCTCTGGTCGACTACACAGAAACTGGTAAGCACAGTGCTCTGGCCGGGCGTCTCTCCTCACTTCAGTCTTCCTCTTACTAAATTTCTGCTTACAACCGTTTCCTTTTTGCTTCTGGACGTGGTGTCACTGGACTTTGTGAAGCCCAGCCTGGTCAAAGTGTGAGTCTTCAGCAGTTTGCAAGCGAGAGGCTTTTAGTGCACAGCGTTCCGGAGGAGGGTTAGTTCTCAGAATCGGAGCTGCTGCTGCTTCGGTCGCAGGGCCCGGCACGTCGCCGCCTGACCCCAGCGCCTCCCTCAGCTATCAGGCAACCTCTCAGGCCGTCATCCTGCTCCTCGAGTCCAACTCGGGGTTAGATGTGTGAGGTGGTGCCTGA
Source organism: Simpsonichthys santanae (assembly GCA_031762415.1). NCBI lineage: Eukaryota > Metazoa > Chordata > Actinopteri > Cyprinodontiformes > Rivulidae > Simpsonichthys > Simpsonichthys santanae. The sequence continues at coordinate 12,758,824 of JARVLU010000952.1, read as the reverse complement.
AATTAGGAAAGAAAATAAAAACATTGATTTTACAAGCTGAGGAGCACATGAAATGGGAGGAGTTGAACTACAGTATTCTGTTTTTGAATCTTTTGTGTGTCTGTGATTGAAATATCTGAAGAAACAGTGTTTACTGAAATGTTCATAAAACACTCATTGGATGTATGTTTACAATCAATTTACAATCCTATTCAAGATGGCTGCCACAGCTAATCAACCTAAGTACAAAAATGTCTGAAACTCAGCAAAGTTTAAAGATATCAACCTAAAATGGTTTCCAAACTAAACACTCTAAAGTAGCACAGAATGACATGATTTCAGCTCTCTGTCTCTGGCTGCACTCTCGGCCACGCCCACTTCTCCGCTCTGCATGGAGATCAGTTGATCAGCTGCAGGAGGAATCTTCTCCCACAGCTGTGGGCTGCACACAGGTGCTAAATCATTTTAAAATAATGTATTTCACATAAAACAATCCATGCCAATCATGCAGCTCATCCATCAATCTGTCATGTGTCATGTCCAGTCTTACTAAAAAAAAAAAAAAAAAAAAAAAATTAAAAAAAAAAACGCAATCGAGCGAGTCCACGAAAAGCGAACTGCAATGTAGCGAGGGACTACTTTACACCTCCACAGCTGATTACCTATTGAGTTAACCCAATTTAAGATGGCTCCCACAGTTATTCAACATTAGCCAACGCAAAAATGACAATAGATTTATCAATATTACAGATTGAGAGCTTAAATTTGTTGTGGTAGTAGCTGAGAGTCATTCAGAACACAAACTCTGAGTGTGACCTCTCAGGAGATGAATGCTGAATGTTACTTTTCAAGGTTTGACCAAAATGGCTCCAACTCTGTCATTTCTTAACCTAAGATGATCTTCGTCTGAAACTCGATGAAACAAACAAATATGTAAATGATGAAAGGCTGTGGGCAACATGGATTACTTCCTTTAATTGACAAAAGTTTATTTCTGATGAACAGTTTCCTAAATTTTCCAGCAAACAACTGTATTTTTTGATGTTCGGGCTGTTCATAAAGTTGGTGACATGTTCTGTCTGGTTTTCATTGCTGCAGTCTCTGTGTGTCACTTTTATCTTCCTCCTCCTTTACACCATTTAATCTTCCTGTCCCTTCCCCTGAACTATCGACCCGCAGCAGTACATGTTTGCACTCCTCTCCATCGCTCACGCTCTCTGAAGTCTGGTGAGGCGGTGCAGCACAGATTTGTGCCTTCCCAATCTGTACCCACCCGGTTCTGAAGGGAAGACGTTCCTCAGTTGCTCGATGACTTCTTGGAGCTGCAGCACCGTGTCGTGCTCGTGCTCTGGATCATCTCCTGACACAAACACAGGGAAACGTTGTCCTCATTGTGGATGCATGTGAGGAGGATGTAAAGGAGGAAGTGTGTGGTTTCACATCTGGAGCCTGGCTGAGCAATGCTCACCTGCTGCTTCCGTGTCAGTGGTCTCTCTGCTCGCCGGCTCCCCATGGTGACCCCCTCCAGACACAGGAGAGGACAGTGTGGACAGTTCTGATCCATTGGCCTCTGAATCATCTTTGGGCTGGTTAAAAGCAAATATATATATATATATATATACGTATTATCATTCAGTCCCAATAATTTCAAAAATAATTACTTATATTTTAGACCTTGTGGCAGAAATGAAGATGTTGAGGTTCTCTTTAGGAGTGACAAGGATGAATAAGGTTAGGGATAAAGTTAGAAAGGCCAGGCTGAGATGGTTTGGACATGTCCAGAGGAGGGACAGTGGTTATATTGGAAGAAGCAGTGGTGTAGTCTATGTGATATGTGGATATATGGAGGATACCTACTAAAAAAGCTTGGGAATTTTAGTATACCCACTTAAAAGTGCCCATGTCATGTATCATTGGCAATGATACACGACATGGGCTCATGACAATGTAAATACATTTTGAACATTCTATAGACACATTGAGTTGGTTCAACCTGTTTTTTTGTATAATTAATACTTCTGTACTTACTACTTAAACTGAGGTTCAGAAAGTGAAGGGTGACAGAAATGTTTAAGACACTTACCTGTTGTTCACTGTATTCGGAAAAGTTTTAAACTGTTCTATGCTGGTTCAAAAACATTTTTGTCTTTCTTATAACAAACTAAATCCCTGCTTTATTTACATTTGTTTACAAAAGAAATGGCCTTAGTGTAAATTTTCTATACTTTATTGTCCATCTGAGAAATGTGCTTTGAACGTAGCTATTATATACAATAAATTGAACTGAATGCGTTCTATTGACAACACAAACTATCAATTGGTTTAAAAGTAATTAATACTCTGAGTAGTTTTTGAGAAAAGTAGTTGCACTTTTACTTAAGTATTTTCATAGCACCAGTACTTTTACTTATAACTTAGTACAATTTAAGCAGTGTAACAGTACTTGCACTTGAGTACAACGTTTCAGTACTGTTTCCACCTCTGTTTATGTGTGACCTTGACCTTGAAGCTGGGGTGATGAAAATATGTGCCAAGTCATGTAGTGGTGGTACAAATTCATACCAAGTTTTGTTAAATTGTTTTGAGTGGATCAAATGTTATGGCCCAGACAATCAAAGACCAAAGACAAAGACTATACTGTATAATATCTGACCTTGATTTATGACCTTGACCTTGGAGCTGGGGTGATTAAAAGTGTACTCTACACTCTGGCTAGTGATGATGCAAGTGTAAGCATGTACGGACAGAGATTGTACAATGTGTCTGTCCTTTGACAGCCATGTAATAAAATGATGGTTCATGGCACTTAAAAATACTAAAATGGCGTCTTTGAGTAAACTCCCCCAAAACGCTATTTTACGTACAAGCTCAAACACAAATTTCCGAGATAGTGATTTGGGCTTTAATGAAAGAGGGGAAACGGTGCTGCACAAAGACTTTTTGCAGCAACACGAAGAATGGATGGAAGTTTCAGATCACAATCCAAGGTGCATAATGTATGTCAAGGATACGACGTGTAACAAAGCATATTTTTGTTTTCAGCAACACCGTAGTAATACTCCAGAGGTGAGTCATTTCAGAAGCTGCAGAGACGGAGGTGTCTGCAGAGACTGAAAAAGGTTCGTACCCTTCAGATGATGATTTCACCAACCTTTATTTTCAGAGGAAATTAAGCTGCGATGTTGTTCCACTGAAAAAAATAACTCGGGATTTTTTTCCCTTTTTACACAGAAATACAATGCCAACCTTATCTTCTAAATATATATGCTGTATATATATATATTTTTTTCTCTTGTCATTTCCAATTGGTTTTCTTCCAAAAGAGGCAGAGTCCTGGCCTTTCTCGTCTTCATGGCTCTGCTCTCTCCCTTGTTCACTGACCCTAACGTATAATCTTATAGTGTGAATGTTTATGAAGCATTCACACTATCGTGACCCATTTGTCTTCTGTTGGTTTTTTGTCTTGATTTTTGTTGCAGTTTTCAAGCTATTTCAACAAATCATATATGAAAACGTTCAGCTCTTTCAGGACAATCCTGCTATGACTTTTGGTATTGGTGCAACTTTAGCTTTTGACATATTTAGCTTTTCCTGCCATTTTTTTTCCTCATAGATGAATTGAGTTCATTTTACATCCTTCACATCTTTAGATCTGTTTACAACCTTTTACTGCTCCTTTAACGTTTTGTTCTGGTTCAGCTTCTTTCAGCTTCCTTGTGCAAATTTAATCATTTTTCAGCTTTCTGCTACTTTCAGTTTTTTTTTCCAGCTCTTTTGTTCTTTCAGATTCCTCCTGCTATCTACATTTTTGAGCTTCTTCTAACTTCAGTTCGATTCAACTTTATTGTCCATAACATTCCATGAAATAGAAATTTGTCTTTGACATCTGGCTCATAAAAACAACCCAAGTTGAAAATGTCAAAAACTTTTTAAAAATTAAAAAGCTTTGCTAACCCAATTAAAAACATTTCATTAAAAACTTTCTGAAATACACAATACATTAAAAATATGGAAACATCCCAGCAGATAATGGTTTGTTATGTAAGGCTGTGTTTAAATAGGACATTGAGGTGTTTTCAGATAAATTCAAGTTTTCTGTGGTTTCAGCCCAATTAACTTCTTTATGCCAATTTCAACTTGTTATGCTATTTTCAACTTTTGCTAGTTGCTGCTATTTCAGCTATTATTTAGCTGTTTTATGCTAAATGTAGTTTTTTCAGCCAATTCCACCTTTTTTTTTTTTTTTAGCTTCTTTCTACCTTCTCAGTTATTTCTTTTTGGTGCTAATTTCAGCTTTTTTAGCCAATTTCCAATATTTTGTGCTAATTTCTGCTTCTTTAAAACTAATTCAGAAAATATGTTTCCTTTCTGCTTTCTTCTGCTACGTTAGGCTAGTTCTTCATTTCAGCTCATGTTTTAGCATGTTTTTAGCCAATTTCAGCTGTTTGTCAGCATGTTTTTCTACAATAAGCCTTCACACTGCATTTTTTCAGAAAATGCAATTGCTCTAGTTCTATATTAAGCCTTGTTTATGTGTAAGAGACATCAACATAGCTGAAGAATTGATGCACTAAAACAAGGGGCCAGCAGCATTTTCAAATCCTTTGCCTTCAACTTTCATTTCCAACTTTTCAGTATTTTACTCAGAAGCCCTCAAACTGTTAAAAGTGGCATTTTTGTACATTTTCAGGTAGGTAGTTCCACATGGCCATTAGAAGTATGATCTTCTAATAGCAAATACATAAAAACACACGTGGAATGTATTTTAATCCATTAACCTTCCCCACCATCAGCCACATACCTGTAACAGAAGCTCCCTGAGCCGCCGCAGCTGTGACTCCAGCTGTTTGTTGTGGTCCTCCAGGATCTGCATGCGGGTCTCCAGGCGTGTTTTGTGTTGGCGGAGGACCCGCGCCTCAGCCAGGAGCTCTTCGTCCTGCGCTCCTCCTGCTGTAGGTGAGCCCAGCTCTCCAGCCTCCGTCAGCATGGGCACCGAGGCCGCCTCTTCGTGTTTCCACTTGAGCCGCCTGTATTCGCTTTGGAGCACCCTGAGGAGCCACGGGAGAGGGAGGCGAGAGAGTCGTTTATTTAGCAGAAATGAAATGCATCCAGCTACCTGACAAGTTTCAGAATCGAGCTACGTTCAGTCCGTCACGTCTCTAACTGAAAACATGGAGCGTTACAGAAAAACCATGCGGCTCTAAATGACAGAGCTTTAGAAACTTTGTATTGAGGAAGAATGCAAAATGAGTTTCCTCCTAAACTGCAGCAACCAGCCTGAGCTCAGTGGGTTTGGAAGAAAAGGTGATGCAACACGATGGTAAACATGCTCCCATCCATGAAATTCAAAGTGGGCATAAGTTTTCAGAAAACAATAAAGTTTCTCAGCTTCAACATTTAGTTTTATTATACAAGTTTAAGCTCAGATAGTCGTGTTAAGGTTGTGCAAGTACTGCATTCCAAGTTTTGTTTCATTTTATGCCCCTGCAGATAAACATCAAATGTATTTTTCCTTCTTTTGAACATTGAAGTTTTTTGTTTTTAAAGCAAGATATGGATTTTTGCAGCAAACTTTGAACACAATAAGTCAAAGCCAGTGTTTACGAGCATCCTTTATATAAATATTAGCTATCCAACTAAATTAGTTTCAGAATCATTTTTAAGCTAATAAATTGGATCCAGGGACTTCAAAGTAGCTAAAACTATTTATTGTGTGAATGTTTTGAAGCATTCATAGTATTGAGATCCATTTTTCTTCCGTAAGGTTTTTCAGCAATTCTCTCGTTCCACAATTTTTGTGCCATTTCAACAAATCATAAATCAAAACTTTCAGCTCGTTCAGGAGCAGGTGCTATGACCTTTGGTATTGGTGAAACTTTAGCTTTTAAAAACATTTAGCCTTTTCTGACATTTTTTTCTCAAAGAAAATGAACAGAGCTCAGCATCCTTCAGATCTTTAGATCGGTTTGCAAACCTTTTACTGCACCTTTAATATTTTGTTCTGCTTCAGCTTCTTTGTACAAATTTTAACTTTTTTCATTTACTTTCCGCTAATTTCAGCAGTTTTTTCAGCAGTTTTGTGATCCTTTCCGCTTCTTTCTACTAACTGCAACATTTTCGTGCTTCTAACTTCTTTCTACTAATTTCAGCTTGTTATGCTCCTTTCAACTTATTTATGCATTTCAGCCTTTTCTGCTATTTCAGCTAATATTTAGCTGTTTTATGCTAATTTTAGCTTTTACAGCTATTACAACATTTTCTGCACTCATTTCCACTTTTTTCAGCCTAATACAGCAAAAAAGGTGCTCTCTTCACTTCCTTCTGGTAATTTAAGCTTCTCTCTGCTATTTTTAGCCATTATTCAGTGGTTTGTTTTTTGTTTGTTTGTTACTTTACAGTGGTTTTCAGATTATTTTTACTTTTTGTTTTCATTTCTGCTTCTTTCAGCCTTATTGGGAAAATGTGTTTTATTTTCTGCTTTCTTATGCTGATTTAAAATTTTCTATAGTTTCAGCTACCTTTTTAGCATTTTTAGCTAATTTCAGCTGTTTTCAGATAAGTTCAAGTTTTTGTGGTGATCGCTGCTACCTTCAACCTAATTAACTTCTTTCTACTTATTTTAGCTTGTTATGCTCCTTTCAGTTTTTGCTATGTTTCAGTTATTTCAGCTACTATTTAGCTGATTTATGCTATTTTTTAAGCTTTTCAGCTAATTCCACATTTTTAGCTAATTTCAGCTGGTTTAACTTCATTCTGGTAGTTTAAGCTTCTTTTTGCATTTTCATCTACTTTTCAGCTAATTTCTTTTGCTAATATCAGCCTTTTTAAGCTAATTTCATAATTTCTGTGCTCATTTCTGTTTATTTAAAACTAATTTAGCTAATCTGAATTATTTCTTCGTTTTTCTGCTAATTTAGGCTTGTTTTTCCTTTTCAGCTAAAATTCAGCATTTTTTTTTTTTTAGATAATTTCAGCTGTTTTTTAGCAAGTTCTTCAGCAATAAGCATTCACACTGCATTTTCTCAGGAAATGCAATTTCTCTGGTTTTTTTAATTGTTTGCTTTTTAAGTCAAAAACAGATTTATTGTTCAGATGGAGGCCACATCATGACCTTAAATGGACACTTTGTGGGGGGAACTGAACTCGGACAAGGTTTCAAACACCCAAAGGGCACAGTGTGTGTATGTGTGTGTGTGTGTGTGTGTGTGTGTGTGTGTGTGTGTGTGTGTGTGTGTGTCATCAGTTTGCTGTGGGTTTAGAAAGGTCACAGCAAAAATGGGGACAGGAAAATTATTCATATGAATCATTGGCATAAAGGATGCCTCTGGTGACAAATTAAGTGGATATAGGAGAAAATGAATTAGCTTCATTTATGGGAAAAACATGTCTGAACCTCAAGCAAAGAAAATCACATTAAAACGTTCATATCCTGTGTTTCCGTCATGCTTTTCACACCAGGCAGTTGGTAACAAGCTTTTTTCCTCCCCCTCTCTGTCGGGCACAAACTGTCAAACTGAAGCATCATTTACAAGCAGCTTCATGTTATCGCTGTATTTTACACACTTGCCTGTCAGCTGTGTATTCAGAGAGTTTTAATTTTCTTAAGGCGGTTCTAAAGGTTATAGAGCTGCAGTGGGTTCACTCTCAGCTAGATTTTTTTTTTTCCTAATGGCACAGAGACTGAAAATAGTCCCAAACCCTCAAATAAACTCTGACATCTTTGTGTTTGTGCTTGTCTGGATCACTTCTTGAACCAGATGTGCATGCATCTGTGTGCCTGTTAGTGAAACTTATAGATAAATAAGCTCAGCAGTGAAAGAGCCTGACACATTTGGTTCACTTAAGCCTTGTGCTGTAACATTCTCAATCATCTGGCATGGAAGGACTTTTATTTTTGCATGAAAAACATTTGAGGGGTGTTAGAGCCACAGCGCTTTAATTTCTCAGCTACAGACCTGTTCTCGTTCTCCAGGCGGGCCAGGGTGCACTGGAGCTGCTCCTTGTCCTGATGCTCCAGGTGAGCCAGCAGCATGTGCTGCCCGCAGGGTGAATCGTGGTCCAGGGCCGGGCTGGAGTGACGCAGGAGGTACTGATCTTCATCCCTGGGTCGCCCCACACAGGAGACAACACACTGAGCCACCAGCAGCACGGCCACAAAGCAGAGCAGACGAGCCAAGGCAAGGCGAGCAGGGTGAAACACACAAAGCAGGACGGGATCCTGGGCCCCTGAGCTGGGCTCACAGTCCAAACACTAAACAATGAGCTCAGCCCACTAAACCGCTCAGGTTTAATAAAACTGGAAGGTGCAGATTAAGCTGCAGCACAATAAATTGCCCCAAAACTATAAACACTGCCGTAACATTGGGACAGAAACGTTAATGTGCAGATCTATTCCAGCAGACCCCAGGCTGTTAAACGATAAACAGATCTGTCAGCGGCTGGCATTTATTGTCTTAAACACTCAGTTATTTTCCAGTTTATGTCTGATAGTAATGCTTTTGCCTGCACGAACAACTTTATTGGTCTAAAATCAAATAAAGTTATGATTTTACAGCGCGGTAAATTTATAGGTTGATATCTCTGAATTTATGACCTGCTGTGTGTTTTTCTTGCGCTGCGTTCAATATTTATTGTAACTACAGTAATGTTACACATAATTCACTACAAAACTTGCTGCAGTTTGTCTGTTTCCTGTAGATTTAATCAGAGAAATGTTCATGTAGCCTAACTGTGACCTGGCTGATCGCTTTGATTATATTCACAGCAGCATGCCGATATTTGTTTCAAGTTTCTAACAGCGTTTAAGAGGTAATGTTGATGCAGTTGCTCTTAATGTTTTTTTTTTTTTTTTTTTTTTGGTCTGCATTATAAAAAATAAGCAAAG
>JARVLU010000952.1:12723867-12736758 GCA_031762415.1 Simpsonichthys santanae | reverse complement strand
CACTCAAAGACTCTGGTCTAACTTGTACAAGTGAAAATGGAATATTGCTGCTAATTTTCGAGTAGTTTTGGAGAAAAGTGTCTGTGGAAAACCTAAATGCAAAATGGCTAAGGCTCAGTGGGTCAATCTACCCTCTATAAATCAGACTGGTTGGATTCATGCTTTGTTTTGTTAAAAATTAAATAAAAAGTGTGCATTGTTTGTCTTAATAGATTTGGGGTCATTCTTATTTTTGGTGTCGTTTTCACTTCTGGCTCCTTCATAAACAAGAACACAAAAAAGCCATAATTTTTAAAACCTTCAAAAGAACATGAGAAAAAAAAAAAAAAAACAAGCATTGTCTCGAGTGTTTCACGAAAATGTAGACGCAATTATCATTTGAAATGACCGAAACATATGAAAGAAACACATTATCAAAGTGTGGGTTTCTTCTTTGAGCGTGGTAATTACTCATCAAGAACAACCAAGGCAGAGATGAAACAGCACTACGAGCTCATGTATGAACATAAACACACAAGCTGCTTAACAGAGGTCTTAAATCTTAGCAGCCGCCCACCTCATACTCAAAGACTCTGCTGCATCATCTTTTGCAGAGTCGTCATCTAAAGGAAGAAGGAAAGAGAGCGGGACGGGTAAGTGATTTAGAGGCTGTCAGGAGCATCTTGGCTTCATCCTATTTCTTTCAATTTTCCAATGTGACCACAACGCTGAGCAATGTAGGATTTATCCGTGTCCTGTAACAGGAGACCGAGCTTGTGAACCCAACTGCTTGTAATTCAATCCGCAACACTATTCATCAGGAAGGTTCCTAAAAGCTCAAGGCTGAGTCAGGGACAAGAGCAGACGAGAAAGGAAAGGGCAGAAACTAATAGGACACAGTGGTGTGTGCGTGTGGACAGAGTTTGGCGTGCACACACTGGAGTTTAGCTTTGTGAATGAATGTAATAGGATGTGAAAGGAAATGAGAAATGGGAGAGAACGAGGGCCGGCGAGGAAAAATCCTATCTGAGCTCAGAGGTTTTTTTTCTTTCCATTATTATCTTTTACTATCGTCTATGAGATGTCAAAGCATTGGTGATAATGAAAGGACCAAAGTCCTGCATCAATGAAGAGGGAAGAACAGAAAAAGAGATGGAGATATATAAAGGAGAAGACACAAAAGGCCATGTCTGTGTTTGACATGACTACAAATTTGAGTTTTGTAACCTTAAATATTAAACAAAAATATCTCCTTTGAGGACAGAACGGTGGCGCTATTGGTAGAACTCAGCAAGCAGGTCGCCCAGGTTCAAGTCCTGGCCAGGGGTCTTTTTGGATGGAGTTTGCATGTTCTCTTTGTGCATGCATGTTTTTTTCAAGGTACTCCAGTTTCCTCCCGCAGATGAGAAACATGCATGTTAGGTTGATTGGTAACTCTAAATTGTCCCTAGGAGAGAGTGAGAGTGAATAGTTGTTTGTCTCGTTTGTCTCCAAGCGACCCTGTGATGGACTGGAGACCTGTGTTGTCCCTGCCTCTCACACAGTGACTGGTGCACGTGGGGACCAGTGACCCCCGTGACCCAAAAAGAAGCAGGTAAAGATAATGGATGAATGGATATCTTTTGAGATAAGACCATCAAAACCAATTATAAACTGCCAATATTCCAATTTAATTTTTTGTAGAGGAAACCAGACTTCCTTATTGTTTGTCAGGTTTAATAAAATGTCAAATAAGAGACCTTTATCAATCATAAACCTTGTAACTTAAAATGGTTGCTCAAAAATACCTACAAATTTCTGCTACAACAAATGAAGTGGCAAGGTCACATTGTTACAGAATAGAACACAAAACACGTCTTTTCAAACGTAGCATACTCTGCAATATATAATCATCAAGAAGTTTGACTATTTCCTTCAGGGAAAGGGTTAGTAAAGCTAAAGGCTGTTTGTATATTTTTCTCCATGTCACACAGGAAAAATGTGTTAAAACTATCAAAATGTGAAAGCATTCATTGTACAAGCTCAGCTACCGAAGAACACCAACTCAAGTGTAGGTTTTCATACCACCCATTAGTATGCATGACGATCCATTTATTGAAGCACATTAATCAATATACTTTTCATTCATAGGACACTTTGACACGTGTACAGACACCCATTGTCTAATATGTCCTCCCAAGGGGAGAATTTCATACCCACCGACCTGTCAGTGATGAAAACCGGTATTTTTCAGATCAGCCTGACTTTCCAGTAAATGAGCACGGAGTGATGATTAAGACTTGGTACAAATTCAAAAAAAGAAATATGCCTGCTCACCATTTTATCTTGTATTTATTGATGAGAAGAAAGAAAACGGCAAGAAAGAGAAAAATGAAGTGAAATGCCACGACAAAGATTGTCTGTTTCTATTAAGACTGCTTAGATCTTGTTAATAAATGAGCGAGCTCCGTCGTTTCTCCTTTATTCCTGTGAATAAAAGTGCAACTGCTCATAATCATTTAGAGCCATTCTTTGGTACATGGTAATGAATCACTCGTTTTTGAACAATACAGTGAAAAACAATTGAGAATAGTAATCGGTTTTATGCAGCTTGGAGTTTCCTGCTCTGCTCAAGACACACAAACACTGCAGTCAGGAAGAATTACAGAGAAAACATTTAACAGTAATACTTCATACGGTCCATCCTACTACTTACAGAGTAAATTACTGTTACTTAAAAGGTATTTATCTGCTACTGTCCTGCTAGCTATGTCGGTACTGATGAGGCTTTTACAGGGTAATTACAGGGTACTTCTACTTACAAGGTAACTACATTGCTTTTTTGGGTATTAATTAAGGGTTGCTTACATAGTACTTTACCATTACTTACTAAATCCTTACATGGTAAACAGAGTAGTTACTGAGTACATCCTGCTACTTGCATGGTACTTTAAAATGTGCTTACTGGGTACTATTTACCTGTTATGGTCACACAACTTACATGGCGCTTGCAGGTTATTAACTGGGTTCTTACAAGTTAGTTCTAAAGTATTTCACCTCTACTTTCATGGCAATTACTATTTGTATTTAGTTCTTAGGAACAGAGTACTTTCCTACTTCCTACTTATTCTGCATCTACATAGTAGTTATGTTAACCTACATACACCGGTACTATAAAGTGACCTTACGCCATTCTTTTCCTGTACTTACATAGTACAACTTCAACTTTGACTTTGAGTACAATTTCAATTTTATGTTTCATATTCACTGAACCTCCTGTCTATACATACCCCCACCCCCAGACACATTGATATCCTTTACAAAGTGTTGTATGTCATTTAGCATTTCACTGTTAACAGTTGTCAATACATAAGTCAACATTTCGGATCATGAAATGAAAATATACTAAAATAAACTGAAAACTAAACTTTATCTATCTATATGTTAGAAGCTTCTTGAATATATTTTAGCTTCCTATGTTTTCTGACATTTTCTTTGCAGAAACTTGCCAGTTTTACTAAAGCAGAGTTTCTCCTTTTCCTTTTCTGCTGCTCCAGTTTACATTGATGAATACCGCAATTAGACACTGCACAGACTGAAATTTTTCGTAGTGATCGGTGTAAAAGGCAGTTTCAAGAAAATTATAGTCTAATTGACAAATCTAATGAGATGTAAGAGGAAGTGACAGAATATATTAAATTGCAGAGGAAAGGATTGGAGTGAAGAGTAAGAGACAAAATGCGTGGAAGACAGAAAATGTCAACGAGAGCAGCTGAACGGTGACAAAATGGTAAATAAGAAGCGTAAAGATGACCATTGTTCCTGCTGTCATTGTTGTGTGTTTTTCTTGTTTTGGCAGGATGTAAAGCATGTGGGAACCACAGGGAGGTACAACACAAAGACACACAAACACATGAAGACTCACTCTTATTCATGTACCTCAGGCTCATTTGGAAAGGGATGGATGTATCCAGCTATGCCCACAGTACTGAGCTGTCAGGAGTCCAGGACTGTGGACTGTTTATAACCTGTCACACAGACACTAATCCACACCGACAGCTCCCAGGTGACCAATGGGCTCACTGCCCAGTGACAAGCCGCTAGGCCCGCTGAACCTCACTAACCTTCATGGGCACTCACACAGAACCACAAAACTGCTCCGCTTGTGTGTGCCAGGGTGTATTTGTGTTGGGAGTAGGAGTGAAAGGAAGTGCCGGGCACTTCGGCCTCTGTCCTGGCTGCAGTACAGGGTGCAGAGCAGAAAAAATCAATACCACAATCAGCAAAGACTAAGAGGTGAGGGAACAGAGAATGTAGGAAGGGTAGATAAAGTGGAAGAGAGATGAAGTGAGGCAAAAAAGAGAAGATCAATTGAAGAGGGAGAAGTGAAGGAGGTAGAGACTTGTACAGTAATTGTTTGAGTTATAGGACACATACCTGCTGGCGTAATGTTCAATCCTGCTGTGCGTGTCAGCATGGGGCAGTCTGGGTGAGGAGCACGGTCTAAGACCAGAAATCAAAGTCAAAATCCCACAGATGTATTGCTGACTACAAAGAACACCTCTATACAATGTTTCACTGTTTTGCTGACGATACACAACTGTACATTTCTACCGATTCCATTGATGCATTGATACATTAAAGCACTGAGCTTTACACAAAGATTACAGGAAGTAAACATAAATATAAAAGATGCTACATAAATGTGTAATTGATTATTTAAGCTCACATCTTTGCCACATACTTCAGTCTTTTTATATCAGTAGTTTTAATGTTTGACTCCTTTATGTGCAAATACATAGTCATTACAATTGACTGGTTGATCGTAACATCAAGATGAATCATACAGAGTGAAAATAATGTGCAAGCAGATGATTATTGTCTCTGTACAAAGCTCCTGTTATAACTTGTGACCTAAACTGTGTTAATCTTCTGACTGGACACTAACTTGAGCTCAGAGATGGCAGATAAAAAATTCACAGTGTGGTTGATTGTGGCACATTTATATGGTGCACTGTTCCTTTTTAACAAATCAAGAATAAACCTTTTACGGTCATCATTTTAAATGACCTTAAATGCTTTTTGCGGAATGCGGAATAGCTTTAAAACTATGAGGTTTGAAAATGGTCACACAAAACATGAGCTCAGACTCGTATTAAATCATCCTGCGTCCCGGTGTAGGCCAGAGCGTCGCTTCGGGAGATCTCACTGATTTTAGTCTCACTGCTCTTGTTTCTTTCTTGGTGTCAGAGCTGCTCGTGAGCAATGTGTCTGAGTCAGACTGAGATCACAAGACTAAGCTTATGTTTCCTCTGAACACAAAGAATCCATCTTAGTAAGTTAGCATAGCTGATTAGCATACAACAGCAGGGGCATGTACCACTGGAGCATGGAAGAAATGAAGAAGAAGGCGCAAAGAGATGGCGGTGTGTGGTGGGACTCACGTCTCAGAGCTCTCAGACTCCAGCACTGATTGCACTGGCAGGTAGCCTCTCTGTGGGTGCTTTGTAAAGTACTGCTTTGACCTGAACTTGTTCTTCAGAGTCTTCGCAAAGTCCCTCATCTTCTCCCCCGAGGTTGTCTGCAGTTGGCGAGGGTGATGGGTGAAGGAGGGGCGACAAGTGGAGGGTGAAGCACAGGTCATGGATGATTGAAAGACAAATTGCACTGCTTTAAAGTGGCTTTCTCCAGAGATTACCTCATGTACCCAGGTTTATATTGGGGACTGCCATTACACTGCATAGGAGAGCAACGCATGAAAGGCACTATTATTCTACACCTCATAAGCGTTTACTTATGTCACGGTTAATGCAGCCCAAACCGCAACATGTACCCCCACAAAAGTTATATCAAAACAATGGACTCAATCTCGAGGTGAGGGCTATTACCTTGAATGGCAATCAGAGTTACCATGGCAACGTATTTTGCTAACAAAGACGCCATATTTCCCCATAGGAAATCACAGAGAACTGACTAACACACTAGCTGCTGCTGTCAAGTCACATGACTCAGAGTGTAGATGTCCCTGAAGAAAACAGAATCTCACTGTTAGAGTTGTTTGAAACTTGCAGAAAGTAATCATCAGATAAATGTCTAGAACTGATTAACGTTTGGAGCCATTTTGATTCAAGATGGCTGCCACAGCTACCTCAGCAAACACAAAATTGACTAGAACTCAGTCATTCTTTGAGATATTGAGCTGAAATTTAGTTTGGTTGTAGCTGAGAGCAAGTTGTTATACTTCCTAATGCAAATCAAAAATCCAAGATGTCCGCCTTAGCTAAAAGAGAAAAAATATGATAACTCGGCCATTTTTAAAGATATTGAGCTGAAGTTTGCCGTTTTGGTAGCTGAGAGCGAACCCCAACACATAGTTTAACAATACCACTTGTTCCACCATCTGAAATATACCGGTATATATACTGTACAGTACGTATATATATATATATATATACAGTGTAGAGGCAGGGCAGCCAGCTAGGGACCTGAAAGTCCCAGCTTCATTCCCTCATCCCCAAAAATGCCCCCGGGTGCTTTCAATAGCTGCGCACTGCACCACCTGGTGGTGGATGGGTTAAATGCAGAGAGTAATTTCACCATTGTATAGAAACATAGAGTGATGACATTGTGTGACATTATTATTATTATTTATTTATGTATTTATTTATTTTTCATTTTTATCCCATCACCCTTAGTATTTTTTTGTTATAAATGAACACGTTTTGAATCTTTTTGGCTCAGTAATTTTTGCTCTGTCCCAGCAGAAGGTGCGTGCCTGTTAAACTGCACTCACATGGTCCTTTCCATATTTTTAGAATTAGAAATTTATTCTGACTCCATCTCTGTAAACTCCAGCATTTCTTTAAAATGAACTCAACTTTGTGCACTTTCTTCATATACAGGCTTGATTGAGGTTTTGTGCTTCATAAAAGCACTTTAAATCTACACTATAAGAGCCAAAAGAGATATTACAGCTAAGTGGCACTTCATCTGTGCATACTATAGATCTGGGTGCGATGATAGGCACTTTACAGTGGATTAGATCCCTAATCCATGTTTGGCAGAACAAATCAAGCATGAAGAGAATGTGTTCAACTCATGAGATGAGTTTAGCTTTATCTATCCCTAAAGACTTGGATTTGTAATCTTTCAAAGCATTACACAACTCCCGTCTTACTGGGGTGTAGTACTCCATGATGGGGTAATGCAGCTTCTTCCCCTTGGTTGTGCGGCCAGTTAGAAAACATGTCTGGCAGATGTCCACGTTGAACTGCTTCAGGCTGCGATACCTGTCAAGATCAATAGAACAAAGAGACTTTACTGATGTTTGCCGGAGCGTGTGTCTGTGTGCGTGTGTGTTTTCAGAAGGTAAATATGTTTACACTACAGGAAAAAATATATATAAATTTTTCCTTGAGAAGACCCTGCACATTCAGGGATGATTGAATGTTAACTTGGATCTCAAAAAGTCATTTGTGAGCTAATAATAGACCTTTCAAACTGACTGCAACACAACTTTACGCAGGAGGTGTTGGAATAAATCAACTCATGAACAAGTAATACCTTACAGACATTTGATAAACGTGTGTAAACTGCACATTAGTTCGTTATTTGCCTATGCAAAGATGAGAAATGTCACAAAACAACTCAAGTAGAATAAATTAATTTACTACAAAACACTGAAGTACACACAGATCCTCATTATTATAATACTGTGTATATTAGCTCTAAAAGCAGTCCTTTGCCTCAGCAAGTAATTAAAACATAAAACGCATGATTTGTTGGCTAATTATTCCGCAGCTAATACTTTATTTCTAATTATTACCACATTAAAGTCACAGCATAAGTACTGTGATTTTATACCAGCATTTATTTTGAATATTTTTATTTTAAAAGCTCTCACAATGCCATGTTACTGATCTGTACATGCTTAAGTGCAATCTGATCCTATGATTTTGATGTTGATGTATCTGATTCATTTCAGGGTGTCATAAAGACAGTTTGTTGTTTATATTCATAATGCAATCAAATACTATTTAAATCCAAATTTTGGAAAGCAAATTAAATATTTTGATTGAATCACCTGGTCTCCATCAAGAACCAAGGTTTTATTTGTAACATTGTTTTTAGTTCTTGTTTTTTGATTCATTTTTCCAACATCTGGTTGAACGATGACTATATTTTGTACCATTTGGTGAATAAATATCCCATTTATGTGCTGAAATCTCTAAAGTGTCATGAATTTTAATCCTCTATTGTTTCTTTTAGGAGCGCATGTATTGTACGCTTGTCGCACCCACACAGTCCTGCCCACCTGAAGCCCTTGATAGGACATTGTTTGCAGACATAGCATTTGGCCTGATGCTTGGTCGACTCTGCAGCAGCCACTCGGTGAAGGACGGGCAGCCAAACCATCGACTGGGGCTCAAGACTCGTCCACTCCAGAAAGTGAGACACCTCGATGGCAGGTTTCCCTGGAGCCTGGCAGATAAACATTGGAGGAAAGTAAAAGACACAAACCTGTAAACAAACCAAATGTAGGTGTATAGCAACAATTACAACAGAAAGAAAGGGCAAGGAATGATTCCCATTAGAACGCAGTATTATATATTAAGAATTTGTTTTAAAAATACAGAAGATAAAAACTAGACTAAAGCTAGGAATGGAGAAGTGTGCTGATGCCCATTTTTAAGAACAAGGGTTACGTACAGAGTTGTATCAGCTACAGAGGAATTAAGATGATGAGTCACACAATGAAGATCTGGGAGAGAGTTGTGGAAGCAAGACTTAGAAGAAAGGTGACTGTGAGGGGCAGTATGGTTTCATGCTGAGAAAGAGCATCACAGATGCCATCTTCGATTTGAGAATGCTGATGGAGAAGTACAGATGAGGTCAGAAAGAACTCCGTTGTGTCTTTGTGGATTTAGAAAAAGCAAATGACAGGGTACTGAGGGAGGTGGTGTGGTGTTGCATGAGGAAATCTGGAGTGGCAGAGAAGTATGTCATACTGGCACAGGATATGTATGTTGACATCAGGGAAGTGGTGAGATGTGCTGTAGGAGTGACGGATAGCTTGAAGGTGGAGGTGGGAGTGCATCAAGGATCGGCTCTGAGCCCCTTCTTGTTTGCTCTGGTGATGGACCGACTAACATGATGAGGTCAGGCAGGAATCCCTGTGGACAACGATGTTTGCAGATGACATTGTGATCTGTGGTGAGAACAGGGAACAGGTGGAAGAGAACTTGAAGAGGTGGAAGAATGCACTTGAAAGAAGAGGAATGAAAGTCAGCCGTAGTAAGACAGAGTACATGTGTGTGAATGAGAGGGAGGCTGGTGGAACAGTGAGGCTACAAGGATCAGAGGTCACAAAGGTGCAGGACTTCAAGTAGTTGGGGTCCATTGGCCAGGAAAATGAGGAATATGATAAACAGGTGAAAAAAAGTCCAAGCAGGATGGAGTGGATGGAGAAAAGTTTCTGGATTGATTGGCAACAAAAGGGTGTCAGCAAAGGTCAAAGGAAAGACCAGACTGAGGTGGTTTGGACATGTCCAGAGGAGGGACAGTGGGTATCTTGGTAGAAGGATGTTAGAAATGGCTGCCAGGGAAAAGACAAAGAGGAAGGCCAAAGAGGACATATATGGATGTAGTTAGAGAGGATGTGGAGGTGGAGTGAGGACAGAGGATGCAGAGGAAAGAGTGAGGTGGAGGAGGATGACTCGCAGTGGCGACCCCTGAAGAGGGAAAAGCTGAAAGACGAAGAAGAAGAAAAACTAGACTAAAACTAAATGCATAATGTTAAATGATACCCCTGGGTTTTGTTTAATGCATGTGCTTCAGTAGATATGAAGCTAAAAATGCAACAGATTTAAATTAATGTCAGTGTTCATGCATTATTTCATGTTCTCCGTCTCTTTTGGCCATTGCTTGTTGAAAATTCCATAAAGGGGAATAAAAAGGAAGTGAACCTAATAAAGGAATAACTCGCCATGCACTAAGAATCTGTGATGTGCTAAATTCTCATTAAGTCTGCATCAGAGATGCATTAAGGACTTGATTTCCCTGGGGCTCCCCCCACTGCTCAAGCAGAGTAACATAATAAATGCATGTGAATGTGTGTGCCTATCTCAGACTGTGATGTGCACGGAGATGTAGAGTCTCCAGAGGATAGAGATGTTCCTTTTGGTTACTGGAGCAGCCAGCTTCACTCCCCGTGGGAGGTCAAATAACAGTTTCTTACACACCAAACACCTGGAACAAGTAGTAGCTACCATATATGCTGATCACGCCACTGTATCGCAAAACAATCCACAGACAGATGGGATGCCGTGAACATCACTCACAAAAACAGCTCAATTAATATGCAACTATGTAATATATGCAGGTTTGTTTTGTTGCTTTACTGTTTATTCGATGTACCATAGTGTGAATATTTAAAATAAATAATTACAAATCAGTAAAAGTTTGGATGTAAAGTGAAACAAAAATGATAAATTCCTTTATGTTTAATTCTTGTTGAAGAATCAGTTGTGCCAAAAATGAGCTGAACAAGTACGTTACTTTAATCTTGGTTTAAAAAAACAGAATCACATTGAAAGTTGAGTTTGTAAAGAGCAAACATGAGTAAGATATGTCTAGTTTTATCAAGTAACATAAAAGAGGATCAGCAGAATGCTCAATCACGTGCATGTGTCTATGTGAAAGTCATCATATGTCAGAGTTCTACCCTTCTGAGGTCTGTCTTTTGTGTTCCTCAACATTATGTTTGAAAACTTGATCCAGAATTATTCATTTTTGCAATGCTGGTTTGGTGAGTTTGGTATGAAAGAATGTGACCAACACACAGAGCCCTGATGTCAGCTTTACGCACATTTGGGATGAAATGGAACTTGGAGTGCAAGTCTCTTGCGCAACATCAGTGCCCAAACTCATTATTGCTGTGCAGACTGAAAGGGCACAACTTCCTACAGAAACACCTTCTCCTTGTGGAAAGCCTTTCAAGAAGAGTGGATACTGTTAGAGCTGCACAAGAGCGACCGACTCCACAAAGTTCCCCAAAATAAGACTGTTCAGGTAATAAAACTGTCTGCCTGCAGTTCAGATCCATGTCCAACAGAGAATGTGCAACATAAGTTATGTCAAAATACCCTTATAAGAAGTTTTCCCTTTCAAGTTTGTTGGATTATTCTAAGCATCTGTTAATGCGTTTAGGCATGAAAAACCCAAATGCGACTGTGACCTCACCATGCGGAAGCAGCTACGAACGCTTGGCTCCACATTGCTGCCACCAAAGGCAGCGACCTCACCCAGCTGCCGGGGGATCTGGATGGCTTCGTGGAGCAGCAGGCTGAGGTGACGCTGGTCTGTCAAACCCCCAGAACCAGACACCTGACGGAACAAATCTGAAACACACACACACACGCATTTATCCATAAATTATGCAGCACTTAATCTGATTAGGTACCAGCAAGTGTAGCAGCATAAATTGCAGTGGGATGTATTTAAGCATAAATACACGTGCGTTATCTTTACATTTAACTAAATTGTTTCTCTAAATATCTATACCTGTCATTTGCCGTTTACTGATTCTGCTACTTTTTCCAGCTCAGTAAAGCAAAAACAGCAAGTAAAGGCAAAATCCGCTTTTCCATATACTGTATTTGTTTTTAATCTCAGATTTTTGAAATTTAAGCTAACCAATTCTGGTTTATTGGAATAAAACTATTTGCTGAAATATAAATAAAAACTAGATTTTTTTTTTAATTTTTTATCAATGACCCGAATGGTCAGTTTGGAAATGAAAACCTGCATAAGTGACTTGTTTTTCTGCTAAGCGTGGAGTCTGCTCGTCACTAAAGAGATGAATCCTGACAGGCGTGTTGAGTCTGCTGCACAAAGTCACCACACACATCCCTTATATCTCCATGTTTATGGAGTTATTCCTCCCCACAATGAGACCGTTTGGCTCCAACGCCCGCATTTTAAACAGCCTCATCCTGATCGCCGTCACATTCCAGAGCTGGGGCTGGTGCGACATCATCATGTTTATTTTTTAAGACATATCCTCTGTGTTTGTAACCACTTTTTCCATTAAAAAAAGCACTTTGCAATGTTGAAAACTCTGTGGCTTGGCACTCCAAACCTCAAATTATCCAGTAAACAATTTAAACTGGTGAAAAATGGAGCAGTTGACCTCGGTAGAATATATTAAATAACCTTTTTGATGAAAATAAAAATATGAAAAAGAACAAAAAATAGAAAAAAGAAGGTTTCAGACTAAATAGTGTGCATCACATTACACAATGTTAAAAGGTGATTAAAATATAAGAACCATCTGATCAATTTAAAAACTTCTGATTGGTTTTAAGATATTATTCTAGTGATTTCAGCAGGTATACACGGTATTAATGAGAAAAATCCCACTCCCACATGAATCCAGACAAAGAAGAGTTGATATTTTATTGATTATTCAGTTGAAGTTGAAAGTTGAAAGTGACTATGTTTCAGTGTTGGACAGAACTTGAGCCACAAATGACTAATCCTGTCAGGAGTTTGAGTATTGTCACATTTTCTGTAAACACTACAAGCTGTTCCAGGTCCAAATATCTCTTCAAACAGCCACTTTTTATTTTACCTCTACATGCAGGATGAAAAAAGCATATGTCCGACTAGAGCTTTCAAAAAATACCAGTTATAACCTTATTAAATTAATGTACTTGTAGTTTTGAAGAAAGGGACTTATTAAACAATGATGCTTTATATTTGTTATATAATACACTTGTAGTCCCTCATTTAATTTATGGTGTCACTGTTTGGGGTACAGCATGTAAAACCATAACTAAGCCTGTTTTTATTCTGCAAAAAAAAGCTGTAAGAATAATAACAAAAAAGTGTTATTGTCACCCCTCTAATGCTCTCTTTTGTCAATTGAGATTA
>JARVLU010000952.1:12643106-12678687 GCA_031762415.1 Simpsonichthys santanae | reverse complement strand
TTCCTGCCTGACCTCATCTGTTAGTCGGTCCATCACCAGAGCAAACAAGAAGGGGCTCAGAGCTGATCCTTGATGCATTCCCACCTCCACCTTGAAGCCATCAGTCACTCCTACAGCACATCTCACTGCTGCCCTGATGTCCTCATACATGTCCTGTACTGGTCTAACATCTGTACCAAACCATCATGATACAAATACTTGTCTAGTAAAATAGTATTTGGTTACAATAGGCTGACTATAATCTGTCAGTAGATCATACAATAATGTACACACTCATACCAGAAAATGTGAGACATGGAAATTGGTTCAACGCCACCCCACGATTTCTTTCTGTGTTTACCACCATGCAGTGGTGTACAGTATAAAATGTTCAAGGGAGGCTCTGCTCTTCAGTCGCACAGCTGGTACTTGGAGAGGTGAGGGAAACAGGAAGGTTTGCTCATGTTTCAATTACACACATTATGGCCCTGCACGCAAATTTCATCACGCCCGTACATCCCAATTTGCCAGTGCGTCACATCAGAGATAACGAGGTTGAGTGAAATCGAGAGTCATAAAACGATGTTCGCCAGTGTTGCATCACAGTTCTTTTCTCCTTACATTTATATTCAGATGGCAGCCCAAATAAAACAGCGGAACACCTAAAGGTCTGAATCTAATCAGACGATGTCTCCACTGACCAATCTAATTAGAAGTGAAATTATGCAAAACACTTAGAAGTCCAAAAAGCGCTCATTTATTACCCCCGGCATACAATGAAAAGCAATGTCATTTAGCTTAGTGAGAGAAAGAAACACTGCAAGGTAATTTTATCCTAATTAAATTTGAAGAGTTCCGACACGTGACGGATTATGTGTAACTTCAGGAATCACTTCTCTGGGAAGACGTGCAGGAAATGCTTGAAGACTTAAAGGAAACAGACAGGAATCAATCCGGTAAAAGTCCATTTTTTAAATGATAAGCCTCTTTGTTCAAATCTGTGGCAGAGAGTCTGAGAACAGAGCATGATGTCCTTTAGGCTCTTGTTGCCCCGAACAGCTCACTTTGTAGAGGTAATTGAATCAGAGGGTAGTTTTACTGAGGACCCCAACAGTAAAGCCGTCAGTCAGGTTTAAACACACATACACTTTGTAGAGATCCCTGTTTCTGCGCTGAACGAACATGTACTGCGGCGAGGTCTAAGTAAGGGCGTCCATCAGCAGATAACCCTCACACTTTTGCACCTGATTTTAAAAAATGCTTCAAAAAGCAGCAGCAGAGATTTGAACAGGAAACAGCTCGTCGCTCGCTGCTGCGTCCGCGGCGCACGCACAGCAGGTGAGACGAACAAAGAACTGCTCGTGCTTTAATGGATTTGTCCTCACATGACAGGCGCTGCCGAGAAACAGCCCGGCCCTGCTGGGCTGCAGGTGGCTTTATTAAACGAGGCAAGACTTTCAGGACTAAAAGAGCAAACGGTGAATGTGTGAACATTTCTAGTTTCCACCTTTACAGCAACAACAAGCTTAAACGCTGAGCCAAAATGGTGAGTCAGCATGTTTCTTGTTTGAATGCTGAGTCAGCTATTTATTGTTACTTCAAAAAATCAAACTATTTCCGTTTTATCCGTTCATATTTCCAAATGTTTAGGGGCAGAAAAAGTGCTCTTCGATGTGTTTTAGTTGGAACTTTTAAGCTTTTTTGAAATGTTTAAATTGTATGAGGTCCCATTAGTGCCATAAATATGCTCATGTGTCTAAGTGATGTATATAATGTGCTGTGCCTATGCAAGGTGATGTAACATATCACCTTACATATACACAGCACACTATATACACACTTCACATAGACACAAAAATATTTTTGTCACTGATGGAACCTCATATCGTTGTGCTCTTTTAGCTTTTGGCTAGTTTGTTGATCATTGTAGCTTAACCTCTAAAAAAGCTAAGTCTGGTCCTCTGGACATTCAAAAAACAAAACAAAACAAAGCAAAAAAAAATTGTAGAAACGTTTCGTCTTTCGTCCAAAAGACTTCTTCAGTCTGAGATGCTGTATTCAGATTTAGATTTTTCTACCTGGATTATTGAGCAGGCATCAGGGCATTGTAGCTTAACTATAGTTTCAGTATATTTAAATAAAACATTTTGTTACATTTGACACATTAACTACAATGATTCTGAACAAAACTGAATAATAATGATGAGATTGGAGAAGAACAGCTAAGAGAGCAACAGTATTACCGGTAAATCAGAAACCAAGCTAACGAGCGTTTGAGTTTAGCTTGTGCAAAGAAAGGCTACACGAGGTTGTTTGTTAATCTAAAATGGTTTTTTAAAAGCATCGTGACACTTCGCTCAAAGACCAACTACAGTTTCATTTTATTTTATAAATCAATTCCTGCAAACAAACAAACAAAAACAACTGGTTTGATTTTTTTTATTATCTTCACATAAAAATAAAGAAAAAAACATTGTGTATGTTTCTTCTTCTCCAGACACATCATGGTTCCTTATTAGATTTATTTCCACTAAAGTATTAAGTACATTTACTTAGTTCAAGATTATAGGCAGGAATTCAAACATGCACATTTTAAAGAATGTCTCCACACATCTATAGATTAATTACATCTGTGAGTACGTTAGAAAGTGACTCATCCCTATCTTCACTTTATTATTTGGAAGTTGGTTTAAATTTGGTGGCACAGTGGTTCAGAGGGTAGAGCTGCTGCCTCTCAGTGAGGTCGTTGGATCGAATCACGGCCGGGGTGGAGTTTGCATGTTCTCTCCATGCATGTGTGGGGTTTTGCCGGGATAATAAGACTGATAAGAAGGATTTCTGAGAAGAAAACAAGTACTTCAAACATAAAAACTGTTGTTTTTGTGATAAGGTTTGTGTGCATTTGTGTGTTTTGAAATATTTCAGGTTACAAAGTATTTTATAGCAGTTCTGTGAATCCTCTTGACATGATGACATTGTCTATTGCAGAATTATTGTGTCGTAGGGTGAATCTGGTAGACCCAACACTGCATTTGAAAAGAAATGCAAAAAGAGCAGACTACATTTGTTCCACCTCATGTCAAACTTGTTTTTTATTTAATAGAAAAGAACAGAATAGAAACCTCTTTACTGTCATCGTATGGCTCGTCTACGTGTGTCTGCAACATCGCTTAAAATAGCACAGTAGATAAAAATTGAGTGATCGCTAAACAATAATCAATAATAGGATAAAAATGGCAAATGGACCAACATCAAAATCAGGATTTTATTGAAAATTGGTTGTAAATATTGGGAAATTGGAATATTTGTACTAAATTATATGTCATGCAGTTCATTTCCCATCAATCATTAGAATAATTTTGTGTAACATTAATATTTATGGGCAGCTGTAGCTCAGAAACAAGAGCGGAAGTCCATCAATCAGAAAGTTAGTGGTTTGATCCCAGCATCCTCTGCCACATGCTGAAATGTGCCTGGACAGGACATTAAACCCCAGGCTGCCCAATCTGTGAGTGTGCACGTGTGTGAAAAGGTGAATGTGACTTGTACCGTAAAAGCATTTTGAGTGGTCAGGATGACTAGGAAAGTGCTGGATACCAGCGGTCCATTTACCATTTAGACTCAGGCTGTTGCAGAAAATCTGAAGGAAACTTTTCATCCTTTGAAAACAATGTCTTGTGCTTAAAGTCCATTCAAGCTTCACCTTGAAACGTGACAAAACTGAGACTCCTTTTCGTTTCCTGATTGAACTTCCTGCAAAGGATTCTTGGCGTATAAATCTGCCACTCCACATTAGAGAGACTGATGTTTCATATGAATCCGATTACAACGAGTTTGGTTTGGGCTGCTGAGGTAAACATTTGCATTGAGATCCTTCATCAGCGATGTCGGCTGTGCTGAAGAGTCTTCATCACAGTGACATAAATCCATCCATCCATCCATCAATATTTTTACCCACTTCTTCCTTTTCAGGTTGCTGGGGTCACTGGTGCCCATTTCCAACTATCACTGTGCGAGAGGCGGGGGACACCCTGGACAGGTCTCCAGTCAATCACAGGGACACAAAAAGACAAACTTGGTTATCATTCAGCCTAACATGCACGTGTTTGGTCTGTGCGAGGAAACCGGAGTACCCCGAGAAAACCCACACATGCACGGAGAGAACATGCAAACTCCACCCAGAAAGGCCCCTGGCCAGGATTCGATCTGGCAACCTTCTTGCTGAGAGATGGCAACTCTACCAACTGTGCCACCCAGTGATATGGATGGAAACAAAAAATGCAACATTTGCAAACACATTCCTTGTGTTCATCACCAACTTTTTTATGCTAATTTTTTAATTAGTTTTTAAAATTTTATTTACCCTTTATTTATCCAGGTAGTCTCATTGAGCCACGAGAACTCATTTTCAAGAGAGACCTGTTTAGGGAGCAGATAGTGGGGGTTTCAGGGGCCCAGGGTGGGGCGAATGAGGGTGGAGGCAGGTGTGGGTGTTTCACCTTTTTCCACCCGCATTTTTTGATGTTGTCGGTACCGGGGCTTTGAACCGGCGATCTTCCGATCACAAGCCCACCGTCTCTAACCACTGCGCCACCACTCCCCCCAATCAGAGGTGCTTTTTAACAAATAAAATTCAAAGTAAATATTTAATTCCAGCAATAATCAATCAAGCTCCCCTGTTGAAAATAAAGGTTACAGAGAGAGTTCTGGTCTTCAGTTGTTAAATAATGTATGGAATATGTGCTGGGTTTCTGCTGTTCAAGGAGTGAGGAGCGTGCTCATTCATTGCTGTGGGCTTCAGACAAGCTTTCAGAAACAGAATATATATTTTTCTTGTCATTTGCAGAGATGCTGCAAAAGCTGGCCAAGAAAATTAAACTGTGATGGCCCCCGATGAAACAGCCCTTCTGCCTTTTTGTAAAGAGGACAAGAATTCAGATGTGTTTGCTTTTTCTCTCTCAGCATTTCAACAAGAACCACGATCAAAAAGCCTTGAAATCAAATGGATTCATTCATGATGCCATACCTTCATTCCGAGCTTGTTATGTTTAGATGCAGGTTGGAGCGTTTTGTTTGAGTTATCAACATTATAGAAGTCCCTTCAGTGTTATCATAAAGCTTTTATTGCAGTTACATTATAAGGTTGTTACAATACATTTAACTGCTCCTGTAACCATACAGAGTGCGCAAACTTTTAAAATAGTTGCTGGATGCAATGTAAACACAAACACTTTAAATTTTGTGGTTATGCTAGGTCACTAAGTTATTTGCTTAATGCTGTGGTAAATATATTACAGTAGCCCCTCGCTACTTGACGGTTCGATTTTCGTGAACTTGCTCTTTTGCAGTTTTTCAAAGTTTGTGCACAAGAAAATAAAATTGTACACGACACACGATTGTTTGCTTTAATATAACTCACGTGATTGGGACAGTACTGGATACTGTACAGTAAAAAGTTGAAGAAAAAATACTTCAGACAGGCGCCGCAATTTTGTAGTTTCCTCTCAATAAGTCTACACTGTATGACCACTCAAAACAACTACATTTCCCAGAAGCCAACAGTGCCCCACTGCTGAAATGGAGGGAAAGTTTTGATGCAATTCGAAAAATTTGGTCCTTACTCCTACAGTGATTTTGGAGCTCAGCAGATGCTGATAGTCGCATGGGACAGACCGGGAACCAGATCAGAACTGGACCTCTAGATTCATCGGTGAATCTGAGTGCTGCTCGTCGACCCTCAGCCTTCTGAGTAGGGAGGAACCACCCGGAGGTCCGGCATTCTCTCCGGTGTGCTCTCCGGAGCCGACTGGGACTACCCTGAGCCAGAGAGCCAACCAGAACTGGCAGGGTAGGTCTGCCAAAACGGAACCGAGTTGGACAGGAACCGAGCTGCTGTTCTGCAGAGCTAGTGAGTAAAATTTAGTAGCTACATACACGTTTGTTGTTAAAATGACGTGGGTTTAAGAGTGCAGAATGTTGCAAGAGCGTGGGAAGAGTTTCTAAAGCCTTAGTATACATACAAATGTGTTTATACAAATGTAACGTCCCTACTTTTTAGATTTTCACTTATTGCGGGGGAGGGGTCTGGAACATAACCCCTACAATAAACGAGGGACTGCTGTGTTAGAAAAAACAAAACTGAATATTCATCTGACGTCTGGGCCACCTCAGGGCAGTCTTATCATAAACAGGAGTCTTTTCAAGTTCAATCGTAGGTTTGAACCCAGAATGCAGATGCAAACAAGGAGCTGGTAGAAACAACTAAAATACTTTATTTAACAAAACAATAATGCTGAAGTGACAGAAAAAGTACGTATAAAAACACCAGGTTAATCTCAAGGAGCACAAAATAAGGGGAGGACCAAAATTGTGGCATAAACACCTACCTATGCTGATGAGTAAAGAAATGTGGACTGAATATATAGAATGGATTGATGAGGAAGTGGAGACACCTGAGCTGAATGCTGACTGGGAACAGATGAGAGTGGGCGTGGCAGGATGATTGATCTGAGCAGGGAACTGACTGAGGAGGAGGGAGGGAATAAAAGGAACATGGGGGGAAATGCAAGTAAGGAAACTAAATCCAAAAGTCACAAGACAATAAATCAGCCTAGACCTAAAACACAAAAGACTAGAAACAAGAAGTTAATGAAAAACGCAGATCCTGGCAAATCTTCCGGAGCAGTCGGCTTAATTCATTCTTGGCTTCATATTACACTTATCAGACACCGTAAATGGTCTTTGATGCATTTCTTCCATGCTGTGTCTCTTGTTGTGAAAAGGCATATTTAATGAAATCACAACTTTTCATGTGAATTTCAAAGCTTTTCACCAACAGAAGCTTCTATGATCTTACATATTTTCTTGTATCGATTACAAGCTCATGTTCTTCTTCCTCTTATGGCTGTTCCCTCTTCAGGAGTTGCCATAGTGAGATATCCTCCATCTCACTTGGTCCTCACTCCTCTGTAACTGCATCTCCTCTGTCTTTTTCATGGCGGCTGCATTTCTAACATCCTTCTACCAGTATATGTACTGTCCCTCCTCTGGACAGGTCCGTCTCCTTGTCACTGCTAAGGAGAACCTCAACATCTTCATTTCTACCACTTACAGTTCTTTCTCCTGTCTTTTTGTCAAAGCCACTGACTTCAGACCATACAAAATCGCTGGTCTCACCACTGTCTTGTCAACTTTTCATTTAATCTTTGCTACCACCGTTTTGTCACAAATCACTCCTGAAACTTTTCTCCATCCTGCCTGGACTCTCTTCTTCACCTCTTTACAACACTCCCACATTTTCATGTTAAATAATAGAGGCTATCTTCTACTTAAAAATAAAAAATAAAAAATTGTGGCATCTCCAAAAATATTGTAATAAAATTCTACCAGGGGTGGCTGTGGATGAGTGGTTAGAGCATTCGTCCTCCAATGCACTACTATGACTATTACAATGATGACAACAACTACTACTATGATGTCAACAACGACAACAACTACTACTACAACTACTATGACGACTACTATGACAACGACTACTACTACTTTGACAATGACTACTACGACTTTGACAACGACTACTACTACGACAACTACTATGACAACGACTACTACTACTTTGACAATGACTACTAATATGACGACTACTAGGACAACAAGTACTACTACTACTACAACTACGACAATGACTACTATGACAACGACTACTATGACAACAACTACTACTACTTTGACAATGACTACTTCTACTTTGACAACGACTACTACTACGACAACTACTATGACAACGACTACTACTACTATGATAACGACTTCTTTGACAATGACTACTTTGACAACGACTTCTTTGACAATGACTACTACTATGACAACTACTATGACAACGACTACTACTACTATGATAACGACTTCTTTGACAATGACTACTTTGACAATGACTTCTTTGACAATGACTACTACTATGACAGCTACTATGACAACGACTATTACTACAATGATAATGACTTCTTTGACAATGACTACTACTACTTTGACAACGACTACTACTACTATAACGACTTCTTTGACAATGACTACTTTGACAACAACTTCTTTGACAATGACTACTACTACGACAACTACTATGACAACGACTACTACTACAATGATAACGACTTCTTTGACAATGACTACTTTGACAACGACTTCTTTGACAATGATTACTACTATGACAACTACTATGACAACGACTACTACTACAATGATAACGACTTCTTTGACAATGAATACTACTACTTTGACAACAACAACTACTACGACAACTACTACGACAATGACTACTACTACAATGATAATGACTTCTTTGACAATGACTACTTTGACAATGGCTTCTTTGACAATGACAACTACTATGACAACGACTACTACTACTTTGACAACGACTTCTTTGACAATGACAATTACTATGACAACGACTACTACTACAATGATAACGACTTCTTTGACAATGAATACTACTACTTTGACAACGACTACTACTACAATGATAACGACTTCTTTGACAATGACTACTTTGACAACGACTTCTTTGACAATGACAACTACTATGACAACGACTACTACTACTTTGACAACGACTTCTTTGACAATAACTACTACTATGACAACTACTATGACAACGACTACTACTACAATGATAACAACTTCTTTGACAATGACTACTACTACTTTGACAACGACTACTACTACGACAACTACTTTGACAACGACTACTACTACGACAACTACTATGACAATGACTACTACTATGACAAGTACTACTACTACTACTACTACAACTATTACAATGACGACAACAACAACTACTACTATGACGTCAACGACGACGACTATTACGACTACTGCTACTACTACATCTTCAATGACTACCACTACTATTACGATGATTACTACTACAACGACTACCCAGTACTACTACTCTGACTATGAGGATTACTACTACGATGACTACCACCACTATCCTACTACCACTACTACTACTACTTCTACCACTACTACCACCACTACTCCTACCACTACTACTATCACTACCACTAATAATAATACTAATACTAATACTAATACTAATACTAATACTAATAATACTAATACTAATACTAATACTAATAATACTAATACTTATACTAATACTAATACTAATAATACTAATACTAATACTAATAATAATAATAATAATAATAATAATGAAATGCAAGTGCTTTGTGTCAGAAAAATACCAGACTCCAGGCTTTACTATGAGTGTGCCTTCATCATCCACTTGTCGTTATGTGGCTGAAGCTCATTTTCCACCTCGATACCCAGCTGTCCAAATGGTGATTTCTTCATCTACACTGTTCAGAGAAGCTGGCATGTGAATTCATTTTGTGACATAATTTCTGCATTTACACCGAATCCTTAAGCTTCCTCTGCACAGTCATTAGCAACCAACTGTAAAGACCAAGCTGAAGTAAGCATGTCGCTGCTTTATTTATCTTTATTAACATGGCTCTGTTGGGTTTTGTCTTAAGGATGTGTGGAGAAGTGCGTCCTGATCACGCCACCTATATCTGGGAACTCAACATGCCCTACAGTGCAGAAAGCAATTCTACATCCTGCACGAGCACATGAATGAAAAGCGTGCTGCATTTCAATCCCCACACATGAATGTACACAGAAAAAGATGAGTTTGCACAGATGCATGCAAAGAAGGAGGCCCTTCTGTTACGCAACGCCGAAAGACAGATGGAGCGACCGCTGTGAGAAGCAGAAACAATTGAGAGGGAAAAACGCAAGACGGCAAAGAAGAAGCGCAGGAGAGCACTACAAACTGGAGTACTCTGTGTTTTGTAAATGTGTAGGAGGGCTGCAATAAAACAGTGATGTATAATGTTGTCTGAGGCTGGTGCTCATGTCTGTGCGTGTCTGAATGTCGGACGTTTTCCATCAGAATCAGTGTTCCTGCAAATTGGGTTTGTGGAAATCGAGCGCATGTTTATCGTTTCTGTGCATCAGTGTGTGTGACACTATTGAAAGTCGCCTCATAGTTCATCTTTCAGATTGTGACATAAACCACAGACTGAGGGACTCCCTGCCTTCAGCTGCGTCTCATGGGTGGACACAACCTTTGAGGGTTCTGTTGCCTGCATACATTTCCTGGTGTTCATCTATTATAGATGACTTGTTATGCTTGTCAAAGCAGGAGCTGGCAGAGGACGACAGTTGCCAACGTAGTTTAGTAAAGTAGGAACTTGTGTCGGTTTTATTATTCAGAAGCTTCACAACGAGAGGGAAAATGCTCACATTTAAAAAGACTTCCAGGGTTTGAGAAGGAAATGCAGGTGATAAAGTAACACCTTGCTGATTATTGACTGATCATTGATCAATGCAGCTTCACTACAGCAAAGATCAATGCACTGCTGTGCTGTAACTGATTAGGAACCAAACACGAACCAATCAACTTATTTGTCATCAAACCAGTCTGGACTGGAAAGCAGTTGGTGGCAGTAGCCATGAAAGCCAATATACGTTTTGTTGTCATCGGTTTCAGAGACTATTTGTCAGGATCTGTGTCTTCTGGTTGTTTTTATAAAGTTCTTTGTGGTTATCGCTCAGTTTATTCCCATTTTTATTATTCTGTCTTGTTTTCTGTTTTCTTGTGTTCAGTCCTGTTACTTGTGTTAAGTCCTTGTGTATTTCTATGTGCCACCAGCCTCTTCTCCTGAGTCAGTCTGCCCCACCCATCTCCACCTGTCCCCTGTTTCACCAGTCACAGCTGCACCACTCCACTCATCAGCCCCAGTTCTTTTTAGTCCTTCAGGTCTCACTCCGTCCTCAGGTGAGGGTTATGTGATCATACACCACGCCCCGTTCCCTTGAGTTTCCTCGTCTCCCAGTGCTTCCCAGAGTCTGATCCTTGTTTGTTTGGTTTTGTTTGTTTGTTTGTTTGTTTGTTTGTTTGTTTGTGTGTTTGTTTGTTTTTTCAATTGCATGGCTGCCTCAACAGCTTTTTGTTTAACAATAAAATTACGTTTTATTCTAGCTTTTTTGTGCAAGTTTGAATTCCTGTGTTCAATCCACCTCAAATGATGACACTGTTTTGATAATTATTTCTAATATTTTTATATTTCTACCAAATATTGTTATTTACTTCCGATATATCTGCTGTTGCCAAAAGAAAGACAAGTATACATTATAAACAACAGGTGATCGTCCATCATCTTTACCCGCTTCTTCCTTTTCTTGTCACGGGGGTGACTGGTGCCCATGTGCAGCAGTCACTGTGCAAGAGGCGGAGGACACCCTGGACAGGTCTCCTGTCCATCACAGGGACACAGAGACAAACAACCATTCACTCTCTCACTCACACCTAGGGATAATTTAGAGTTACCAATCAAACATGCATGTTTTTGATCTGTGGGAGGAAACTGGAGAAAACCCATGCACGAAGAGAACATGCAAACTCCACCCAGAAAGGCCCCCAGCTGGGATTAGAACTGGTGACCTTCTCACCGAGAGACAACAGCTCTACCTTCTGATCCACCGTGCCGCCTGCATAGACCACATGCAGCTCTTGTTTTTAATATATGGACCTTGTGAGTTTTTGGCTGCATTGTGGAATTTTTGTTGTTGTTGTTGAAAAATATGAGAAATTGTTTTATTAATCGTTTTAGCTGTGCAAGTACACAGAAACACTGTTTTGGTAGTCCTAAAAAGTTATATAAAATAAAAATCACATTGAAAAAAAAAAATTAAAACCTCATGATTTCTTTTTATAAACAGCAAAAACACGTTCGATAACGATGTCATAGTCCCACCTTCTGCCCAACATATGACCTCTAATGAGACAGTTGTAACAACATGAATGATCATTTGTATGCATGCGTTTGTGTTGCATACACTCATTTCTCATCTACAATAAAACTTTTGTATATCAAATAAACATCATTGCCTCAAAAAGAATAGTGCAAAAAAAAAAATCTTATTATAACAAAATATTTCAAGTATGTCCTGATATGCTTTCATATTGCCAGATTTTTTTTTTTTTTAAACTGGTAGTTTAAGATGATGCATATATTTGTCCCTTCTGTCTTATGTTTACAGTTCCTGGAACTTTTATATGCCTGCTCCACACCTGGATTTTAGCTTCTGGTGTATTTTTGTAGCGGTGTGAGCAGCACATGTATAGTTGCTACAGAGTTTGAATACATTTCTGTTTATGAAAACCTTTAAAAAAAAAACTCAGCTGTTTCAGGATCATTTTAGATACAACAAAAAAAAAGGCCCTTTTGGGGAAAAAAAAGACTTATTTTATAACTCAATAAGCTTCAACATTTACACTGCACTTTTAAAACCCTCAACTGAATTTATGACATTGATTATGAAACAATTAGCAATAATCAGTTAATTACATGATTAATGCTTTATTGCTTATAATGACGGTGCTGAAAACCGGAATCGTTTTAACTGAGGTAACTACACAAAATCCTGCAGAGATCATTTCATCGTAGCTCCTCAGCAGGAGTTGAACACAACTGTCATTTACTTCATTATTTACACCTGTCAGGTACACGTTAGGGCAGCTCTGCATCCATCCAGTCTTTGAATCAATCAAACTCTGCATTTAGGGAGGTAAACCGGCATCAGAGCATCTGGAAAAGTAAAACATGCATCAGAATGAAAGTGGATAATATCGGATTCAATGCTGGAACCAGATTTGGTTTGTGGTTTGTGAAGCTCAGATTGTAATGGGCAACAACCTGTGGATTACAGAACCCCCCCAGGAAGGGATTCAACTAGCAGAAAGTCTCTGAGGGGGACTCCTTGTCTACAGCACAGTTAAACTCATGTTAGCAAGTTTTCATTTCATTCTTCCTCCATTTTTATACACTCGAGTTTTGCTTTCAATTATTGCTTATTTTATTTTCTCGTTACTAAAGCAATGTTTGATTTAGGCTCCCAATCTTTGGGGATAAGGTCAGAAAAAAACATTATTGTAAAGTCTTACAAATACACAGTTTAATTCAAAATCTCATTTATATTTGGCAGCAGCTAATGAATAACAAGTTAGCAGTAACACATATTGTTTCACGTTGTATTACATCATGCTGCTGTCAGGTTGTGGTGTAGAGCACCGAAAGGAGGCAGTTTTTAAAAAGCGACGAAAGACACTTGGTATTTAGCAAAAGGCAGTTTAGTCCAGGAGTCAATTGTATACCAAGCCGGAGTGCAAAAATAAAAATGCCAACGGGGAACGTGGAAACAACTAGAAGCACGGGCTCATGAGAGAAAGAAAACAAAAGTTTAAGTCCCAGGGAGGGTGATCAGGACGGTAACGTTCCAAAATGTTTGTGAGGGTCTTCAGTTTATTTGTGTGAGTCACAATCTGGTCAGCTCAACTCTGACAGAAAGCATGTCCAAGTCTATCTCATGCACGGATTAAGAATAAAAGTTATTTAAAAAAACTGATCTCAATGTGCCCATCTTTATTTTAACAGTGTACTTTAGTAGATTAAACCATAAACATGGGGGTGAAAGGTAAATATGATGCAGGCAACAGAACAATGTGCAAGGCCTAGAATACAGTATTAAAAGCTGCACACACAAAAACCAGGATGATTTTTAACAACTTGCAGCATAAAGTTTTATCTCTTAGTTACAAACACGTAGAATTCAGCGAGACCGCAACAGAAAACTCACTTTCTTGCAATTTCATCAGCTGGTCTTCAACGGAAAGAGCTAAAGAGAAAGCTTAGGGGGGAAAACTAAATTAAAAAAAAAAAAAAAAAATACACAAAGTTCCACAATTTAAATAAAGTATGTTGGTGACGACCATCAGAGAATCCTGGCTACAAATCAGCAGGTGAAGATGTTGTCGTGAGAGTGGAAGATTAAAAATAAAATGTTTTATTCAACCATTTGGAGCATGATGGGTGCCGCTCATCAGCTTTGAACGGGACTCTGAGTAAAGAGACCACCGGCTCGCAAGCTGTGGACTTGTGAAGATTAGAACCGTGTTGCTCTGCCTGATGAATCAGCGACGCCGACAGAAAGGCCCAGTAATGTGCTCACATTGCATTCATCCTGTAATTCCAGCAGGATAATGCACCCTGCCACAAAGCTTGTGTTTCTCAGTGGTTTATGACAAAACGTGCTCTTGTTCGGGGAAAACACGGAAATTCACTTCATGGAGGCGCTGTAGACAAATCCTGCAGGAAATGCATTTTATCACGGCAGACCTTTAAAAAAAAAATACTTCCTAAACTGTGTTTAATCCATGTCGATGTTTTTTAAACTGATGCAACCAAATATTAACGGGCATCTAATTAACATAATAGATGCAATTTAATTATTCTGTAATTTCACAACAAAACTTTAAGTCATTTTATAACATACGACATTTAAATAATAACCTGCACGGGGGAAAATGTCAACATGTCATTTCAACCATTAGTGAAACTTAAACAGTGAAACTCAACATAGTTGGCTTTTTAAAAACTAAAATGCAAATGAGAAGTGAAGTCAGTGCGTGTCGTGTATACGCATTCTGTAACTGTGCAAAGCAAAATTAGAAGGTAATTAATTTTTAAACAGCTACACTGAAGGTGGAGGACTACTATCATCCAAAAAGTGCAGAGGAGCAGAACAAGTTGAACAAGTAGGATTTTTGACACAGATACATGTTTTTAGATCTAATTTTGAAACTGCAGCCAAATCATTAAGTCTAAAGCACTGTCTTGTACAAGTAATTATGCCTTTATGATCATGTCTGTGTATAAGTCCCTGACGCATTGGTGTGTTTAAAAGTGCACTTTATTTCACAAAGTAAATTAGCTTGATCTCATTAGAAAAATCCTGACCAACGGGAGTTTTGAGGTGCAGCACTGATAACAAGTGACAAGGGCGAAGGTAATTAAACAGCATACTGATAGATTTTAACATGTGGACTTAAAGAAGGTAACTTGTTCAAAATATAAAGATCAATATGCAAATAATGGCGGCACAGTGGCTCAGTTCGTAGAGCTGCTGCCTCTCAGCAAAAAGGCTGTTGGTTCAAATATCGGCCAGGGACCTTTCTGGGTTTTCTCCTGGTACTCTGGTTTCCTCCCACAGACTAAAAACATGCATGTTAGTCTGACTGGTAAATCTAAATTGTCCCTAAGTGTGAGTGTGAGTGTGAGTGAGTGAACGGTTGACTTGTTTGTCTCCATGTGTCCCTGTGATGGACTGGAGACCTGTCCAGGGTGTCCCCACCTCTTGCACAGATCTAGCTGGACATGGGCACCATGACCCCTGCAACCCGAGAAGGAAGAAGCGGGTAAAGATAATGGATGGATGGATGAATATGCAAATAATCAACATTTGGAAAAGCTTTAAAAATTGTTAAAGACCCACATTCATTATTTTTACTATCAGCTTCAGCGCTGATGTTTAAAAATGCCCAAGCGATGCTTCTTGCGTTCTGTTCTGCAGACTAACACTTTTGGCACTAATTATCTTGTTTTCAGGGTTAGGAGGCGTTGAGATGCAGCAGCACGATGGAGACGGCCTCGTTAAGTGGTTGCTGTTCTCGTTTGGTTGTTTGACCAGACGGACGGCTTAGAGCCTCATCAGTGTCGACACGGCGCCCATCGAGTGACTGATGCCTTATTGGTTAAAGTGTGTGTTCTGATGTTTCTGCTGACTCTTACACACATCTACAAAGTATGTTTAGCTCTGGGACAACAGCTGCTGTGGGATCTGAGGATTATTCAACTAAAACTTCCATTTTTGTCCAAATATGAAGGTGACGTAAAGGCACTTCTTGAACAGGAAGTAAAACTTCACTGCTCCACGTTGTCATCAGCCAATAATATCATGAAAACTATCAGTCAGGCTAATTCACCTGATCAGTTTACTGTAGAATCTCATCAGTGAAATAAGCCAAATAATTAGTCACTGACAAATAAATGAAGTGCACAAAAACCTACAGCACTTCATGTTTGTGTTGTGTTTTAGTAGAGAAGAGAGTTGAACAGAGCTCATGGTTCAGGGGTGAGGGATTCTGTCATCTTGCTGCAGCGGATTAACTGCTTAAAACGAAACATGAGGATATTTTTTCTCCTTTTTGTTTTAATGTAATTCAAATTGTTGGTGCAGTTTCCATTAATATCTAACAAGGTTAAGTCAGGTCCTCTGGATGGATTCTTGTCCCCCTTTTGCATGTGAATGGCTGGCTCTGGCTGCCAGCAGCCCACTGGTTATTCCACTATAATAAGGTGCTATTTATAGGACTGAGCTTGTTTTGTTGCAAGATCTCGGACTGAAGGAGTCTTCTGGATAAAAGATCAAACGTTTCAACAAAGAAGAATCCATCCAGTTTTCTTCCAATTTAATGTCAATGTTGTGATTATATGACTCATTACATCAACTTTCATGTGTTTAAGAAATTATATTGCTGAAATAAGACGAATGTACAACATGTGCCTTTTTCCTGCCACGATACTGCAAAAGCCTTTTTTTTAATCAGTTTTGTCTAAATGAGTGATTTTATTTGATGTAAATAAAATAATCAGCATGCCCGAGAACAATGCGTGCACAAAACCTGCTTGTTTTTTTTCCCCACTAGTCCAACAGTTGACAGTTTAGCTTCCCATAAAGCTCATTATTGCTTCTAAAGCAGAAAAACTGACGACTGGAAGGAGGCGCAGCTTGAAGAGCTCCTCAGTCTGGTTTATTTTCAGACTAGGTGTGTACACACACACACAAATACTCATGAAGAGGTAATTTGTCAAACTTTTCGTGTTTGTTTTTCCACAGTGGTTAGTTTTATTGTTACCATTTCTTCTTTTGTATCATTGAAACGTGCAAATCTTTCTCCCATCCATATTTTGTTATTTTGTGGTTCCATTAATCTCTGTAATAAACATTGTGTCCAAGACACTCTTGAAGTAAAAAGAAAGAGTCATTCTTTGAGTTCTACAAAGTAAATTAACCATTAGCCCTTATTGAAAAGAAAGGCGGGCAATAGTTTTGTCCATGTCTGTGTTTGTTTGTCTTTTCACAAAACGTCTCCTGAACCACGAGACAGATCTTAATGAAACTCACAGAAACTTATAGATGAATGAACCTCTGCAACCGATTAACATTTGCAGTCAAACCACAGCCAGCTGACCTTAGAAAACACAAAAATGACCTAATACCTTTACAGATATTGATCAAACTCAATGTGGTAGTAGCAGAGAGTCATTCACACCCGTACTCTGAGCGTCACGTCTCTTTATGCAAGAAAATTTGACCAAAATAGCCACAACGCTCATTTCTCAATGTAAGATCATAGAAATATAGGTTCATCTAATATTTGGGTTGGCTAGTTTACACACCCTACACACACACTATTTATAACAAAATGGAAGTCAGTACTGCACTTATTTTTCAAAGTATCGTGGTCACAACATAGATGGATGATGGATGAACAGACGTATTTCCAATTCCACATCTTGGTTCTGTGACGAGGGACAACAACAGCGAGCATCAAAAACCCTCAAAAGTTGGTTATGGCTGCAGGATTTATTTTAGCAGCTTGAAAATTAATTCAACCTTTATTTATACTGCTATAATCTCATTGAGTCACAAGGATTCATTTACAAGAGAGACGCGTTTTAGACAAACCCACAAATATGGTACACGCAACAACAAACGGCCATAAAATGCATATAAAATAAAAAATTCAATAAAAGTAGTGATATAAAACAAAATAAAATCCAGCTACATTATGAAACAAGGTAAAAATACTAAAAACCGGAGCATTCATTCATTTTTTTTAAATGTATTTATTTCTATAGCGTTTTACACAACCACAGTGATGGTGACCAAAGTGCTTAACAAAAACAGTAACTAACATGACAACAAGTTAAAAACAAGATGAAAATAACAAAATAACAAAAAGAAAACCGTAAATGTCACCACATGTTTAAGTACTGTTGGAATTAAAAAGTGTTAAGCTACGATTTAGAAGGGCCAAGTTCAATAACTAAACTTACCGGTAGATCAAGCGGGAGTTTATTCCAGAGTTGAAGTGCGGCTGCAGAAAATGCACGATCACTCCAGCGTTTACATTTTGTCCTTGGAACAGAGAGCAGGAGCTGTCTGACCTCAGCAACCTGGAGCGGGCGGGGAACCTTAACAACTCCGTTATATAAGGAGGAGCAAGGCCATTCAGAGCTTTAAAAACAAATAAAAGTTTTAAATCCATTCTAAAAGGGACAGGAAGCCAACGTAGTGAAAGTAAAACAGGTGTGATGTGGTCCCGTCTAGGAGTACTGTATTGGTTAAAAGGCTAGCTGCTGCATTTTGAACAAGCTGGAGGCGGCTCAGTGATAACTGAGGTACACCAACATACAGAGCGTTACAATAGTCGAGTCTAGAACTTATAAATGGTTCAAAAGGGGTTTGTCTTTTTTTGAAAGGCGTAAATAAAATAAAAAAATCCAGACATGTCTGTATTGATTTCTGCATTGAACTTGTTTAAAATCCCTTTGCGAGGTCAAAGTCCACAGCTTCAGAATTTTTGCAAGGTGCTCCAAGTTATAGGAGCAGAGTAAGAGAAGGCCCTTTTGCCGAGTTCAGTCCCCAGAGTACACTGCAGGTAATGATGTCTTGAGAGTGCACGCTGTTGCTGCACTGACAACGTGATATGTAGGAGGAGATATATGAAGGCAGCAGACAAAGATGAAAACATACCAGTGAGAGAGTCTGTGTGAAGTTAATGATGACCAACTGACAAATGAGTACAGGATGCAGAGATGGGTACAGTAGTTAGAACCAGTAATGAATCTTAGCACACCGTGAGAAACAGCATCTGCAGGGTGGTTGCAGGAGAATCCAATTAAATACAGTAATGTCACCATGGTCAGTGGCCAGAAGGAAAGTACTGTAGCAGAATCCACAAACTCAATAAGAACACCATTCATAGATAAGATAGGAGGAAGTACTGCAGGTACCAACTTTTTGTTTGAAAACAACATCCGTGTGGTTTTATCAGAATTTCACACCAGTTTGAGATGGAACAAATCTGACTGAATGATGTCGAATGCAGACTGTGAAAGCTGGAAAACCTTAGCAACTGATTTAGCATGACAATAAGCAACCGTCGTCAGCACAGAAATGCAAGGATGTTCTAAACTACATTATTTACGTAGATTGAAAAGAGAGGGGGTCTTAAGACTGAGCCTTGTGGTACACCATTACTGACAGTTAAACAACTGGAAGAAGTACCAACTGCTTTCGGCCTGAGAGATAATTAGAAAACCAACTGATAGTGTGATCTGAGACATCAATATCTGAGCGCTTATGAAGAAACATTTAAAATTTCAACAACTTATTCTCTTTTATAAACAGATACACATTTTCAGATGATTCGAATGCAGCTGTGATAGACTGAGTAACCCACCACACACTAATTCCTGCAGAGGATTTAGGTTTTCACCCATGACCTTTAAGAATAATTATTACGAAAGTATAACTGGAGCACAATAGGACCTGTAGGCATTTTACTGCAGCTTTCCCGAGGGCGTTAAAAAAAAAAAAAAGCTGGAGCACAAACACACCAACGGGTTTTGCGCTGAGATCATACTGTCTGTAGACGGCTGCATAAAGCACAGGAAGATGGGCTGTATCATAAAGGTGGAGAGTGGAAACTTTGAAAGAACAGCAAGAGGAAAAGCAAAAAAATAAATAAATAAATAAATCAGTGCAATGGACAGTGACTTGCAGTAAAAATAGACTTTTAAATGAGATGTGTGCCAACACAGACAGTATTGTGAGCAAAAACAGGAACATTGAGGAAATGACAGAGATACAAGAAGACTCTGAGGTTCCCCCTTTGCCCTCAGACAGATGCTCCACGTGGGCGGTTGGCTCTCTGCAGCTATTCGAGACACGGAGCAAAACAATTCGGAGCATGCGACAGAGCAACCTACACCAAGCCCTGGGTGAATAATTCTCTGCGGAACAAAACAGTGGCCGTGTCACCATGTGGAACAGCGTGGACCCCAACAATGCCTGATATTGTTTTATTTATGGTTGATGCTGTCATCCACATGAGAAACATATAGGAGGGTAACTCATACCTGCAGCGTTTTAAGAGGCTGAGTCGCACTGTGAGAGTTTATTTTAACTCAAGTTATTTTAACGTCCTGCAGTAAAAAATTTAATGAATAAATAAATAAAATAATCAACAGAGCTTGAGAGTTGATCTCAGTGGATAACACAACCTGAGCGTACTGTACTTTAGAAGATAAGATACGCTGCGGTTTTGGAACGTTGTGACCATCATTGGACACGGAACGAGCTATCTGACCATCTGGTGGCAGGGCTGATGGTTGATGCAGCCATAAAGCAGCTTTGTTAGGCTATAATTAGGTAAACCGTGTCTAAGTGGAACATGAAAGCCTAAATCACGTTTCATCCCAATTAGTCCGACATTAGTCGCATTTTCTGCTACAAACTGCAAACGAGGACACGGGGTGTTGTTGGAGGGAAAGCAGGTAAATAGCTGTAATCAGTAGGATGTATTTTTCAAGGAACCAAAATGAATCTGTCAAGCAGAAGATTTTTTTTTTAGTCCTTTTAGTCTCCAAATGTGGCTTGAATCGCAATCAATAGCCTTAGAAAAGCAAACAGACTTGTTGGATTAAAAGCGAATTCTCACTTTGAGGTAAAAAGACGGAGGCTGTGACAGCTCAGCAAGGAACATTATTTCCTTTTATTAACTTCAATTCAATTAATTTTATCTCACGAGAATCAAAAGAGCCAACTATAAATCCAATTTATCTTTTGTGTTTGACTTTATCGAAGGGAGCGAATAAACAATGTTAAATAGAAAGCAAAAGTTTTTGACTGTTGAAGGAATTACCAGTAAGTACATTTTAATCAAGTATTCTGAGCAAACACCACAAATGTTCAGAACCTCCCATGCTTTCTTGTCTTATTTTCTTACACAATAAGTTACAAATGACTGAAACA
The DNA here is from genome assembly GCA_031762415.1 of Simpsonichthys santanae. NCBI lineage: Eukaryota > Metazoa > Chordata > Actinopteri > Cyprinodontiformes > Rivulidae > Simpsonichthys > Simpsonichthys santanae. The sequence continues at coordinate 12,657,693 of JARVLU010000952.1, read as the reverse complement.
TATCAGGATCATGTTTGCAGCAATTAATGCGCCTTTCATAAATATCCCTAAATGTTCAGGGGTGACAGGGGAAAAACACGGCTGAGGTCCAGTTGGTGCCTCGGTTCTACATCAAACCACAAGCATAATCTGCAAGAATAAGAATATATTTATTTTTCAGCGAGATTATGATGGAGTGCTGGAGCAGCGGACAATAAGCTACAAAGAGTTTGTAACAATCAAAAAGATAAAACCCGTTGTCAGAAATTTATTTGAAAATGTGTGTTTTAAAGTAAACAGAGAGGATTTGGTGCTTAATGAACCAAAATAGTGACAAAACTGAGGTCCTCAAGGTAAAATGGCCATGCTTAAAAATTATTTTGAACTAAACAATTCAATTTATTCATATTTTGACACTTTACAACAAATTATTTGAAGAAGCTATAATGAAGAAGTAAACAATTTAAACTCAAAACCAATACATACAATCTGTCCATCATTTCCACAGCCACTTCTGGGAGGATTCCAAGGCCCAGGTCAACCGAGAGACTTAGTCTCTCCAGTTGGACATGCCCGAAGCACCTCCCTAGGGAGACGCCCAGGGAGCATCCTTACCAGATGCCCAAACCACCTCAAATGGCTCCTTTCCATGTGGAGGAGCAGTGATTCTACTTCGAGTCTCTCCCAGATAACTGAATTTCTCACTCTATCTCTAAGGGACAGTCCAGCTACCCTGCAGAGGAAACTCGTTTCAACTGCTTGCATCCACCATCTCATTCTTTCGGTCACTACCCAGAACTCGTGACCAGAGGTGAGGGTAGGAACATAGACTGACCGGTAAACAGGGAGCTTTTCCTTACATATCAGGTCTCTCTTCACCACAACGGACCAGTACAAAGTTCGCAACACTGCAGACACTGCACCTCACTCATGAACAAAACTCTGAGATACTGGAACTCCTCTGCTTGAGGCAGAACCTCACCCTCGACCTGAAGAGAGCAATCCCCCCTTTTCCGGTTGAGGACCATGGCCTGGTGCTGATTCTCGTCCCAGATGCTTCACACTCGGCTGCAAACCGCTCCAGTGAGAGCTGAAGATCAGGGCACGATGACGCCAACAGGACCACATCATCTGCAAAGAGCAGAGATGGAATCCTGAGGCCACCGAACCGGAAACCCTCCGCCCGCTGGCTGCACCGAGAAATTATGTCCATAAAAGTCATGAACATACATATACAGTATACATACATACATACATACAATCCAGTTCAATCCAATTTATTACAATGGAGTCCAAATTCAAAAACACTGCGGCCCATTTTGATTACACTTCAACATTCCTGTTAGCAGGATATTAGACTCTCAGCTAGCTTTAGGAATAAAATACAACAAAAATGTGAATTAATTCCAGTCAAGTCTCAGTTTAGCCTAAGGGACAATGTCAGACAGTTTGAAGGATATAAAGAAGCAGCTATGACTTTTATTCTAACAAAACCTTGGACAACTGTCAATCAAAGCTCGACAGGTCATTATAAACCAGTTGTCTGGACTTGTCCAGCCACCGGCATCAAACGCAGCCAGGCGTTTCCTCTGGACAGCTCTTATCCTCAAGGTTAGACATCTAGTCGGTGCAGCTCTTTCTCATTCATTCATTCTTTTAGTCCCGTTTTCATCCTGCCCTTCTCTGTTCTCCGCATCGCTCTTGTGCGATGATTTAATACCAGCAGTCAGTTTCTCCTTGCTGTCTCTCTCTTCACCTCTTTCCCTCTCTTCCGCTCTCCGCCCGATGCAGCCAGAACGTTGTCTGGATGTAAACAGCCGCTGCAGGCCATGCATAGTGATCTCATTATGTAGAACTGCAGGGGAAACTGTCCTACCCCAATTTAACAAATTTCCTTCCTTACTGCTCCCCCCTTCCTGTTTTCCAGCTACATCAGGGTCAAACAAGCAATTAAGGGGGCAATTGTCTAAACAGGATGCCAGTTGAATTGAAAGTAACAAAACTGACGCAACGGGCCTTCACGACTTCCAATTAAGCTTTAAATAATAGCATGGACACCCTGTAATTGCTTCACACTGGCAAACCCCTCATGTGTGACCAAGACTATTTACCCATAACATATCAATAATTAATATGAGGAGTAGAAGGGAGATGCAATTTTCTTACATTACTAGAAATGTTTTTTTTTTTTTGTTTTGGTTTGTTTTGTTTTTGTTTTGTTTTTTAGTTTGCGTGAACGCGGTTAAAATTAAAATATTGCAAGATGGAAAATGTGACACAACTAAAAACATAATTGTATTTTTTTTTCCCTGTAGTGCGGTTGTTATCAAAACTTACATATACTTTTTTTTTTTTTTACTGAACCTACGCAACAAAAAGGGAATAACGGCCACGAAAATGACTGTTTCAGCAACAACTCATACTGAACCAGTTTAATTTCACGTTTATGAATAGAAACTGCAGAGCCAGATTTATACTTAGCAGAGTGGTATCAACTTTTCATTATCCGAGTTTCTGGTATTAATTGCAGGATCAGTTTGAGCCCTATCAAATCCTGCTGCTATCATAGATGGAGACTGAAATAATTTTCTTTTATGACTGCTTGTGAATCACTAAACATAAATGTTCAACATGGAAAAAGTTAAATATTTGTTAGATAATGTCAAATATGTTGTATAAAAACAACTGACAAAAAGCACAAAAAGCAGTAGTGTACTTCGAATCACTGCTTAGCTCATAGCTGCTAATATCGTTAGCTTCGGGCTGCTCATTTGATCTAATTAGCTTTGCAGCATTTCATTATTTCCTTACTGCACCTCACCATTTCAGGTGTTCAGTACTCACTAGACCTCAGGAGGCAGTGAGCATTTTGGACTGAAAAGACATCAAAAACTGTTCCTACGGTCAGACTAAAAATGGTCTAAACGTGAAACGGGTGCAGATGACTAAACATAGACTTCAGCTAGTCCTCTGCATTCAGATAAAAACTGTCAACTTCAAAACTTTGTTTGTTTTAGAGCTTTTTGCATCCTACTGAGCTAAGCAGCAACACTGATTTCATTCGCGCAACTGTATTTTCTCAACCTGCTGTGTTTCACTCTGAGTCAGGCCTGATCACATACTGACTGGCTAAAGTACGGCTGTCAATAACTTTCTGAGCTGGGCGACAACTCCCTCCTGTATCGAGTTGTAAGTATTTGAATATTTAATATTTTTTGGACCAGATGGGATAAACATACGTGCAAACAGAAGCCACCAGTTGACACCATTTTCACGTCAACCGTTATATTCGCTGAGCTGCCACCACCCCGATGCCGTCTTAGCTTTGACCTAATTAAGATGCTCAGCTGAAGATCCTATTCGTTAAACATCCGAACACCAGAATGCGTTTCATAAACAACAGTGGCCAACAGTGAGCTATCAAACAAGAAACTGAACATTAAAACTAAAGGTTTAAATAATCTGAAATATCTGGGAACATCAAGATTAAATAAAAACATATGTAATTACCGTGATGAAACCTATAGATTTAGAAATGGTGACATTTTTTGTTGGATCATGGTGCTCCGCTCCAAACAGCAGAGGAAGGTTCAGATCACTGGGATCTCTACATCACTTTATGTTTGGACGTTCGTGTTTCGTCTCCTGACGTCTCGTCCTAAAGTCCTTGCCCCGTGCACGTTAAACTGTGGAGAAGCCAAGGCCAACGGGCTGCTGATAAAATGAGCCCTTGCAGTTGAGTCATAATTTTAAAGGCACGCCAGCTGAATATGATATACTGCACAGTTGCATCATCTGTCCTTTGTTTGTCACGGCGTCCTATGATTTCCTTCAGATGAGTCAAACAGATGTTTGACAACTAAAAGATCAGTTTTCGAGGGCAGATGTGAAAAGAGGCAATGTGGCAGAAAGAGAAACTAGAACACTGTCCTTTCTATGAAATCATCCATTCAGCCATTATTTTTACAGTTTTTTTTTTTTTTTCTTACCGGATGTTGTGGGACTTGCGTTTGATCTCGTTCCAGCAGAGGTTCATGTCTCCGGTTAGGTGCGGACTGCCTCCTCTCAGTCTCCAGCACTCGGTCCCCTCCTTCTGCCCCTCACCGTCCACCGTGGACTGGCACGGCACACAGCGGCATCCCGGCCACGAGGGCCGCCCCGCAGCTGAAACGCACAGAGAACACAAAAGAGGCGAGCGTTACCGCATGGACCTTTTATATCTGCTCTTCAGATTATTAATATTAGGCGCAGATGAGGAGGAGATTAAAAATCTGTGGATACTGTCAGAAATAAAAAAAGAGAGAAGCTGAGAACAAAACATGACAATTTGCTCACGTTTGTGACTTCTTGCACATCAGACCATTACAGTATTAAGTGTTGAGACACAGTGGCAATTTTAGCCTCTTTTTGAGGTGTTCAAGCACCCCTAAATTTTAACTCAGCACCCCTGAAAAATAAAGTCAGTTTTATTCATTTATTTATTTTTGGAATGGTTCTGGGTTTTGGGTTCTGTTCATTGCATTGATGAGTCAATGCAACAGAATAAACAAACTTAAAAGGTAACAGATCATTGTAAAACTTGGTTTATTCACATAATGACGGATGTCCAGCTCCTGAGCTGCTGCTTTCAGTGACTGTGGCTCCTGAGCAGTTCAGCTGCATAGTCCTGCTTTAGAGGGTGGAATACAGGTTAATTAATTTCCAAAACATAAACTGAGTATGGAAAAAAATAATAATAAAATGGTTGAATCCGTGCGGCCGACCTCATGAGCAGCAGAGTACAACAGTGATGAACAGGAAGTACTGCGTGTTCATCTGTATGAAGGTAACTGCAGGTAAATCCTCCATTTTCTGTCATAATTGCATTGTATGCTTAATGGTTAAATTCAAGGTTAATGCTTAAAGCTAGTTGTTTTGTATGTTGTGTTTTGTATGTTGTGTTTTGTATGTTGCAACTTCTGGTTGTATAAGTTTAGTGCTGTATTTGTTTGTTATGATCAGTTTACACTAAAGTGATTTTGTACAAAGTGTTTATTAGGTTGTATAATGTAAAATGGAGCATAATGTTTGTAGCATCTTAGCTAGCGTGTCTGTATTGCACACCGCTAGCTTGGCACTACTACTTGTTGTGCCGAGCTCTCTAAAACAGTTATTGAATAAAGTGTTTACTTATGGAGGTAAACGTAGATGTTTAACAACCCGTTAAAATACACCAGAATGCATCTACTTCATTTAAACCCCCCACACCAATGCCCCGCCTCCCCCCAACATTATGAATGCTTCTGGCACCAATGACCACCATGTTGTTCAAGCCAAGACCCATTGTCAGTACTGGGGGCAAAGCACCCCTAAAGGGCAGATTCTAGAATCGCCCCTGCTCAGAAAAGAAAGAATCCAGAATCTCTGCATCCAGAGATGAGACAAAACGTTGCATACGGCCGAGCAAAAACTCGTCCTTCTTTTCAGCTCTAATTAACTAAATGCATATCACCCACTGCCTTTAATGCCACAGTGACAGACTATTACCTTCTCATCATGAGAAATGATAAAGCTGACGCCATTTTGGTCAAACCTTGAAAACGCTTGGCTTTACAAGGTCACGCTAAGAATATATGTTGTGAATAACTCTCAGCTACTACCACATCAGAACTTTAGCTCAGTATTTGTGCATTTTACTTGAAATTATAGCCATTTATGTGTTATCCAATACCGATTAGCTGTAGTGGCCATCTTGAACTGAATCGACCACAAAATGCCCATTCGGTTTCCAAGAGATTCATTAAAATCTCTCCAGTTATTCATGAGATATTTTGCTAACGGACAAATAGGGTCGACTCCAGCGGGTAATGCCAAAGTTTTTAAAACAGATATTAGCAAAATATCTGAACTGAACTGAAGTTGTTTTGTTTTGATTCCAGATGATTAATGGCAAAATTTGAAACACTGGTCCTACTAGAAGAGCTCAGATTATGTTTTGGGGATCAGTCTCAGCTACTGAAATGCCAAATTTTAGGAACGTGTCTGCAAAATCGCTCGCTGTAGGCATACTGTACTTCTGGTTTCTTTAAGACAGTTGGCAGCGACGCACAAACTCCCACACAGGCAAAAACCTTACCATCTGCCTAATAAGGAGCCTCACACCAAAAAGGTCAGAGAATGAGTATCCAACCAGTGAAAAAAATTAAAAATAAAGTGTGAAACACACACACACACAAATGTGCTCAACAAATCCAGCCAAGTTTTATAACTGCCCTGTGTGTAAGACAGGAAACCTGAGACACGAGCAGTTTTATCCCATTATTCCGTTCCATTAAACTCGGCGAAACAAACACAGACAAAGAGCTTCTTTTGTTGCAGATTTTTAGAGTGTGAGGGCATGTAAGGCAGCACGAGGAAGTGCAATCCCCTTGATGGACCTCGGAGCAAAAATATCAAGCGGGAAGCTGACACACAAACACACAAGCACTCCAAGATGTGGCAAATGAGAGGAGCTTTTTGCAGTTTCTCAGATCCTGATAAAAACGGCTGTTTCATCATCTGATGTTTACCATCAGCTGGGCCTCCTCGTATATACAGTATGTTCAACCATACATGACAAACATCCACAACCATCTGACTCTCACATATTTGATCAGGTTTGAAGCTTTTATACAAAATGGTTTATTCAACCCTGCGGCAGAGCTCAGCCTTTAACCCTGACAGCAGCAGACATCGATCCGCTGCAACATACTCGGAATATATTCAATACTCACTCAGATATGCAGTTACCGAGACAACATTTTATTAAACTCTAAAAGGTCGTGGTTGATTTTTACTTTTCTCAACCGAGTCCATAACTGGTGAAACAACTTGGGTGCGGAAATTTGAAAATGGGTTCGGTCTGGTTGTGGTCCAGAGAAAGTCTAATACTGTGGAAGTGTTACAAAGTTTATGCAGCTGGTTAGTTCAAGAGGAGCATTTGACCTGCTGGAGATATTTGAACTTTGATCCCTGCGAAGCCAATCTGAGCTAAATGTTAAAAAAATAAAGGTCTTCAAAAGGTTTTTGATTTTTTGTCACGACTGTTTCAGATCAAACTTGTTTTAATATCAAACAAGGACAACCTGACTAAACATAAAATGCAATTTTCCGATGAAGATTTAATTCATTATGAGAATAAAGTGATCAAGAAGCATCCAAACAAACACAGCCTTTGTGAAAAATGGATTGCCTCTCTAGTTAAATCATGAATTAAGTGTGAGAAAGCTGAGTTCATTTTCACTTGCTGATGAATCTAGTCTGCAGAATCAAGAAGTCACTTCAACCATTACTCACAAACGGAGTAACCATGGAACAGTGGTGAACCTTCCCAAGAGTGACCAGTGGACCAAATGGCTGTAAAGCCACGTCTCCATTGTTAAGTTCAATTATTTGGCTCTTCCAAGGTGTAGGTGTGTCTCCTTTGGGAGTGTGTCCCCCACTCTGTGGGAGGGATCGTCTGTCGGAGCTTGAGGGGGGAGGAGCTTATGGCACAAGGACATTGATTGTTGAATGATTAGTGCCTTCACGCGCAGCTTCTAAAAGTCTCCAAATAACTCAAAACACACCCAAAAAAGTTGCCAGATATGTCACTAGTTGCTTTAAAATGAATGAATAAATAAATAAATAAATAAATAAATAAATAAATAAATAAATAAATAAATAAAATCGGTGGAGGAGTCTGAAAACGTATTAAAGTTGCTAAGTTGGCAACACAAGGAGTTTGCAAGTACACCCTTGGTTCATCCATTGACATCATGTCAGGGGAATTTGGGTAAAGGTTATGGATGTTTATCACAGTGACTAACTGAAACCATCACCAGCAAACTGGTTGGCCCACGACGAGAGTGTGCTGCTTATGGGACTGTGTTTGTTGTGGCTCCTTGGACTGATGGAGTCCTTTGGATGAAGGATGAAACATCTCAACAACAAAAAAGAAACCGTCCAGATCACCTGACTGAACTTTGTTGGATTACTAACTAAAGTTAAATTAAATTTGAACCATGTGTGTGAAGTGTGTGAGGTCAGAGAGTCTTGTCTGCTCAGAGAGGAGCCTGCAGGCGCACCTGATAAACTCCAAGGCCTTCGAGGTCGTCTTGACCTCGCCGCTGTCTGAAAAGCGTGTATTATAAAACACTTCCTGCGTCACTGTCCAGTACAGATTCCCACTGACGAGGCTCTAGGCACGTAACTTTTGTGAAAGACTGTGTGAACTCTGCCCTTGCAAGTAAACTGGGTTGTAATATCTTCTCCTGTCGTTGTGTGTGAGCTCCTTTATTTAAGTAGATAATGAAAAGAAATCCATTTATCCAACAATCGATCCATAAATCAATCAAGGGTTGCAGTTTGCTGATGTTAGATCATTTGCTCGGCTCGGCTTGTTTGGAAGAGGCGGGTCCACAAAGCGAACAGGGAATGGAGACACAATTGGTCGATGCTGAGTCGACATGAACTGAGTAAAGTCACGTCAATGGAGAAGCGAAGCGACTTAAGAGTGCATCAACGACTCATCCAAGAGCTCCCAAAAGATCCCAGAACATCTAAAGCTCTGCAGGTTGTACTCGCCACAGTTAATGTTCATGTTTAAGCTTCAACAATGAGAAAAAGATGAAAGGCAAACATGGCCTCCATGGGATTGTTCCAAGACATAAGTCTCTGGTGAGGAAGAAGAACACAAAGAACCCTCTCACATTTGCCTAAAAACATCTCGACAAGCCCCAAAGCTTTTAGGAAAATATTCTGCACAATGACAAAAAAAAAAAGTGGAATTTTTTTAAAGGTTACATGAGGCATAAAACTAACGCTGCATTTCAGGGAAAGAACATCATGCCAGCAGTCAAACATGGTGGTGGTGGTGTGATGGTCTGGGGCTGCTTTACTGCTTCAGGACCTGAACGACCTGAACCATGAATTCTGTTCTCAACTGGAAATCCTGAAGGATCTGGCCGTCAGTTCATGACTCCTGGCTCAAGCTCACGTGGGTCGTCCAGCAGGATGATGATGTGACGTTATCGCAAACGCTTGACTGCAGTTGTTTCCACTAACACAACCAGTCATTAGGTTTGAGGGTTCTAACTTTTTGGTTTTGGCTGGTTTGAATATAGTTTTTACTTGTATAAATGAAGTAATAATTTAAACACTGCATTTTGTATTTAGCCTGGTTATCTTTGACTAGGGCCAGTTTTAGAATCTGACCTTTTAGGGCTGCTCAGCCCTCAGTGTTGATGATGGCTCTTGGCTTCAACAACGCAGTAGCCATTGGCATCAGAAGCATTTGTAATGGGAGGTGGGGGGAGGGGCACTGGTGGTGGGGCTGGGGGTCCTCCCACAGAAAAATCTGAATAAAGTAGATGTCATTTCATGCATTCTGGTGTTTTTTAACAAGTTGTTAAACATCTACGTTTACCTACACAAGTAAACACTTGATTCAATAACTATTTTAGAGAGCACGGCACAACAAGAAGTAGCCTGACCAACAGCTCTCCTTGTAGCACTAAGCTAGCGGCACATATACAGACGCGCTAGCTAAGATGCTACAGGCATATTGCTCTACTTTACATTAAACAACCTCATAAACGCTTTGTACAAAATCAGTTTAGTGTTAACTGGTCATGACAAGCATAGACTGAACTTGTGCAACCAGAAGTTGCAACCAGTATCTACATACAAAACAAAGCACAACTAGCTTTAAGTATTAAATGGGGTGGAGCTCCTGCTCCTGTAAGGGGCGTTTAATTTGGTACAAATTGACGTCTTTAATTGGTCAGTTGCAGATGAGTGTACTGGACTGATTGATAGACACAGTTTACTGGCCCGTTTAAGTGACACAATTCATTCCATTTTTATTAAATATTTTGGTGAATCTAAGGTTTGAGAACTGAATTTCTTTACAAAATTGTACATTTTTAAATAATTTTTCCAGGGGTACCGAGTTCAACTTTAGGAGTGCACTCCCACAAAGAGTCTAAAATCGCCACCGTCTTTGACATTTGTTAGATGATCTGAAGTTCTGTAAAACTCTGTAAGGAGTGAGCACGTTCTCAGAGCACTTAGACGTCGATTTGACGTCTGATTATGGTTTTAACCATCCGAGGCCTTCTTTTTTAGACCCGATTTTGTTCGAGTAAAGCTTGGATGCATATAGACACTTCAGAAGTGATTTCAACTCAGGGATTCTCAGCAGGATGAGGATTCAGTGAGGCTGTTTAAAACAAAGTGAAGCGAAAATAAATTGAGGAGAAAACTTTTGTTGCCGTGTGGACGCTTGAATCAACAGCTCTACGGAGAGAAAGGCCTGCTTCCAGCAAGCTACGGTAATCCTTTTTCTTTATCTTTACTCTTTATTTATTCTCCTCTCCCTCTGCTGTGCATTCATTCTTCTCTCTACTATTCCAGTTTTTTTTTTTTTCCTGCAGACTACCTCACTTCAGATTAGCTAGAGGAGGTTTTCTTTTTCTATTTTACATGAATCATCTCCCATCTCTTTCCCACTGCTGTCTCCCGTTATCTCTTCACTTCTTTTCCTCCCTTTTCCTACTCAGACAACTCTTGTTAGTGTAGGCGAGTCTTATGTGAATCAGCAGCGCCGTGCACTTCTCTCACACTCTCGCCGTCTCCCTCTCTTCACTGGCGTTCAGAGGTCGCATGAAACTCTGCATGCAGTTAGCACTTCAAGGACCTTACTTGAGCTGCAATCCTCGAAAAGTAATGAAATTGAGGCCTTTATGCTCCGCTGACAGATTTTGTTCATTTTGATAAAGTGTTTAGGGGAAAAAAAAAAAAGCAAGAGGCCACGCTGACACAGTACGGGTTGAGAGCAAAAAAATGGAGGCATATTGGTTTGTTTGCATTTAAGAAGAAGAAAAAATATTATCTGCCCTTTTAAAGATGTGAAGCTGAACGCTGACCCCCAGCATCACAGGGAAACCCTGAGGGTGACGGAGCACTCTGAGACAGGATTGTTTAGCTGTGGCAGCCATCTTTAATGGAATTAAATCCGAAAGTTCATTATCTGTAAAGGTACAGCCAATGATTAATTTCTCAAAGTTTCATTAAATTATATTTAGTGAGTTGTGAGATATTTTGCTAACAGTGCAGACAAATGATTAGAAACATTATACACATTTAAATATTAAATAATTTTACAGTTTATTATGCTCAAATCCACATTTAAGTCATTAAAAAGGTAAAGTAAATAAAAAAAAAGTTATCAATTTTTTTTCTTCTCTCTACCTCTTAGAAAAGCATCTGCAGGTGCTTCACTTCAGAGAGCACAATACAGAGTGATTCTGTCTCCTGCATTTCACGTCAGAACTATGAGTCAAGCTTTAAACATGCATTATTTACAGTCATGACTGGATGTGGCATTGCTCAGCCAAGAGGAAGCACAGTGAGTTTTTTTTTTTTTTCTCTAAAGACGCTGAAAACCAGCTGAGATTTCACTGACATGCCACAAAGTGACACCCACATCATGCAGCTTGCTGCTTATGAACACAACTCTCACTTTCATGTTTTCAGCGTTGTTTCCCAATGGATGATATTTTAACTCTTTAAAAGCTGCAGAAATATTTTATGAAGAAAAAAAAAAAAACCCTTATCACATATTTGCCTCTTTTGCTGTGAATTCTGAATCAGCATTCTCAATATTGTTTTTTCTGTTTTTAATTTTTTTTTAATTTTTTATTTTTTTGCAATCTAATTCCTTTAGCACACTTTGTGCTATTTTAGTCATGCATGCATCAAAAGGTTCAGCTTGTTCAGTGGATAGGTGCTGTGACTTTTGGTTTTATAACTTTTATGCTTTTCAAAATACAAAGTATTAACCTTTACATACAAATGTTTCCATACATAAATTAAGGATATTTTCAAAATCATATCTTAAAAATCCATTTGGAGTACTTAAATATTTACACAATTTGTTTGTTTTAGCTACTGTTCAGCTAGCCTTTTGCGACTTTTAGCTAGTCTTGCTACTTTTAGCTTGGCTTTCACTACTTTAATCTAGCCTTTTGCTACTTTAGCTAGTCGTTGCTTTATTTTACCTTTGCTATTTTTATTTAGCCTTTTGCTACTTTAGCTAGCCATTGTTGCTTTATTTTACCTTTGCCATTTTTATTTAGCCTTTTGCTACTTTAGCTAGCCATTGTTGATTTATTTTACCGTTGCTATTTTTATTTAGCCTTTTGCTACTTTAGCTAGCCATTGTTGTTTTAGTTTGCATTTGATATTTTTAGCTAGCCTTTAGCTACTTTAGATAGCCTTTGTCACTTTAGTTTGCTTTTGCTACTTTTAGCTAGTTTTGCTACATTTAGCTAGCCTTTTGCTACTTTTGCTAGCCTTTGTTGTTTAGTTTGCTTAGCTAGCCTCGCTACGTCTAGCTAGCCTTTTTGCTACTTTTAGCTTGGCTTTCACTACTTTAATCTAGCCGTTTGCTACTTTCATCTAGTCTTTTCTTACTTTAGCTAGCCTTTGTTGCTTTTAGCTAGTCTTCACAACTTTTAGCTAAATTTTTGCTACTTTTAGTTTTTATCTAACATTTTGCTGCTTTAGTTATTAGCTACTGCTGCTTTTATCCATTATGCTGCTTTTTCTTTTAGCTTTCCTTTTGCAATGCTTTTGGCAGAATGGATCAGATCTTGGGGATTTTACTCAGGCACGTTCTTTTGGTGTGGCCACATAATTTGGACATTTCAGAACAGAGTGGATCAGCACAGACTCAAGGTGGACGTCATTAAGTTCTGCCTGTCCCCAAAACAACTGTGTGTTTATCTGAATTTGGCTCCCCTGGCTGGTCTTGAAGGCCACGTTATCTGAATTCACCTGGAGAACATGTAATCTGACGATCTGCCCCCCTCCCTCTCCCATCAAGGAATTTCCAACCGATCAACCAGAGGAAACCAGCTGAATAAACGTGTCATCATTTCAGGACTCTTGGAATCCAATAGGCGTTGTCCTTGGCCATTCCCCGACATCCCTCGAGAGTTTACGGATATCACCGGAGGGAACCGGTTGATTATTCCATCCTTATCAGAACTCTTACAGTGACCTCGAGTGTGTTCTTGGACATTGCTCACTGCTCTCGTTGTCTCTCAAAATGTCTGTCACAATGTGCTTGTATGTGCGAGGTTTTTTTTTTACATTAGAGTTTTTCTTTTCAGCCAAGAAGAAAGTTTAATAGGATTTTTTTTTGCCTCCAATTCCTACATGTGTCCAGTTTCACTACTTTGTCTAAACAGGTCTCATGTGTAAATGAGTCTTCAAGGCTCAATGTGATTCATCCGTCTAAATAAATGTTGAACGAATGAATGAATTTAGCATTTTTTTGTTTTGTCTAAGCTTTTGCTACATTTAGCTTTTAGTTAACATTCTGTTACTTTCAGCTTAAAGTTAGTGTTTTGAGACTTTGCTAGTGTTTGGCTTCTTTCGTTAACTTTTCTGTCTCAGCACTCAGCATTCTCACTGTATTTTCTGTGAAACTAATGTCTTTTAGTCTTAAAACCACTCAAACCAAGACAACCTGGGAAAAAAAAAATATTCCAGATAACGTATGCATTTCAAATCAAAGAGCCGAGAATGATAAAAGGTGCACACTGAGCTTTGCTGGGTTTCACAACAAAGAGAGAAGACAATTTAACTGTGCAGATAAAGCATCAAAGGATCAAAGTCAAAGTGCGGCTGCTCCACGTGTTCATGTTGATTTTAATCTAAAGAAATCAAGACTGCAGCTCGGATTGCTCAGAGGAACTCTGATACCCAGAGTTTCATCTTAGCTCTGAACCTCGACATATAAATTTGTTTTTTTCATGCCTACCTTAACAGCACACACTTGCAGAGCTGTTATCACTCGTGAGTTGCCATTTCTCAGTCGGTCTGCTGGTTCGCTTGACAGAAAATAGAAAGTAGGAAGAAAATAAATGAAAAAAATGCAAAAAGAGAGGAAGAAGAAGATGAGTAGACTGATGCAGACATGGGGAGGGAGATGGATGTCCTACGAAGTAGAGACTTGTCCTGGTCAAAGCCGTCTCTGTCTTCTGACATTCTTGCCTACACCTACATTTTCCCAATAAAAGGCCATCTGCTGCTGCCGTTCAACCTACACTCTGTGGCCAACGCTCAAAAACTGGTACTGTCAGTTGTTTGGATACAAACTGCTCACTGAGGGAGATATTGAAATAATATGAGTAAATTTGTCTCAACTCCACCGCGTGTGGAAATATTTGTTCACAGCGTTGAAAAAAAAATCACATTAAAACAAGAAAAAGTCTAAACTACAGTTCAAGGATGTAGATGATTTCTGTCAGGAGAGCTTGTGGGAAGGTGTCGAAATTCAGTTTTAAAATGACAAAAGCTAAAAGAAGAAACATCTGAGACACCCACAACAAATCCATGACTATTTTAAGGGAAAAATTGGACGAATAATTTTATTTATTTATTTTTTTTTTATTTTTTATTTTTTTTCATTTTTCGATGGCCTCCCTTCTCACCTCACAGCCATCCTCATCACACCATTATAATTTTTTTTTTAGAGATAGAAAGAAAGGAAAGACAGAAAGAAAGAGCCCAAAACACACAAGAGAAAAAAAAATCTATA
>JARVLU010000952.1:12587206-12599624 GCA_031762415.1 Simpsonichthys santanae | reverse complement strand
TCAGTGTCTTGCCCAGGGACACTTCAGCATGTGACTGCTGGTGGAATCAAACCCCCAACTCTCGCATTGGAGGATGATTGCTCTAACCACTCAGCCACAGCCGCCCCACAGTGATCTTAGTTTAAAAATTTGGCATGAAAGGCTGCAGGCGATGTGCATTTGGACTTTTCGTTCCTTCACGTCTAACGGGCCTGGTTGGAAAAGCCTCAGAACTTTGGGCTACTTGTCATTTTCTAACAGATGGCACTAACAGAGGCCCGGGGGCTCCAGAGAGAAAGTGACAAAAAGTAACAAATGAAACCCTTTCAACCGACAGTCAAACATATTACAAAATGTTTTAAAAGCCAATATTCTGATCGCACTGCAAAAGACAACATGTTTCTCTAACACACTGAACATTGCACTGTTTATTCTCTGGGTATTTAACTGCTGAACGCTCTACTTTGCAGCTGTTTGTCATCCATTTGGAAACATCCGAGCTAAAAGCAGTAAGAAGGAACAAAAGCAGTGATGCTTCAGGACGTAGAACCACAGTGATTAACAGAAAGATTCTAAAACTGCTCCACGTCCCTGAGGAGATCTGCTGAGCCTTGTGCTGTGGTTATCCATGAGTTCATCGTAAGAAACGCCTCTCATTTGTTGTATCAATGGGATCAGGAGAGGTTTTTTCCCCCCTATGTAACATGTGGAGTGGAAACAAAGATGCTGATACCTGGAGCCAAAAGCCAAACTAGTCAATACGCTTCATAGGACACCCTCTGAGGATTCATCCTGAGCCCTTGGGCATCTCTGTGTGGGCCCGAGAGACTGTATGTTATTACATGCTCGGCTGGAGAAAAGACCTCCTCTACATGAGAGCTGCACACATGAGTGAGTCCAGAAGCAACAAACAAGCATAAAAAAAAATACATATGCCAAAAACAGAGACTGCGTGATCTCAAACCTCTGTGCCGCTCCTCCCGGAAAAATCCAAAGGCAGGAGTTTTCTGCTCGCATGCTTGATAGTTACCCAGCGGTGAAGACGTGATTGACGTGGCTGCGGGATCGGAGCCTCCCTGGAATCGAGCCGAGCCTTCCGTGGCTGTCCTGCGACCGGCGGCACCGATCTCCACGAGGAACGAGGAGGCGGGCACCTATACGGGGAATACAGGGGTCAGTCTCGTCTCGTGGACAGAGGGAGGTCTGATAAGAAGCTGAGAAAGACACATCATTGAACAGCTGTCCTTTTTGGAGTTCAGTACATTACTGCTGCTGAGCCAAATGCCCCCCCATCGCCCCTCTGTCTGCGCTATGATAACAACCCCGATGACATTCAGACCCGGGCGCACGGCAGAACCAACAGGGCTGTTAAGATGCAGTGACACAGAGCACAAAGCAAAGGTTTCACCCCCGCCCAAGCTTTAAGCGAGACAGACGCAGCAGGGTGGTGCGGCCGTAACTCTGCTCTGCGACTCGGCCCGCTTGTCGGGCTGTTTATTATCAGCAGACAGCACACCGGGCTGGGGAAATGGGACTGCTGAGGCACTGGGTGCCGGCTACTTGGAAGAAAGGAAGTAAGAGCGACGTGAGAGGAATACCAATCAGAGTCCCCTCTCCTCCGAGAGATTTAATTTTCTGCTTTGGCACGCCACGGCCTCACAAAGCGACTCTATCCTGCTTCGCGTTGGACGGCAGCCTTTGACAGCAGCTGGAGTCTTTTCTCAAAACTTAAAGGGACACTTCAGATCTTTAGAAGTGTGGAAAGGTTTAAATGATTATTATTTGAGAAATTGTGTTTAGAGAAAATGAATTTAGTTTTGAATGGACTAATGAGATAACTGTTAGTCCAGGACTAGACCAGGGGTGTCCAATCCTGGTCCAACTGTATATTTTAGATAGATCTGAATGAATGGGTGTCTAGCAGGCTTCTGCAGAACTTCAAGAGGTAATTGAATCAATGAATCAGGTGAAATAGTGCAGGGAAATGTCAAACGTGCAAGATAGTGGACCTCAAGGACCAGGACTGGATGCTCCTGACCTGGACAAACATGTACTGCTGTCATCCTGAAACAACTCCGGTTCCTACAGATTTTATTGTGGTTCGTGTCTCTGTTCATGCTTTGCACTTGCAAAAAAAAACAATAAAAATCTATGTAAACGCCTGTGGAAAAATACAAGGTTCATAAAACAGCCTTTGCATGAATTATTCTGAAATTTGAGAGCATAGCTGTTTTCAATCCATTTGGTCCTGGTTCTGTTTAGAGTAGCCGTCAACTTGTCAAACCAATCAGGAAGTAAGGACGTTCACCTACAACAGGTGTAAACAACCCTTAAAAATGCATCAGAATCCAACCTCTCTGCCTACGACTAGTTAGTTCTTTTACATTTGAATTACAGTATTTTTACTTTGCGTACGTCCGTTTAAGTGTGTATCCATGACAACGATCAGGACGAGGGAAGTGTCAAACCTGAAGACAGCTCTGGATTTTAAGGCTTTACTCGCCGCTATGGGCTCAGGTGAAATGGGAAGATCTTGTAGGTTTAATAATTGTTGTTACGACAGTGGTCGTAAGTTGTGTGTGCAAACTGCTAACTGTGTGTAAATTAGTGTCAAGGTATAGCTACTGCTGTGATTGGAGGAAGACACAGAGGAGCTGAACAGGTATTGGCTGCCTGACAAGGTGTGCTGCACAAGAGGAGCTGAGGAAGTGATGCTGGCTTCCATCCAACCAGCCACAGCTGACCTGCTGTCGTTCGTTATTGTCACATCAATTAGGCAGTTTTGTGAGGAGTGTGTAGGGGTGAGCTGCCATTTTATATTCAAGACAGTTTCTCCTGTTTTTGTTAGCTTAGTTAAGGTAAGAGACCTGTAGTTTGGTTATTTTTATTTTTTTCTTAAGGTTAGAGGAAAAATAGTCACGATAGATCGTTTTTATTTGTAGCTTTGACTCCAATTAGTCAATAATATTCACAACTTCAAATAAGCTCACTGTTTCACACACATCCATCGACTCCGTGGCTGCCTGGGTGGTGCAGAAGGTGGAAACGACCATATTTAATTACATCCTGGCGGCTGAGTTTGCCTCAGGTTGTAACACTGTTCATATAATGCAAATTGCTGATTTACAGAATATTTATGTGTTGCTGTGAGGATATACTGTGTGTTATGCGTATGTTCTGTTGTTATGGTGTAAAGACTAAAAATAGCATCAGGCCTTACACTGTGAATAAAACACCAACAAGATGCAAGTATGTAAATTAAAAGTTTTCTGTATTGTTTTAATTTGCTGAAGATTTATTTGTTTAACTTAATACCATCTATTTATTGTTTATTTCAAAAGGAGCTAATTTATGTTATACAGGTAATCCTCGACTTGCGTTCGAGTTCCGTTCCTACGGGCCGAACGTAACCAGATTTTAACGTAAATCGGAGCTCATTCCACGTGGCGGCCGTAAGTCCGGATTTTTGCTAAGTCGGAAAAAGATTTGTAAACGGCGTTTTAAACACTTTTTTTCAACGTGTAACAACACCAGCGTACATTCTGTACCTTAAACATGCACAATACTGCATTTCCAAGCAGTTAGCTAACACAGTACCCTCAAAAAACACATAGAATAGGCACTGTGCAGCTATTGAAAGTCAATGGGAGGTGTGATGACGTCACTAGGGAGGTGGCCGTAAGTCCGAAATGCCGTAAGTCGGGGACTACCTGTATTTAGGTCCTGCAGCTCCTACAGTGTTTCAAGGCTGAAGGAAACCCAAACAAAATGAAACTTCAGTACAGTTCACCTTTATCTGCAACAGGTAGGACATTCATTAAGAACCTTTCCACAGAACCTGACATTAAAAGATTTGAACTATCTTCTTTTTTTTTTTCCTGACTTGCCCTCGACGAAGACGGGTCACTGCTTTGCTCTTTGTCTTGTGAACCTTTTTCAGAGCCCCCTTTTTGCATATTCCGAATTGTAAACTATGGATTTGTTCAGCTGATCTCTCAGCACAATTGATCAAATTTTCTCAACAAGACGGCAGAGTCAAGGAGAGCCCTCTTACCTCGACAAAAACACAATTGAATTTATGACTACTAGATTGCGCTTTTTGGAGTCTGTGGAAATCTGGATTTTTAGTCAAATTTGGAAATGTCAGCAGATGTTTAAGCTGCCTGGAATGTGTGTGCTGGGCTTGGCAACTCAGACTCTGTGCGAACTCTCTGTGGACCTGTATCAGAGCTGAGCAGGCCTGTGGAACTTCTGGCAGTGTTCACGGACGATTGGAAGGAATAGATCTTGGAGAAGTAGTACGCCTGACTTCGGCGTAAGTGATCACAATTGGGCTGTTTGGAGACGCCATGAGATGTACTAGCGAGACTGTAAACGCAGATACGGAAATTTAAGAGCTCAGCCTGACCCAAAACAATGTTGCAATCTGAATCTGGACCTTGCCTTGGAAAGCTGACTATCTCAATTTCTCCTTGGATGTAATGGAAACAAGACGCTCTGCTCCTGCTCAAGAGAACATCTGTGGACCCTATCAGAGTTGTACCAGCTGATAGACACTTTAACATCTTTATCAGGCCTATGGAAACTATCTGGAAGTGTTCATGGACAATCTCACCATCTTGGCATCCCCTGCCCCCCACCCCTCCCATAAAAAAGTATCATGTCTCTCTATGTTGCTGTGCTGTTTTATTTCTTTTTTTGCTGTCTCACACTGTCCAAGGACACAGAGTGAGAGATCTTTTTTTTTTTAATACCTTCTCTCCTCATGTTTTCTTTCCCATTTCTTATCTAAGTGATAAGGGCAGCGCTTCATGGAAGCTGCAGCCCCGGTACACTTCCATCTACCCTTCAGACGGCTGTACATAACGGAACTTCACAGTACTTGTGCAATGACAATAAAGTTGATTCTGATTCACATCATTACATGCAGCCAAATAAGCAGGTTGCAGGGCAGGTGGATGCAGACACAAAATAAAGATGTGTGACTTCTCTAATAAATCCAGGAAAGTTAGAGTCCAGAGGTTGCAGATAAAAGCCCTGAGAGCTCAAAGCACGTATAAATGTTTAATGCTTGAAGCAAGCAGTCAACAGAGAAGGAAAGAGTTGTAAGTGCATTCATAATTCACATTATAGTTTCATATGGAGAAATAAAATATTCCATTGACTCATTGTTTTCCTCCTGACTTTAATACCTCTGCAGGCTCGATGGGTGCACTTTTTCCATTATGTGTTGTTGTTTTTTTTGGCAGAAAGGCAAGCTTGTTTACATTTGCGTGACTGACAGAATATTTCATTGCTTTAATAGATTCAATATGCTAAAATTTTGTGCGACATCCCGCGAGGGTGTCAAACCGAAAGCTAAATGAAACAGCCCGCCGTTACATCACCGACAACTGCGAGACGCAAAGTGAGAGACGGCTCTCATTTTCAAATCCGACAGCCAGAATCCAGCCCGGCCGCCTGTCCCAGGCTCTCAATCTCAAATAATTAAATCTTTCTGCTTGCGACAAATAAAGAAAAGTAATAATGTAGTGATATTAATATGTTTGAAGGTTGTTAAATATATTAATTTATTTAAAGCAAGACCACCCAAAGTGGGGTGGGGGGACGGCAGCAAGGAGTGAAGGGAGAAAAGAAGAGACGATGTGGAGTAAAATGTTGACTAAAGACGAGCCCGAACGCATAAATGAGGACAGACAAGCAGAGACAGAAAACTGTATTGAGCTGCAAGAGAGAAAAAAGAATCACCTTGTATGAAAACCGTTAAATGTTAATGACATGTACAGAGGAGAGGGAATAAAGAAAGGTTAATCAAATGTGAAAATGTCAAAAGAAAGTTGCATTTCTCCTCTGAGCTTCAACCATAGAAGCTATGTCAGGTATAATAAGAGACATCTTTAAGGGAATGCATATCACCCTTCACCTTTCAGGCCAGAGTTTCAGACTAAGATCATAGTTTGAGGAGAAATTATGAGGTTGAAACCATTTTGGTGTTTTGGATCTGCACAATCTCATGAGATGTAATATGTATCATGATCCATTAGTGCTTAACAATGGTTGCCAACACTGGTCCTTGAGGAACACCATGATGCATGTTTTAGATGTTTTCTGCTTTGACGCATCTGATTTAAATGAATGGGTGATTAACAGATTTTTGCAGAAAATGAGGAAGTAATTAAATCACTGAATTGCAGTAGGTATGTTGGAGCAGGGAAATGACTAAAACACACAGGATGGTGTCCCTCAAGGACCTAGGTTGGGAACCACTGGAGTCTTAGAGGACATGTGAATGACTGTCAACTCAGGATTTAAAGAAGCTCAAACATAAAAATAAACCTTGTTTTTGACCAATTAGGAGCTAAAAATACAAATATAGGTTTTATATGAAACAAACAAAAAAAAAAAAAAAAATTCTTACCCCGTCACCCAAAAACGAAGAAGTGGGTAAAGATAATGGATGGTTGGACGAATGGATGGAACTTTAAATCTTGTCCTCCAGGATAAAAACCAGTCTAAAACCAATGTCCTTAACATCATGAAGCAGGGTCTTAAGAGGTTTTAAGCATTTTTTAAATCATATAAATATGG
Source organism: Simpsonichthys santanae (assembly GCA_031762415.1). Lineage (NCBI taxonomy): Eukaryota > Metazoa > Chordata > Actinopteri > Cyprinodontiformes > Rivulidae > Simpsonichthys > Simpsonichthys santanae. Next base: position 12,593,057 of record JARVLU010000952.1, on the reverse strand, counting down.
CGGTGCAGTTGGTAGAGCTGCCGCCTCTCAGCGAGAAGGTCGCCAAACCAAATCCCGAGCAGAGGGGCTTTCTGGGTTGAGATTGCATGTTCTCTCCGTGCATATGTGGTTTTCTGTTTTCTTCCACAGAACAAAAGCATGCATGTTAAGCTGATTGATTACTCTAAATTGTCCCTAACTGTGTGTGAGAGAGTGAATGGTTGTCTTGTTTATCTTGTTTGTCTCTTTGTGTCCCTGTGATGGACTGGAGACCTGCCCAGGGCGTTCCCTGCCTCACAGTGACTGCTGGATATGGGCACCAGTGACTCCTGTGACCCGAAAAGGAAGAAGCAGTTCAAAGATAATGGATGGATGAATAAATACAAATTTAAAAGGGGAATAAATTTTTCAATAAGTTGACTATTGACCACACTTTTTTCAGTAAATAACATCAAAAGTAATAAAATAAAAGTATATGTATGCATATATGCAAATAAGTTAAATTATTTATGAGATATTTTGCTAATAGACACACAAATGAACACACACACCTTCACATACACACAATAAACCTCTACAAAGACCTCTGTCAATGCTTAAAAAAAGTCTGGAAATACAAAATTTATCTTCCATGAGCATGAAATCAGATGTTACAACCCCGGAGCTGCACAGAAAACCATAAAGAAAATCACTTGGTTTTATACAGCCCCGCAGATAAAACTAATGCCACCCAGAGCTGGTGTTTACAAGAGTAAGTAAGGTCAGTAAAAGTTTTATTCTCACTGTGCACTGCTGGCATCTGTGCAGAGAACAAAAACGCAAAGAATACAACAGAAAACTGCAATAGAGCTGGAGAAATGTACACCACAGAATCAGACTGAGGTGAAACAAAAAGTCCTGTCGGCCATCATCTCAACCTGCAGCACATCATCTTATGTTAACAACACCAGACATAAACAAGAGGACCCCATACGGCACATCATGCGCCTGTCGACAAACTATTATACAGAAATCTATAACAATATCCCAGCCAGGCAAAGACCTTTATAACATTTGACCTTGGAGCGGAGGTGGTGAAAAGTCAAAGTCAGGGAGCCCAACCCTGGTCCTTGAGGAACACCATCCTGCATGTTTTGTTTGTTTCTCTACTCTGACAGACCTGATTTTAATTAATGGGTGATTAAGGCTTCTGCAGAACATAAGGAGGTAATAAAATCACTGACTCAGGTGTGTTGGAGCAGGGAAACAACTAAAACATGCAGGATGGTGTTCCTCAAGGACCAGAGTTGGGAACCACTGGTTGTTATTTTCTTACGTGTGCACCTTCCTCTTTTTGTTCTGTTGACATTGTTGAAGTATGATATATTGAATACGGTGACCTTTTCCTTTAAAATTCATCTACATAGATGAATCTAGTTTGTGCATTACAGTCAATGAACAGGGATCTCTTTAAACTTTTATATCATTATGGTTTACCTTGGCTCTATGATGGACTTGCGACCTGTCCAGGGTGTACCCCGCCTCTCGCTCAGTGACTGCTGGACATGTGACACCAGTGACCCCGTGACCCGACAAAGGAAGAAGCATGTAAAGATGGATGGTTTACCTTTTTAATAAACAAGCTAAGTCCAAAGATCTGCAGACCCACACCTTGTTTTGGAACATCAAGCGCCTTTCTGTGGCTGGATGTGATTTATTATAAGCTTTAAATGCACTTTCACCCTATATTACCACTGCAGTTTTAGCCTATACAGTATTTATATTTACATTTTGCATCATTACAGTGGAAGCAATGGAACGCTCCTTTCTCCTACAGACTTTTTAAAATCAGTGCACTGATCGCTTGCCATCTGACTTCCCCCCTCATCTAAAATATTCATACAAGAGAACAGATGGCTCCCTTTGCTCTGCTTCCTTTTTCTGGTCCTGTATACACTTTTATCTTGTTGGTGGGCTTGTCGAGCTGTTTGAGTCTTGTTGCATGTGAGTAAACCACCTCTTGTGCATCTTGAAAGTGCCTGCAGACCCTTTTATTACTGTACGTACTCGAATTGCCGCTGAGCAAGAAGTTTCACACTGCGCTTTTTAAACCGGCATCGTTTGGCTTCAAAGGCAACACCGTCTGGCATTCACGGTGGCCTTTCATCGTTTCAGAAATCTCCACACCGCGCTTAATTTGTCAATCTTTGTTGGATTTTTGCCAGCGGGCGCTGCAAAATTATGAGTCAGACGGTAATGGCTTTAAAATTATGAATTCACTTTAGTCACAAAAAACACACACAACTCAGAACATCTCCTTAATTGATCTCATCTGAATTCACTTTTAGGCGTCAGCTAAATGGCGAGCAGCTCATTAATGAATGTGTAATTACACTAGTTCAGGCTTTTTAAAGTTTAATGGCTACAAATGAATAAACTGGCGTTCCCACAGCATCATAAAATGCAAGCACGCACGCACAAAATCAGCACTTGAACAGAAGAGGTGAGCGAAACACACGCATTAATGACAAATATGAAAAAGAAATGTGTCATAGATTTAAAGAACTTCATGCTTATACATATACATATGGGGGATATTTAAGTTTCCTCACGTTAAAAGCTCCAAGTTGCTTGAAGCTGTGGTTCCACACCTGCTGTCTGGTGTCCCCAGATGGATTCATGCAAACAAAGGGCGACAAATCGGAGAGGTTGAGAGAGAGACGTTCATTATTTTCAGAAACAACATCTGTCTAAAACGTTTAAACATGACTCACCGACTCCGACGTGCCTGCGTGAAAAGCACTTCATGCATTTCCATGTGGCCTTACTATAAAAGGAACAGAGGTGCAAGATGCAGATGTCATGTTTTATTAGTCAGAGGGAAACGACATATTAGGTATGCACAAATGAGTTTATGTCTTATTAAATAAAAACACAAATGCATGGACTTAAGTAGTCCTGTATAGAGAAATTCAGCTTAATGTCCCAAAACAACACCAAAAATTTGAAACTTGATACAATTCTGCACACATCTGGTGATTAACATCACTGAGGCATCATCTGCAGCAGATAGGCCACTTCACGGTCAAAGCAAATTAGAACGTTTGCTTTTATCTAAAGTATCAGACTCAAAACTATTACAAGTAAACTGAAGTTCCAGCACAATTCTTGCAGGTGGGGTCATTTTGTATTCAAAATTCTTCCACAGCAACTGCTGGACCCCTGCGACCCGAAAAGGAAGAAGCGGGTAAAGATAATGGAGGAGCATGCAGATTATGAGTATAATGCTAAAGTTTGACATAAACATCGCTTGGTATTGTAAATATAAAAAATAAAAAAAAATCCCGACATATAAAAGATATATTTTAGAACAAACACAAGAATAAGAATTTTAAATTAAGTCAAAAATGATCCCCTCCTTCGAGCCGGATTCGAACCAGCGACCTAAGGATATCCACGTAACCGCTACAGTCCTCCGCTCTACCAACTGAGCTATCGAAGGGAGATACGTCAGCGTGTCGTTTTACGTAAATTTAACTTTTTATACTCGGGTCGGACTATCTTGTTTTGTGTACAGTATTTTTAGGGAAACTTAAATATTTCGAAAAACATGAATTGTCCATAAATGGACTCGAACGACGGTTCGTTATTTTATTGTTATACTACAGCTGAGCGTAAATAAGAAACTAACAAGTGGTTTTAACAATCAAACACGATGTACTTTAAAAAACGTGCTACAATATAGCTGTTGTTTTGTTTCATATACTGTACTGTAATTAATTCTATTTACTTTTTCATTTCATCTGTGTTCTTTGTTAATAGCACGAGGTTACGCAACTTCCGGATTCTTACTTTTCATAATACGTACCTTGATTTATGGCTAAAGTTAACTCAAAGTCGTTCTTAAGTTGTTCTAAGCGTTTTTAGTCACGTCATGTTGCGTTTATTAAGAAACAAGAATCATAATTTGTTTGCGTGCGTGCGAAAGTGCGCGTGTACGGGGGATTAGCTCAAATGGTAGAGCGCTCGCTTAGCATGCGAGAGGTAGCGGGATCGATGCCCGCATCCTCCAGAGCATTTTTTTTTGTGAAACTGAAGGTGGTATCATATAACATATACTGTACAGTAATATCACTCCGACAAAAAATAAATAAAAAATAGTACTCCATTTGAACCTCGCTGCATGCAGCACTAATCTGCTTACACTGTTACGTTCACGTAGACGCGTCGTTGAGCGGGCTTGCGCCGTACTCAGAGCATCCGCCATACTGAATGTGGCGGATCTGCCGGTGTCATGCCGAGAAAACACATGCCTGCCGAGATATTTAATTTATGTATTTGTTATGAGTTTCATATATGAGTTTCTATTGAAATAAAAACAGCCCAATGCTTTAGTTATCAGTAGGTCTAAAAACTCATAAATAATACACAAATTAAACATTGTTACCTTGAGAACCTAACCTTTAAAATTGCTGAACAATTCTGCAAGCTTTTTATCATCATGCGGTTGCAAGTTAATTATATTACAACATGATATCACAAAGGGCATGTGTATCATTATGTAGAAAATTTGATATACCTTTGAGGAAGGGATGCATTTTTTGGCAAAGTAAATACTGAGTCTGCCGATAGCTGCATCCCTTGTCTATTTTCCCCAAATATTGTCCTATTGATATGGAAACACATACCATTAGCTCAGAGGACATATGTAAGATTATTGCAGATCTTTATTTCTCCAAGTTAGCAGGGGGATGTATTTTTTGGCAATGCGACATGCAATTCTCAGCAGGCATACGCTTCTTGGCATAACACCGGTCAACTAATATAAGGGAATGGACTGAACTTCACAAAGCACCACCATTCAACAAGTTGCGTAACCTTTGTCATTTACACACACTAATATACTGTAGTTGGAAAACAAACAGGCACTGAAGATAACATTTGTAACGTTTAACAAAACGTAATTAATAAAAAATGGTTACTCCTTAAATATTTAAGTTACAGCCAAGTAAGCACTAAACCAGCAAATACATTTGTTACATACTGTATAAGTAATTGCTTCATGTTGTGTTGCGCTGTTGAACTGAATTGCATAGAAAGAGCACCAGAGGGCGCTATAAAACTGCATGTTCAAAGATTCTGCACATTATGCAGAGAGTGACAAAGAAAGAAAGTGAAAGCGGAAATTAATATATGAGCAAGTTAAATCCAAAGTAAGCCCAACCAGTCAATGGTAACATTTTATCTTTTAGGATCGCTGCAATTTTACCCGTTATCATTATCAAGGATTCGTCTTTATTTGTCAATCCACCACATGTGCAAAACTGTGTACACAGGCTCCCAGTTACATCCACCAAAAGTATTAAAATGTAAAAATAAAAACAGTAATAACATAAGACATGAACTAAGAAAAACTTGAATAAAAATATACAAAGCCCTAGTAGCATAAAAGCAATACGCCGAACAGCAGCACGAACATGAGTCTGTGTGAGCAGATGAGATGAATGAACACAACATGAAACAGATCAGCAGCAACATGATGTGATTTTTTTCACAGTGATGGCATTTATGTCTTAACAACCTCAAGGTAGAAGCTGTTCCTCAGTCTAGTGGTTCTACACTTGATGCTCCTCAACCTCCTTCCTGAGGGGAGTGGGGCAAAGTGTGTGTGCTGGGTGAGTGGGGTCCTTCATGATGCAGGTGGCTCTCATCCTGCATCTGGAGGTATAGATGTCTGTGATGGTGCGGAGACTGACTCCAACATCTTCTGTGCAGCCTCCATGCCACACGTTGATGCTGGAGCACAGGATGCTCTCCTGCACACCTGTAGAAGGAGGTGAGGACTGAGCTTCTCAGACCAGCTCGTCTCAGCCGTCTGAGGAAGTAGAGTCTC
>JARVLU010000952.1:12554351-12567653 GCA_031762415.1 Simpsonichthys santanae | reverse complement strand
ACATTATCTACATGAACGCTCCTACAAGCACCCTGCAGATGTTGGATGCTGTCTATCACGGTGCACTAAGATTCATACCGTACTCATCACTGCACCCTGTATTCATTGGTCAATTGGTCATTAACTTCACGCAGACTCTTTCACTGATACATTTTCATCTTTAAATAACTCCTTGTTCTGCTGCCTTCATACATCTCCTCCTACAAGTCATGTCGTCAGTGCAGCTACAACGTGCACTCCTAAGACATCATTACCTGCAGCGTACCCTCAGTGTGGACTGAATTTGGCAAAAAGGGCTTTTTCTTACGCCGCTCCTGTAACACCTTGAAAAAATATTTGAAGCTCTTGACATCAACCTCTTAAGGGATTTTAACCAACAAGTTCAATGTAAAAATCAATGTAGACATGTTCCTGTTTTTAGTAATTTACTCCGTTTCATAATGTAGCCTGTTTTTTTTTTTTTGTGTATGTTTTGTTTGTTTTATAGCACTGCTTTTATTTACTTTTTATTTTATATGCATGTTATGTCTGTTTATTGTTTGTTGTGTGTACCTTTGTGGTTTTGGCTAAAATAGGTGACTCAATGAGACTAACCTGTATGAACATAAACATTGAATGAATGAAAAAAGTTGTATTTTGACTTCTTTTTTTTTCCACTGCGTTTTCAAAAACTAAAATTTTTGTTCTCCTAAAATTCTGTTTCCTTGTGGACAAAAGACTGAAACAATTTTAAAAAGCTGCGTAATTACCAAAAATGAAAAATAAAACTCCAGGTGAATGGTTCCTCAGTGTATAGTCAACATAGCTGCCGTCGTTTATGAGAAAATAAACTAAACTGGTGGAGGAGTGGAGGTGTACAAGTACAGTATGCAGCGTTCTCTCGATCTGTCAGAAACATTTTGAGTTAAAGTGGTTTTATTTGATTGAAATTCTCTCCTAAACAAGTCCCACTCTGAGTAGCTGCTACTCTGACTCTGATTCTTTTAAACCAAGACTGTTCTTTAAAAATAAACATAATAATCATTCATGTGTGAGTATCTCAGCCCACGCTCTCTGAACCAACTTTCACAACCTATGCCCTAATAATGCCTGCACTATCGTTATTTATAGGACGGTTCTTAAAACGAGCATCTCTTAAAGAACAAGAAGCTGCTCACCACGATCGTCAGTGTCACTGCAGTGGGTTGTTCTGGATAAAAGCCTCATATACACACACATACGTATTGAACCAAAGCAGATAATTTGTTAATCATTTATATATTTATTCATTTTCATCTCTCTGAACCTTGCATGACTCACATTTAAGTTCCTGGTATCATTTTTTGCGTAATGATGTCTCCCTTCAAGTCTTCTGGCATCAGAGAAGAGAGAGATGAAACAACCTTTCTGAGACCACAGGCCCAATGAGCGTCAGATCAATGGGCTTTAAATAAGAAACACGAAGAAAGCAAAGCACGAGTGGTTGAAATCCCACGCCCCTGAGCTAAACATCTTGGAAAGAATAGAGTTCTTTCTCTGCCAATGCAGTTAAGCCTGTGCAGCAAATTTCACACAACCATTTTGTGCCGCGCTGATAAAACACTCCGACAGCCCATTGATACAGACAATGCCTTCGGTTAGGAATAAGCCACGTTTTGTCCCCGTTCCCTGTCATTGCTGTCCCGAATAGAACAGAGCCCGACTGAACGGTGAGCAAAAGTACTGACAAGAACAGAGTCCAGCGACAAACAACACAAACCACGAGTAGCAGAGGAAGTCCGATTAAAACATGACAGGGATCAAAAAAACTGTGTCCAAATTTAGAGGATTAGCTGCAAGTATGTGAAGAGGCTGTGGCACAATAGCACTAGTAGCCTGCACCTGTCGCCCTCTCATCCAGCCCTCGTTCAGTCTCCATCAATGACTGCAGCTCACTTCATTTCCATGTCCCACTCGAGCGCTATATTGATGAACAAAAAGACGTCAGTGGTGAATTAATGCTAGCTTTCATAGGCTCGAGTGAGGGGAAAATGAGACGGATTATTTAAGAATCGTCTCGGGCTTTCAGCCCATTGAGCTTTACTGATCTTGTGCATTCCTTCATTTTGATGAAGGTTTCCCATCTGGAAGCTTCACAACATAATGCTGCCATCATCTACACCAGTTACCGGGCAGCTTGTCTGGAGATGTTTAGAGAAAAGGCCTGATTGAACACTTTTTACAATAAGGTACATCAAATTTGCTTAACTACTAGAGAACACCTCAGGAATGAATCGGGAACTAATGGGTAGTTAACTAGTACTTACTGAGGAACACAGCCAAGCCTTGTTAGGGGACTACCAGTTAGTTACTTTGCAAATGAAGAGGTATTAATCAAAAACTAATGGGTAGTTGCCATGGAAACCAAAGAGGAACGAATCAGGAGCTAAGGTGTAGTTAACCAGTACTTACTGGGTAACACACTGCCAAGATTTATTAGGGGACTACTGGTTTGTTAGCACAGAAACAGAGGAGAAATTCTCAATGTGGGTTCTGAATAAAATCTGCACCAGTGAGGTCACAGCTTGTTTTGTCAAAAACATGTTTTAGTGATTACTGATTTTATTGGATTTTCTCTTTTGTAAACCTATTAACTACCCATTAGCTCCTGATTCCTTCCTCTTTGGTTTCCTTATTAACTACCCATCAGTTCCTGATTAATTCCTCTTCATTTACAAGGTGACTAACCAGTAGTCCCTTAATAAGGCTTGGCTGTGTTCCCCAGTAAGTAATGGTTAACTACACATTAGTTCCTGATTCGTTCCTGAGGCGTTCCCTAGTAGTTAAGCAAATTTTGTGAACTTTATTGTAAAGTGTTACCAAAAACAGTTTGGGAAGTAGTCTCAAAATGCTTCTCAAACCATTATCACCTCAACGCATTGACACCAACTAAAAACAGATTTTGGACGTTCGATCGCTTCGTTTAAAGATGCAATAATGAACATTGTCAACATTTTTGAGTTCAGCTGCTCTCCGTTTGGAGAGGCAGACAGGAGCGGTGACGGGAAGCCAAGCTAACTGCAAAAAGCTGAGCATATCCAAGAGTTCCTGTCAGAACATGGGTGTTTGAAATGGGAGCAGCCTGTTTTGGTTTACTAATATTTGGTTTGCAGAAAGGCACAATGAAAACATCATGTTCTCCCAACTCTACTTGTCGCACGAGAAACTCAAACTCTTGAATAAAAAGCTTCCAGGTCCACTCTGCCAAATTCTTCCTTCTTAAAGGAATAGTTAAAATATTTTAAAATGGGGTTCTGTGATAAGGGTTGTGAACAATAATTATTTTACCTGTTGTAAATAGCTTTTGATTTAATAAAAAAAATTTTTTTTACTGCACTTACAAGCTAAAAGCTATAGCTGTAGCAGAGCAAAGACCGAAGAAGACTGCTGCCAACTTAAAACAACTCAAACGTCTACGTCACTGTAATTTTGCAGTATACAGTATTGTGAAATACCTATCAGAGGTGCTACAGCTAGCTGCTGCTGCTATTTGTACTTGCTAATAACCATACTGTATGTAAATAAAGCTGACAGCAATGTCAAGGTTTATAATCAGAATTTGCATAAATCACTACATATGTTTGTTAAAATGTAATTTATTCTAAGATGGCCACTTTGGTCTTGGCCCAACTCAAGTTAGCTGTGAACTCCTCAGTTCATCCAAAATAATTCACATTTTTCAAACTGGGATCATTTTAAAGCAGTGGTGTAGTGTACAATTTTGTTGTGGGTATACTGTGCTTAGAAACCAACACTGGTTACTACAATGTAATCGTCAATTTATTTTGATTTTTAAGTATATTGAACATTTCCAAATTTCTCTGATGCTTATTTTTGAATAAATGTGCAACAGACTTTGTACAACAATCGTCTTTGTATTAAAAACATGTTATAGAATTTAAAAAACATTATCAAAGCAAAACATGTTAAAGTATTAAGTACAGAATTAAACAATAATTCACAGGATTAGCAACTGTAAGAAACAAGCACTACAGAGAAATCGTTACAGAAGCATTTAACTGGCATTTAACGTATTGATGACACATGCCTAATGATTTGTCATGTATCATTGGGCACTTTTAAGTGGGTAGACTGAAATTATTTTCTAGTGGGTATACGCTATACGCACTTAGAATTCTCCCAAGTTAATGCTACCCATTAGCTATAAAAGATGGTGGAAATGTTGAGGTGAGCTGAACTGGGACAGAAGCTACGTTTTATTGAGAAATTTCCAGGAACATAAAGCGTTAGCTTTGTAGGAACTATAAAGACTGACAAATGTAAAGATTTTAGTCCGTCTTGGAAAATATCACACTCATCTCTGAAACATTTCAACATTTCAGTTTAGTTTAAACTCGTTTCACATCTATAGGCCACTCTTTTTTTTAAAGCGGGTCATTTGTTTACGACACATTAAATCTTACATTAATGCACACATTGGGTACTTTTGGACCACAGGGACATTTCACTGTTTCTATAAACGTTCTATTGCATTTTCTTTTTTCACTGTAGGAACTGTGGCTTTCGATTTTTAAACTGCTTTTATAGTTTCTGTTTTTAGCTCCTGCTTAAAAGAAGGAACTCTTTTTACCTCAATAAAAACCCATGAATGTCGTAACGGGACATAATGGGTTTGGTCTAAAGTGCAAGTTGATTGGCCACGCAAGTTCACCAAATGGTGCACTACATAAAAGTGAACTAACATTAAAGTGTTGGCTTTTCTGAAGCTGTGTGAGAAAATAAAAAAAGCACAGCTTGTATTTCTTTCTACCTAAACTTGTGACCGTGTTTATTCGTTTGTATGATCTGTATTATTAAATATTAACTGTATATGAATTGTATGGCCTGGAGATAAAAATGTACCTTTAATTTGCCATTTGCAAACTCATTAGGTGAACTTTAGTTCAGCATTTTTGGGAAAGAATACTCCAAAAAAATTTAAAAAAAAAATCCCAGAAACCTGCTGCGTTTCTGACCTGCAGCTGTAAAAATCTAAGTTTTGGGGTAAAAATGAAGCGCACTATTAATAATCTAAATGAGGATGTAAAAAAGTAAAAACACATTTATAAATGGACCCAAACCCACAAAACAGCATGAACTGAACCTTTCTGTGACCCCTCACTCAAAAAGAAAAAAAGCCGTGACTCCGTCTCTTAGCACGTTCACTGAGCAGTGGCTTACTATCATCCTCCTCCTCACCCACCACCGTCAGACGCTAATCATCTGATAACACCCACCCACCTCCCTCCTCCTACCCCTTTTCACAACTTGAAAGCACCTTTTTACCCATTACCCTTCAGCAGGAGCTGCCCTTCTACAAACCACACTGACATTCAGATGCTATTTGGAGCCATTAGGCCACCAAGGTCAGCACTTAACTTACATTTTCACAGCTTCGGGCATCATTTTCTGCCCTTCTTTCATTTTATCATTTCTTACTCCATCATAGTATTTTTTTTTTTTTGTTACACACTGCACACCATGCTCAACAACAAAAGTGAAAGTAGGGGGCGAGTCAGAACATAGAAAAGCTACTTCCGTGTCATCAAGGTGATGAAAAACGGACACTGAGGGACTTTCTTGTATCTCTGTGAGGGACATCTTGATTGTTTGGGTAACTGATGGGGAACAGAATGAGAAGATGCCAATTTTATTGAAAACTAACAGTTTTAACAAGTAAAACAGACACTATTTTAACCGAGCAAAGAGAGGAAATTGGAAATACCCTCCATCCATCTGTCCATGCACGTTGTGAGCAGGTATTGACATTTATTTTGGCAAAACTAACATAGCACTATGCTAAACAACACACCCCCACCTCTGGTGCTTTCTAGTTTTTATATTGCTTAAAAGGTTAGTTTTGTTAAATGATTGCGGTGGCCCTTGGGGTGGCTGATAATCTACGTTGGCCAAGGTCCCCCAATGGCCATTTTCGTGCACCACCTTTGCACCTGGTTGTGGATAACATGGTTCCCTCCACTCCCCAGGATCCATCACACTGCGCTGCCTCAAACAAACAAAAGTAAAAATAAAAACCTACCTCTGTATTTATACACCGTGTAACTTCTACCCATTTGAGTATCTGGCACCAAAATCATTAAGGTGCACTGCATGTCCTGTTCAATTCCAATCCAGAAAAACTATGAAATCTTCATAACAAAATCACTCAACAACGAGGGACATTGTGCATCACTTGTTAATTATGGTTTGCCAGTCATAATGATGACAAGAAGACTGATTAAAGAGAACGTTTAAACTGTTAAGGTGAGTAAACTATACAAAATAAAATAAAAATTACATACTATCAGGAAAAAAGCACTTAGAAGCATTTACAGTTAATTATGTTTTCCTTTTTTGTTACTGTGGGAGTTCCTGTTCTACATCTGTTCCTTGATCACTAGGGGGCACCTTATTACCACACCTGGAAGAAATGTGTCCTGATGAGGCTCCAGACTTATATAAAGGCACCTGATGACTTCCCTTCGACGCTGGAGCATTACCCTGCCTATGTGTGCCTCCTGAGTCCTACCTGATTACCTGACCTTAGTGAATCTCTGGAAACCTATACCTGTGCGCTCTTCAACTGTTCACCTCACCATCCAACCACACGCCTTTCTGAGGCTACTGGACCTTCTCGTGATTGTACAGGATACTGGAACCAAACTACCTACCATCCATCTACTCCTAAGGACCCTGAACATTCTGATCAACTCCTTATTGCAAAACTTTGGCCATGACCCATCTCCTTGCTCTCCAGGGTTCCTGATACTTCCTGAACTTGTATCCACTGTAAATAAAAGCACTGAACTGATACTAGTGTGTCTGAGTTGTTCATGATCGGTCCTTTTGCTCTGGGTATTCCGTTCTTGTGACAGCTACGTTTGCAACTTTTTCCTCCAACATTAATAATCGACACTACAAATATTCCCCATCTGTTAAGAGTGCACTAAATAAATGCAGGTGCAAACAATCCTGGAGTAACACCTCTCAAGACGCGCTGTAGTTGAGAAGCAAAGGGATAAAAATCACTTAACATCTCAAAGGGTTTACAGAAATCAATTGGATTCGTTGCAACGTTTATTTTACATCTATTACTCCTGTTTTGGTTCATCAGCAGTGAGATTTCTCCAAGGGAGGCTGTGGATTTCATTTACCTCTTCTAATAAGGAGTGATTTATAAAACTGCGTTTAGACGGTCCTGAATGTTGACTTGATGAGCGGGTAAAAAGTAGATTAACTGGAGTAACGTCAAAGCTCTGACTGGAGGGGCTGAATATTCAGTACGGTAATTGCACTGAAACCAAATGAACGTTTTCTTTGCTGGGTGTTCCTGTCGCGCCCTGCAGCCATGTGCGGAGAATCTTTTGTTCCCCGTTTAAGACGTCTGCCAATTGATCCACTCTTCTGAAGCGAATCCCAGTGTCACATCCCAGCAGAGCAAAGATGCAAATTAGTTTTAATTTCCCAACGACAAATGCAATACTGCAGAATGAATGTGACTTTCATTTTATTTTAATTATAAGCAGCTACATCACACTTCAAAAGGTCTCAATAAACCAGCTGGCAAGCTCTTTTTAGTAAACAGTCAGCGTTGCGCCGAGCAGACTGCAGCCCCTCATCGCCTGGCAGCTTCCCATAGGCTGCTATTGCTCATTCACAGCTCTGTGAGACGTCAGGGTTTGGCGCTTATGAAAATTGAACTCCAAACTCATCCTCACCCCAGGCCAAAAAGTGCTGAACAATGCCTTGTCATTTTCACACAGCGGAGAGACTAATCTGTGGAATGGAGCAGGAACCCACAAACTGAATGTCACATTTTTTGATGTATTAACTAAAAGAACTGGGGACGGGTGTGTGCATGCATGTGTGTGTTTGTGCAAGTGAAGCTAGAAGAAAGAAGAAGAAAAAACTGGGTAAAGAAAAAGCTGAAAGGTGGTTACTTCACAATCACATAATCCAGAAATTAATTTCAGCGGGTTATCAAAGTCATTTCAGGGATGGGGAACGAAGGAACAAAATTGCTTTCAAGTCCTACAGAGCAGCCCCTCCGGATAGCGCAGACTGGGACGCCTCTCATCCTAATTAAATCCCCTCGATGTATTTAAAATCATAAGATGTAATTAGAACGTTTAATTTCATTTTTTAAAAACTTGAATTTCTTCCCTCCTACATGGCTCGGTTTAATTATATTCAGCGTCTCGCGGAGGCCTGACAGGAACGGAGTTGCTATAGAGATGACCATGGCTGAGCTTTGCTTGGAAATCATTCAGAGAAGTGAATATTTCTCTCTGAAGGGAGAAAAAACAATGCAAACCAGAGAAATTGCCTGTTAAAATGAAGTGTGAATGCTTATTGCTGAAGAACTTGCTGAAAAACAGCTGAAACTAGTTAAAAATACATGTATGTTGAAATGTAGCTGAAATGGATGAACAAGCCAAAATTAGCAGAAGAAAGCAGAAAGAACACATATTTGTTGAATTAGGTTTAAATAAGCAGAAATAATCACAAAAATTAGGAAATTAGCTAAAAAAGCTGAAATTGCAATAAAAAGCTGAAAAGCAGCTGAAAAGGTAGAAAGGAGCTTAAGCTACCAGAAGGAAGTGGAAGGAGCTGAAATGAGCTAAATAAAATAAATAAATAAAAAACATAAGGAATTAGCTGAAAAAGCTAAAATTACCACAAAACAGCAAAATAATGTTGAAAAATCAATAAGTGCTGAAACTAGCAGAAAAAACCTGAAAGGAGCGTAACAAGCTGAAATTAGCAGAAGGAAGTTAATTAGGCTCAATGTAACAGAAATAACGAGGAAAAACGTCAATTTATCTGAAAACGGCTAAAATTAGCTAAAAATGTTAAACACCTAGCTGAATAGGTAGAACAAGATAGATTAGCAAAAGGAAGCAGAGAGAACACGTTTGCCCAAATAAGCATAAACGAGCACAAAAAAGTGGAAATTATCTGAAAAGCTGAAATTAGCATCAGCAACAAAAAACAGCTGAAAGAAGCTGAAATTACTGAATTAGGCTGAAAAAAATTAAATGGGTGCAAAAAATGTGGAATTACCTGAAAAACTGTAATTAGCATCAAAACAGCTATATAGTAGCTGAAATAGTAGAAAAAAGCTGAAACTTGCAGAAATTAGCTGAAAGGATCATAGCAAGCTTAAATTAGCAGGACGAAATTAAAAGAAACACAAAAATGTAGTTCGCAGAAAGAATCAGAAAGGAGCACAAAACAGCTGAAAGTAGCTGAAAAAAATGTTTATTTGCACAAGGAAGCTGAAAGAAGCTGAACCAGAACAAAAAGTTGAAGGAGCAGTTAGTAAAATGTAAAACAGATCTAAAGAGTTGGAGGATGTAAAATGAGCTCAATTCATTTTATCTGATGGAGAAAAAAAAATGCAGAAAAGGCTAAATATTTCAAAAAGCTAAAGTTGCATCAATACCAAAAGTCATAGCAGGATTGTCCTGAAAGAGCTGAATGTTTTGATATAAGATTTGTTGAAATAGCTTGAAAACTTGGGGACGAAAATCGTGACAAAAACGTACGGAAGAAAAATGGATCGGAATAGTGTGAATGCTTCTTCACACATTAAGCTCAAGGAGACTTTATCATTTTGTCCTGATGATGTACAAAATGCAACCAAACATATGAAGTACCACAAGCTCGCACACACAAACGGGCACATTATTCGATCGTGCCTCTGAGGCTGACACGAGCCACAGCAGAAACTCCTTTTCCTGCTTTGAAAAAGTTCCCCTCTTTCTTCCTGTCTGAGGCAACTTTGCCGCTTCCTTTCTTGCCCCTCGGAAGGTGTCTTCCTCGCAGCGCTGCCATGGAGGAGAGCTATGATGAAGAGGAAGAAGATCTTGCTGCTGTCTTGATGGTGGCTTCTAAGCCCAGCACACCAGAAATCAATGGCAGCGCGATGGCAGCTGTTGCACTCATTAAATACCCTTTTCTGACGAAAGAATGGGCTGCATTGCAAATCAATAACCCTTCGAGCACCGGCAGAACAAAGTCTGCAGGACACCTAAATGCACTGACTCCTGTTTTCGGGACCTTTTTGCCCTTCTTGCTTGTTATACTTGCAGAGACGAGTTATGGTGCATTTAAAATTCAATGCTGAGAAGCACTTTTACCAAGAGATTTACCATACCGGCACTTTACTGTCTACTTTACTAATCAATAGTTATAATGCGCAGGCATTGGCAGCTGACTGAAGAGAGGTCACAGAGGGTTTATCTTGCATTATATATGCTGTAATGCTTCATTCTTCTATAATGCATAACTTAGGCATGGCTGTTTACACAAACAACTCCTTTTACAAAAATCCAGAGCACAACATTTTAAAAATTACTTTTAAAAAGCACCGGCATCGCAGCCTTTATTCTCACATAGACCACTTTCCCTTGATCTGTGGTAAACTCATCTATTACACCAAATATATTTATAAATCGGAGTTCAGCTTCTGAGTGAATTAAACAACAAAGTTTGACTTTTGAGCTTTAATTTTCCTGGTGGGTTAACCAGAAGCACAGCAGTTATAGTTAAAGCTCAAATTTTTGTTAAAGTTTCTTTTTTTAATGTAGAGGACTGAGTGCATTTTAAAACTGAATTTGTATTTTTCCCTCCATTAAATCCTAGATAAATTACCATAAATACAAACAAAAGTATTGCATACAGCAAGTTATATACCTGTCGACAAACTACTAAACAGCAATCTATAGCAATGACGCAGAAAAGCACCTAGTATAACATTTGACCTTGATATGTGACATTGACCAAACTGAGGTGATACGTGACACACTGTCTAGTTATGTGCGTTTGAAGTTTCATTAAATTATCTTCAGCGGATCGGAACTTATAACTTGGACAAGAGTGTTTGCAAGTGTACGGTCAAAAGACGGACATCTAATAACACTGTCACAATAACAAATTTTGCTGGGCGATTAATTGTCTTAGAAAATATTGCGATAAACAATAATATTGTTTGAAATTCGACAATAATTAGTAAATTGTCACATTTAAGAAGAAATGTTGGTTAATTTTGTATGTAGTGTCTTTTTTGACCACTGGATGGCAGTATAAGACTGAACCGAAGGATGGATAGTGAGGGCGTGAGCAGCGTGTCTGTAAGAAAAATGGGAGGGAGGCCCCTTGACGTGACATGGGCTGTCTCTCGTTCCTGTTTTTATTTATTTTATTTTTTTGGTTCTCAAAATGGCAGATGCTCGGTGTGGTTTGAGCTCTTTAGCATAACATTTGTCACACAAAGCTTTTAATTTAAAAAAATTTAAATCAGTAAACAAGTTCTCAGCTTCATTTTGCAGGGGGGAAAAAAACTTTTTAGACGAAGGCACGGGTTTCAACCGTGAATTTTGGAGCTTTGACAAGACGGAGGCTTTTTCCCGAGGTCGGCCTGTTAGCTTAGCTCGTAGCTTAGCTTTTCAGCTTAGCTGCTTTTGACGATCCAAAAACATGATTTTGGACTGTTAAAATTGATTTTTAAAGAGAAAAGTGTGTGTGTGTGTGTGTGTGGGGGGGGGGGGGGTCAGTGAAGAGCATCAGAGTTGAGCCTTTTGTCACCCAGTGTCTTCAGTTGAAAGAGAAAGACATGAAGAAACGATAAAGCTGATAAATTAAAATGAGGTTGATAATTTCCATTTATCAGGCGATTAATTGATTTAATGTTAATAGCGACAGGCCTAGATGAACACATCCTAATGATGCCAAATTTTATTCAACCTACTTGTGTTAGAGGATTTTACAACAAGGTTCTGATGTATGCACAGTTTTTACTGGCTGCTGGTTAAAATCTATACGACACATTATTGAGGGCTCATGAGCAGCAGATTGGATGCAAACAGAAGTAAAATATATGCGTTTCTCAGAGGAGCCCCTCAGTCCCCAGCTAACCTCGATGAGTCACAATGACAGGAATGTAATTTTCCCGGTGGGGAAAATCATAGATTTTAATGTGAGGATGACACTGTGACACACACCACCCACTACCACCCCCTCACAACCACGACAAACTCTTTAATGTGTTGATTCAGCCTCTGAAATCCACAAAACTCAATGAAAATCAATCAGCAGGAAGTAGTCCTGTCCATAAAGAGACGGTTTTAACATCCTGGCACCAGGCAGGTACCACGAGGCTTCATCGTCTCGAGTCCAAACTTCCATGGGTCAGAGCTGTTTGGGCAACAAACAGGAGATTAACCTGCCTAAATAAAGGTTGAATGAATGAGTCCCAACAAACGGCCTGAGGCAGGTGGTGTTAAATTTATACCTAACTGGTCTGAATTGTCTGATGACATCTGAAATGTAAATTAAACAGCTCAATTTGTTGTTCTTTGTGACTTCTAGGGATTGAAAGTGAACTCAGCAGTGATGAAGGAAAAGTCTCTGGTGATTTTAATAACAGGGAGAGGAATAATTCATAGTTTCTAAGAGTTGTGTGGAGTATTTTTTAGCGGTCAATATTTTACCTGTAGTATGATCAGAGTATGGAAAAACAAGGAGAAATGTCAATTGAGCTAAGTTGAGTGATTTAGAGCAACTTTTCTAAATCTAATAGAAAAAAACTGAAGTTCTAAAGGTGGTTTCTCATCGGGCTGGGACAAGCTGGAAAACATGGTTCACTAAGTACCGGTAGTCTCTAAAATGTCTAAATATCTACAGGATTTCTAAATTTCATTGAGTGGGTCCCAGAGGCTCACAATCTTTCTGGTTGAGTTTTGACCATGCTCAAAATATTTGCACGACACCATGGGCCATTCTAGGCTCTCACTTTTAGGGGTGCTTAGACCCCAATACCGACCCTGCATGAAGTTGTTTCCCCCATGGGTGGGGCAGGGCTCCAGGTTCGGGTTAGAAACGACAGCTCTAACCCTAACCCAACAAGAACAGATTTTCGTTGACCTTTGATGACCTCTAGAAACTTTTATTTTATTAATATCTTTGAAATGATAGCGGCACAAACAAACAAAAATTTTACTGCACAAACCAGCACAAATGTTTGACCCCCAATTTTGTTAGACGTGAGTAATGGGGGGGTGGGGGGCTGGTTGACCTTTTGACCTTTAAACTTTCATTAATATCTTCAAAGCAATAGCAGCACAAATGTAGCCGAGTTGATTGACACCAATTTTGTCTGATTTGAAGAAAGTGTGTATGGGGGGGGGGGGGGGTTTGACCTTTAATGACCACCGCAATCATTTATTAATACAGGTAGTCCTCGGTTTATGGCGGACTTGGTTTACGGCGGACTTGGTTTAC
>JARVLU010000952.1:12541722-12554251 GCA_031762415.1 Simpsonichthys santanae | reverse complement strand
AAACACATTAAAACACATTTAGAAACATTAATATGGCCGTTAGAAGTTTTTTTACATTGAAAAAACGTGTTTAAAAAAGACGTTAACGATCGCCGTTTAGTTTCGGTTTCGTTTTACGGCCGCAAATCCACGGATACGGCCGGATCTGGTATACGGCTAAATCGGTATACGGCCAAGCCGTTAGAACGGATCTCGGCCGTAAACCGAGGACTACCTGTATCTTTAAAATGATAGCGGCACAAACAAAAAAAATGTTGCCGCACAAACGTTTGCCAGTTTCCCTGATGCATGCTCAATAATCCAGGTAGAAAAATCTAAAAAAGCTAATTCTGGTCCTCTGGACATGAGACAGAGGACCAGACTTAGCTTTTTTAGGTTTGCCAGTTTCGTTAGATTTGAAGAAAGTGGGGGGGACAACTTCACTCAGGTCCTGGTATTCCCAGGTGGTCTCTAATCCAAGTACCAGTATTGACCAGGCCCTACCCTGCTTAGCTTCCGAGATCAGGCTGATTCAGGGTGGTCGGGGTGGCCTAAATGAGGAGTTCAGTCACAAATGGGACTTTTAACGAATCATATCAAACAAAGACATTAAACTTATGCAACCAGAAGTTGTATCTACGTACAAAAAGCACAAGTAGCTTCGAGCATTAACCTTTACTGTAACTATTAACCTACGACTGCAACGCGCTTGTAATGCAAAACCCCGACAATGTTATCGGAGGAAAATGGAGTGTTGTTCCTGCAGGTAAGGGGCAAACTGAGGTCACTTATTGGTCATTTGCTGATGAGTGTACTGGATTGATTGACAGGTGGCGTTGAGGATCCGACACGTGCAAAAAAAAGAAAGTTCATAGATTTTACTGGCCCATTTAAGAGTGCCATCATTTATTCCATATTTATTTCAAATGTATCAAATATTTCGGTGAATCTAAGATTTGAGAACTACGTAAGCTTCCTTACAAAATCCTAATCTTAATTTTCCCCCCAAAAAAGAGGCTAAAATCACCACTGCATGACACGTTTTATATTAAAACAGTCAACGGGCGACTTAATAGTGCAAAAGCTGCATTTTGAAGGAGCTCTCCTCAGACAGGAAAAATCTGAAGCTGACACCATGTTGACTTCATTTTGGAATTAAACTCCTGCAGATTAAACCATAAACTTGGGAGAGGGGTGCTGAGATGGGTACCAGCGGGAATTTTGTGATAACTGTGCTTCCTTGTTTTCTCACAACTTTCCTGAACTTCAGAGTCTCCAACTAGTTTCCGCTAACCGTGTGTGATGCTACCTTAAACGTTGCTAATAGTTGAGTGAAAGCGAAAGCAGCTAAATTCATGTAGCTGAACCTAATTCAATGCTCTTGCAGCTCAGTCAGGCTAATTTCAAAATAAGAGCTAAACACAGTAAGTAATTACAAAGGCAAAAATGATGTGTGTGTGGAGATTAGAGAACATTTGGATGTTATAAAGAGGGTGACTCAGCTAATCAGCAGATTTTGATCTACCGAAGCGTACACAGTTTGTGAAGTGGTACAACTTTGTTCAGTTGGGGAACGAAGTAACAGTCAAACTTGATGAGGCGTACAAACAATAACTCTGTTAGGATAATGTAAAATTTAGTCTTGAATCAACTCAGTTCTGTGTAGCTATTAGCCTGAAACCTACATAAGAGTTTCACTACTATCACACTGTCTGCTGCAGGTAAGATACTGACTACTCAAAAATACTTCACAGTACACCACTTTAAAAAAAAAATAATTTTTTATGTTTTTTTATGTTTTAATAGAGAGCAAATAGTCTCCTTGCTTGAGGCTTCAATAACAGTGAGAAGGCTGAACATTCCTTATTGCTGTTTCATATTTTATGACACGAGTGGCTTTTTCAGTTGAGAAGAGGACGAATGTGCTGGGCAAACAGTTTCCAAAATAATCCTCAGTAATCCTCTCTGTAATTGCAATGATTTGTGTTGGAGCCTGGAACATAAATATCACTTTACACGCAGCAGGTAAGGTGTATTACCGCAGTGGATTACTGAAAGCATTTCAGAATAAATTAAAAACATTTAGAAGTACAGGTAAGAGAAAACAGTTTTTTTTAAGGGACACAACGATCTGTGTGGTGATGCCTGGAACTCCTCAGCAAAACTCCCACGGTACCTCAGCTTGTCCTGCAGCGGCCGATTCAATTAAACTTCAGGTCTCCACTCGGCCCGTCACTTTCATGCAGGCTGAACGTTTCCGCTTCCTCTCGCCTGCAGATGATCTAACTCGAGAGCGGCTCTTCACTTCCAACCCACTTATTCTCTGGCGTTTTACGGTACGTAACCACTATAACAGCTTTCAAGAAGTCCTATTCTGGTATAATGTGCTGCGTTCCTTTTAACGAGCGTGACCTCGCAATGATTTTTAAACCATCCGAGTCAGAATCACTAACAGCACTGCCTTAAGATAAACGCTTTCTAATATTTTTATGTTTGTAACTCCTGATTTATTAACTGCAACACGGTTAAACCTCATGCTGATGAGAACGTTTTGAAGTACTTCAAACCACATTATTATTTATAAGGTAGTGCATCCATATTTGCACTTTGAGGGGCTCGATAATTGAAAATTTTAACAATAATTGTCAAGTTATTTGATCTAAAATTGTTTAAGTTAAGAAATTTGTTACATTGAATGTTTGCACGGTTCACAAGATTTGCTCTACAGGTTGTTTCCTTCCTGAAAGTGAGAATTTATCCAGCTTCACTTCAAACTCCTGCTTGTTCTCAACCAAAAGAACCACAGTTAGCACATCTGTATGCACCATTCCCAAAACTGACTTCTCTGTCCTGATCATTATCGCCCGCCTGCGAAGGTGAAAGGACAATAATGTTTTTAACCTGATCTCTGCGTGTATGAACATTTGTATTTTGTATTGGCAAAATATTTAAGGAAACATCAGACATATTTTTAAAACTTTAAGAAAATAATCAATGGATGAGTCTCTATGACTGATTCACTTTTGAAGGCAACCCTGTTCAAGATGGCCGCCACAGCTAATAAAACTTTAGCAAACATAAAAAAGGCTGTAGGTCAATTCTACAGTTATTAAACTCAAATTTGGTGTGGTAGCTGAGAGTGTTCCACACTGTATACTCCGAGCATTAACTGATCGAACACTATCTGCTTTAAAACCATGCCGTTAACTGTTGGAGTTAACTCTGTCTGTTAGCAAAATATCTCAAAAATAACTAGATAGATTTTGATTAAACATCACAGTTCGTGCTCAATAATCAAAGTAAAAAATCCAACAAAGTTCAGTCAGATCATCAGGACGGTTTGTTTTTTTTTGTTTTTTATTTTTTGTCGAGACATTTCATCCTTCATCCTTCATCCAAAGGACTTCCTCAATCCACTTTGGCTATGGCTGCCTTATAGGAGTCGACAGGGGAGAGGGCGGGCCCCAGAAACCATCTTATCACCAACAAACTGGTTGGTCCACTATGTGGGTGTCCTGATTCTGGGACGCAATTTGTTTGTGGCTCCTTGGATTGATGAAGTCCTTTGGATGAAGGACGAAACGTCTCAAGAAAAGAAATCGTCCAGATGACCTGACTGAACATTGTTGGGTTTTGATTAAACTTTGAAGTCATTATTTAATGAACATCTACATCTGATTAACGTTTGGAGTCACCCTGATTCAAGAAGGTTACCACAGCTAATCGACGTTAGCCAACACAAAAATGGCTAAAGTCCTGTCAACTGTGCATATTGGGCTAAAATTTGGTGTAGTTGTAGCTGAGAGTCGTTCTTTACACGAGCTCTAAAAGCTAACAAATCCCACAAGATCTCAAGAGACGAGTTCATTTACAAGGTTTGACGAGACGGCTACGACTTCCCTCCTTCGCATCATGAGGTGATTTTAATTTAAAACTCTGGGCTGAAGGCAACAGGTGATATTCATTCAACCTTTATTTATACAGGTTAATCCCGTTGAGCCTCGGGGACTCATTTACAAGTGAGACCAGAATTTTTAACAGAGTGATGACAACAGAGGACAACGACGACAACAATAGACAATTGTATAATATGCGTACAATTTTTTAATAAGTTAAAACAAAATGGCAACCAAAAGGAAAAGTAGTGAAAAAACAGCTAAATTGTAAAGCGATGTAGAAAACTAAAAACAGGAACACGTCTGCAATGGTTTTTCCCATAAGCTTTAGCAGATGTTTGAAGCCACTTATAGAGGTCAAGGTCAAGAGCTTCAGATCTTTTTGCAAGATATTCCAGGAAACAGGAGCAGAGTAGGAGAAAGCCCTTTTGCCAAGTTCAGTCTGCAATGAGGGGACACTGCATGTAATTATGTCCTGAGAGCGCACGCTGTAGCTGCATATGATATCCATTTCTTTCTGGAATATGAGGCTTTTCATTACTCAAGGCCTTATTATACCATATTAACATTTTAAAGCAATAAAGCCACTGCTCATTCAGACAACTTCGTCTACATCAAAGTGTTTGACCATGGCTCTATAAACATTAACCAGCTGCAGTATTAAACAAGCTTTAATCTGAATCATCAACGTGGAGCAAAACTCGACTTCTACGTTAACTGAGGAGCCCGCAGAGGATTAAAACATTCCACAGCCAGTGACTCAGCCGCTCAAGCTTCAGCAGAAAGCCTGTTTCAATGTCCCAGCGATGCTTCTCAGCAGGAATGTATTCACCTGCATCTGCAGTCTCGTCCTTCTCGTGAATTGGCGCTCAGAGAAATTGCAAAACACGTTTGTTTTCTTACTGCTTTGGAGGACAAACTGGTTGACCAGTTGAAGACTTTCGCTGTGCACCACGACCCTTCATGCCGCTTCTCAGGTTCAACACTGTTAGACCCTCTCTCTGTGCCTCAAAGCGGTGAACTGGGGGGGGGATGAGTACAGCATGAGACCTGACAGCCTCAAAGAAACATGAGATGTTTGTGCACGTGTGGGTGTGCACAGCATCTTATGGAGGATAGACGTTCTTGTACGCATGTCGGTGAGCCCTATGAATATGCACCGAGTGCTCAGAGGAATCATGTCGAGAGAGTTATGGTGTGATGTCAGGTCTAATTAGCCAGCCTTGCCTAAGGCTCATTACTCACAGACCACTGGGAGGAGGAAATGGAGAGAAGAGGAGGGCAAAAATGAAAAGGCCACATGGGGAGCACTCATCTGAGCTTCGTCTCCATCGCTTTCTCATCGGAAGAGAAACAAGATTTTGATAAGGGCGCGTGCACACACACACACACACACCACTCCAGACCCGATATAACCTTCTTCCTGTTCCTTTCAGCCCCGCCCCCCCCCCCACGATCCAAACCTCCCCGTGTGCGCACAGCTGCATCTTCAATAACTTCCAAGGAGACACAAGCAAGGGAATAAAGTTCAGGTCAGAAATCGGTCGATGCAATCCGAGACGCGAACGGAGACGTCTGCCGTTGCCTTGGAAACACATTTGCATCCATGTACATGATGACTGATAGCCCTTTTCTAACATAATGGCACAACGATCAACAAGGTATGAATAAAAACTAAAACTTTGGATCGTCTTGAGAAGGACGACGAGTAGTAGACATAAATAAAACAATTGGTTTTATGCTTGTGATACATGAGGAGTGATGACAGGAGATTTCAGTGTGGGGATTGTCACCCAGTGCCAACGGTGTGTGTGGGTGGGGGGGGGGGGGGGGGGGCACAATATAATATACAGTAGTCCTCACAACTAACGCAGTCCATTCACAGATATTGAGCTAAAGTTTGGTGCAGTAAAGGCAACACACGTGCTTCATTAGGCTTTTTCCTCTTCGGGGGTCGTCAAAGCGAGTCATCCTCCTCCATCTCACTCTGTCCTCACTCCAACCTCCATGTCCTCTCTAACTGCACCCTGCTCTTTGTTCCTGCAGCTGCATTTCTAACATCCTTCTACCAACACACCCACTGTCCCTCCTCTGGACATGTCCAAACCATCTCAGTCTGGTCTCTCTAACTTTCTCCCAGTTCTTCAGCCTGTGCTGCACCTCTGATGATCTCATTCCTAATTGCATCCATTCTTGTCACGCATAAGGAGAACCTCAACATCAATAATTATTTAATTGAGACTTTGTTGTTGCCAACTCTGTCTGTTAGCAACATAACTCATGATCCACTAGACCAGGGGTGTCAAACTCACTTACAAAAGGGGGTCAAAATTAAAACCTTTTTCAAACTAAGGGCCGATTTCAGAATCTACATTAACTCAAATCAGATACCCAGCCTCTTTTCTTGGTCACAGGTTCCTCAACAGGAGTTTGATTGGTCTAGTTTGATGTTCTCTGTTGTGCTTTCGACATCATAATCAAAGATTACTGAAAATAAATTCAAATTATAAAAGTATTTTACGTTTCATATAGCATCGCGGGGGTCACATAATATGTCGATGAGGGCCGCATTTGGCCCTCGGGCCTTGAGTTTGACACATATGCACTAGACAGACTGCAGCAAATCTCTCAGAAAAGTTAGTCTTTACATTTAAAACTCATTAACATATGGAGTCAACCCAGTTCACCTCGGCCGTCATGAACTCAGTTCTAAGTTTGATGTGGTAGTAGCTGAGAGTCGTCCTCTGAGCACAGTGACATCTCAGAAGATCTCCTTTACAAGGTTTGACCAAAACTGCTAAAACTCTGTCACTTCTCAATAGGATTTTAGTCTAATAACTAATGCATGAAAAGTTAATTATTAAAAAGTATGCCACAGCATAGAACCAGTTTAAAGAGTAGGTGAACTTTAATTTATGGAATTGGTCTATGCAATGGTTTAGAAAATGATATTAAAGTTGCAAAATCAATGTTTCTGTTTAAAAAATGATTAAAATTAGGTTTCTGGAAAAATATAAATTAGTTTGCATCAAAATTTTATGTATGGTAAAGTATGATGAGTTATTTACTGTGTAATGTTCTTTATTGATTACTAATGTTTAAATTAATTGCTTGAATTAATTTTGTTAAAGAAGGGGCAGCTATAATAAGACATCTTCTGCTTCCTTTCATTTCATGTACTGTTTGTATTTTTTTTTTTAAATTTATGTGGTGTTGTAAATAGTTTTTTTGTGTTCTTTTAAACTTGAAATGAATAAATAAATAAATAAAATAAATACTTTCTGTGAATGTCATCCAAATCAATCCAGTGGTTTGTGATTATATTTTGTTGACAGACAAACGCTTTATTTTTTTCACCCCTAATGTCACTTTTTCAAGAGCTCCATGTTTGCCTGGGTTTTCTTACCTGGATTATTGCGCATGAACTTTGATGTTTTGAACCATTTTGGCTATGGCTGCTTCAGAGGAGTCGACGGGGGAGAGGGTGTGCCACAGAAACCATCTTAGCACCAGCAAACTGTTGGTCCACTATGTGAGTGCTGCTTGTGGGACTGTTTGTTGTGGCTCTTCAGGCTGATGAAGTCCTTTGGATGAAGGATGAAATGTCTCAACAGGAAAAGAAACCATCTGGATGATCTGACTGAACTTTGTTGGATTTTTTACCTGGATTATTGAGCATGAACTTTGATATCTTATACTTTATCCCACATTTTAACCACCATTTATTCTAAACTTATTCATTTTGCTAATATTTGAGATCACATTCCTTGTTTTATAAATATTCCACCACCTCTTCCATGTCCCTCTTGCTTATCCCTTCTTATACTATTATGATTTTAACCATGTTTCCTAGTCACAATAAACCTTCTGGCATTCCGTTGTATTATTAAGATACACTCGGTCTCCCATCTATTTCCAGTCCTTTTGTTTTACCATGACCCCTCTTGTCTTCACACTTTATTATTTTTAATATTCTCTGTTCTGTGTTTAGCCTGATCTGTACAGTTGATGACATATCTGAAATGAGGTTTTCTACACACAATGTGATGTTTTCCTCTGCTTGCAGTTTGGTTTGTTGTGAGACTTGACTCTGTCTGGCCTGCTTCTCTTTTCTTTTGTCCTTGAACACTCCCAACTGCTTAAACGTGGCTTATATTTGTAGTGATTTTGATGTGTTGGATTTCTCATCTCACGTTTCCGAGCAGACTTAACTGTGTTGACCTCCATAGTTACAGCACTTTTCTTGTGCGTCTTCTCTACTTTCATCTATTCTATGTTCCTGTCCACATTACACCGCCGCCATGTGTCCATATCTCTGACATTTGTAGCCCCTGAATGGTGGAGGAATATTTTCTGTATCACCACCTTTTTACAACCACTTTCAATATGTAATGCTTAACTTTTCGTTCTTCAGTTTTAAATATTACTGTATTAAGTTTCCATCCCTCAACACATTCACCATTTCTTCTATTTTCTTTTTTTATTTAGGTAATGGTCTTATGTATCACTGTTAAATCAGAGAATTACTTTAAATTATTTCCTCACTACTTTCCAAATTATTCTTTCTTCATCCAAATTATTGGATAATTGGGGGATATAACAAACATTGAGGGGCTGAGTTGCAGTACAGGGCTCCAAAAGCCCCAGGCTCGATCCCCAGCCACCCCCACATCATGGTGTCCCTGAGCAAGAAACCCAATTGCTCCCCAGGCACAGTCACCCACCACTCCAGGTGCAATGGGTCAAATGCAAATAACTAATTTCACCATTGTATGGGAACATACAATGATGACAACACATAGCACTTTACTATTTTCCTCCAATTCTCATTTACTTCCTTGACCATATACGGTCCCGCCTTACTTTACTTCATATGCCACTTTCTCAACCTCTTCCTCTCTTTACCTGTGTCCAATCTTCTATAACACAATTTATCCTCCTCACGTTCTACCCACGTTCCAGCTTATGCCAACCGTCCAGTCCAAACTCCATCAATATCATCACAAAGTTGTCTGAATTCTCTTCTGTTTCGAATTCAGCGTCAACCCAACCCCATCACAACAACAACAAAAAATAATAATACAGAATCCCAGTCTGGTGCTCTTCCCTCACCTGGGCCTAGTTATTAATTTAATTGCTTTTCAGCTGTCTTCTGTTAATTATTACCGGTATATGACTGGCTAAATTCAAGCCAATGCCTAGTTTTCCTTGTCGACTGCCATATTGATTCAATTTTATTTTGACCCACTTTTTTTTTTTTTTTTACATATATTAACCTTGCACATTGAAATTGCCCACTTAAAGTTTTCTAATTAAGTCTATATTGTTGTCTGTCGGTCCCAATTTAAAGTACTTTGCACATAAAAAAGGCTAAAAATTACTGCTTTTCACATCAGTCGACTTTCAAACAACTCAACAGATGCCATTTTGCTATTGATGCTAGTTTTACAATACAAAATTCGAGCATCCTTAGGAGGCGGGCTCTAAACGACGGATGCGTGACGTAGCAAGCTGTGATTGGTTCTTACTGCGCCTCCAAAAACAGAGCTGGCCCTTTAAAAGCAGCGGGTCCGGCGGCGACGTCAGTTCAGGCTCAGAGGCTGTCGGCGGCTTGTTCTGGTGGATATCGTCGAAACAAAACCTTCAAGATGGTTGAGAAGTTTGTTGGAACATGGAAGATGATTTCTAGCGAGAACTTTGACGAGTACATGAAAGCTCTTGGTAAGGTTATAATGAAAATGTTAAATGCTTACAAATTAAGCAGTTTTCAACTGTTAAGTTTTGTTCATGCCTAGATTAAGAAAATGGCTTTTTAAAAACACGTGTTTGCTTATTTAGCATTAAACCCAGCTTGTGTTGAGGGGTGGATTAAAATAAAAATAATTGATGATTTCTTCCTTCCCGCGCTGCAGGTGTGGGATTTGCGACCCGCCAGGTGGGGAACCGAACCAAGCCCAACTTCGTCCTGAGCCTGGACGACCAGGGAACCATTTGCATGAAGTCTCAGAGCACCTTCAAGACCACCGAGGTCAAGTTCAAGCTAAACGAGCCTTTTGATGAGACCACTGCAGATGACAGGAAGACCAGGGTTGGTTTGAGCACAAGATCAAATGTGAATTATGATCTGACACCTGGTGCAGGAGTAAACACCTTGTCCTTGATTTTTGTCCTGCAGAGTGTGGTCACACTGGAAAATGGCAAGCTGGTGCAGAAACAGAGCTGGGATGGCAAAGAAACGTGTATCGAGAGGGACATATCTGACGGCAAATTGATAGCGGTAAGATTTTTGATCAGAGTTCTTCAAATTTGAGTTTTTCAATTTCCATGTGACTTCACTTGAATCTTGCTAATCTGAAACTACAATCTGCAACACTTGTGTCCAACTCAGCTGGTTCTTGTTCCCCCACAGAGATGCATTATGGGAGATGTGGTTGCAGTGAGGATGTACGTGAAGGAAGAGTGACCCTTCGTTACTGAAGCGCTGCTGGATGACGGGCTCAGTTCAATGAGCGTAAACCCAAAGTGAAGGAGCGGCTTGTTCCACTCTGTACTCTTTAACCTCTGTTTGCCAACGTCAGATTTTTGTACCTCTTGTGTCTTCTGCAGATCTGCTTGAAATGTTGTGAATTAAAAAGATGCGTGCAGATGAGCTGAAGTTTGTCTGAGTCAATTCTTGAAATGTTGCACAAAGGGACCAATAAGCCAAGATCCTGATTTTTCATGTGAAAACTGTTTCTCCAGCTTTAAAAAGCTCAACATTTAAATGTCCTGTCCATAGTTTAAGGGTTAAAGGTCAGAAGGAAAACATGGTTTTTTTTTTTTTTTTTTTTTTTTTTTTTTTTGGGGGGGGGAAAGAAAATTGGCCAAAGCGTACAACGACCACAACCTTTTTTGGCTTCTCGAGCCAGCAATCACTTTTCCCATGTCGGAAGGGGAGTTTCTGCTACTGATTGAGCACAATGACCAAAACAGCTGAACCTGGTGGAACTGAGAGCCAACGCTCTTCTGTTCGACCGGACAATGAAACATGCAGTCAGGGACGTGAACTGTTTTGGGAATAAGGCCAAGAACATTGCAGTGAACTAACAAAGGTCAAGCAATCATGGATTTTAAATAACATTATCCCTCATTTACAAAGTACAGTACAAGGAATATTTAAATTTTGTCATTAGCTGAATTGACAACCAAATATTTGATTTCCCAAATGTGTTCTGACTCAAAGCTTGTGACTCAACATTGGTTTAAAAGGTAGCTTAAAGATTTGATCAGAAAATTACTTCATGCACATTGTATCAGTTTAGGTAAAAATCAAAGTTTTAATTGCCAGGAAATTATTTTTTGCATGTAAAACTCAGTTTGAGATCTAACTCAGTTTAGGGCTGCAGATTTTGTATGAAAGCACATCTGCTGTGGATCGACTTACAGGTTTCCTGCTCAAAAGTCAACACGACGTCTGCATCACTTTGTTTGGATAACTGCATGGAATGGAGGCCAGTCTCCACATCTCAGCCAAGATGCTCGAATGCTTCAAGAGATAGTGGAGACTAAATAGCATCAAATTGAAGTTGAGACTTTTTAACTAAACAGGATTTTCAGAATTCTTTCTGCTGCTCATAGATTAAAAAACTACAGATTTTCCAAGAGGCAATTGGGAAAATTGCAGAAAGGGGAAAACTAGAAGTGAAAGTATGGGGTGGGGGGGGATGCTGAGAATTTAGCTTAGAACATATGTAATGTAGTGAAATACAAAATAAAGCTGGGCTTTGCCATTTAACTTTTATTGCATTTTTGAAAAGCTGTACAGTAACTCAAAGTCCAAAAATGAGTAGCGTGAATCAAATATCACAAACTGATAAAAACGAAGCATACACCAACACAGCACCTTCAATTTATTTTTAAATTAAAAGATCAAGTCATTCATATTTCCAAGTACAAAATGGCCACAATGAGCAGGCAGTCCGTTTTGACCTTAAAAGGGTTCACGAGGGATAATTTTGGCCCCTGACACAAAATGTCAGAGAACTTTACCTGCGTGTGTTCTCACAGCCGATAGAGGACTACACCTGCTCGATGCGGGGCTTGCTCTGTGTCATGAAACTTCAGAGGAACAAACTCACATCCTGATCACAACATCTGGGAAGCTCCACTTGAGCTGTAGTGTCGACACCCTTCCTCTGCTTGTCCTTCGCCTGTTCTCAGCTTAAACACAAACACCTTTCATGTTCAAGTGCTTGAACGAGGCTCAGCATCCATGATATGCTGAACGGCCTTTAGCTACATGACCTCTGACTCCTCATGGACAACCAGTGCATGAACAGCTGCTGCATTGGGCCCTGTTTACATGACACCGTTTGTGAGTGAAACCGTAGTGTTTCTGCTGCGTTTTAGCATGAAAACAACAGCCATTTTCTATAAGACCAAAGCTTTTTGAATGCAGGTCTCGGGCTGTGGTGTGGTTTTACGAATCATACAGCACAAATGAAACTAAATAAGAATGCACAATATAAAATTGTTAATCAGAGGAGGAGGCAGTTTGTTGATTCCTATAAATATTTGGGTATCATGGTCAATTCGCAACTCTCTTTTAAACTCCATGTGGAAAACCTTGTAAAGAAATTGAAAGTTAAACTGGGTTTCTTTTTCAGAAACAGATC
>JARVLU010000952.1:12452686-12469920 GCA_031762415.1 Simpsonichthys santanae | reverse complement strand
TCTGAAATATAAATTAAGTTTAGACAATTGTTGTTAAAATAAAAAAAAATCGGTAAAATCGGTTTCTCATGCAAGCACTGGCCGATTTCCCAAAATTAAGGAGATCGGGGCCGATAAATCGGCCGGCCGATTCATCGGTGCACCCCTAATAGATAGGGGTTGACCGTAAATCTTTTTTTTTCCCCTGAATTTAAAAATATATATTATTATTAGAATAATTCAACAAACTGCTGCTGCACCATTTGGATAAGCTGGCAGATGTGTCTAGTTTTTATTACAGCTTTTAAAGAACATATTCCTTCTGAAGTGAAGGAACGAAGGACATTGAAAGGAGTGTTTTGTGGTGGTATCACTGCTTGTTTGGTATCACTGTAGGACAGTAAGTGTTTTACCCAGAATACAGTTCAGCTCAGATATCTAAATGCGAGGTCAAGCGTCCTAAAGCTACATTTTAAATGTAGTTTGAGCAACAGAATCTGAGTGTATGTTTTTCATTTGTATAATGTTCACACACCTGTATTCAGTTCTGTCTACCAGTATTATGACTGGATTGTCTGGGAGCTACTTTGGTACCAAATATCAACAGTGCATCATTTTACGACACTGCTCTATCAGGAAATTGTAACACGACTGATTTTCAAGCTTCTCCGATAAAAGGAAGTTTTCTTTGGCCAGTGTTACATTTAGTGTGTGGCTGTTGCATTCAGTACTTCTTATTTTGTTGTGAAGTTTAAATATAATATTTTATTAAAGAGAACAATACAGTGTATGCTTGAATTTTTTTTTATTTTATATTCTGCAGCTTATCGCTTTCTTTCAAAGAAACCTGTCCTGACTGGCTCAGCTAACATCTGAGGCATGTTTTGCTAAAGGAACACCTATGCAGGTAATTGGTTTTCTCTTTGTTGAAGTTGAATTACTTGATTAGAGCATTTTTGTTCTCTTATTCACTTAACACTGGCCTCATTAACCTCTGTCATTACTCAGGTGGATTCTGCACTAATGAATGTAGGGGCTGGAGGCACGGTGAGCAGAGAGATCAGTGCTCCGACCAAACCATCCACAAGTATGGTGGGAAATCCCCCCCAGACGTTACCCCCTGAACTTAGAGGAGATGTGAATCTCAGTCAGCAGAACAAGACCACACCAATAAAAGACTGTAAGACAGTAAAAGCCTGTCTGGATTCTAGCAATTGCAACCATAACCCTGACCTTTCTCTGCCTCAACAGCCTAATAATGCATCAATGTCTAACTCAGTCCTCACCAGCTCAGAGAAGAAAAGCGACAAAAGGGCAGAAATCCCTAAAGTCAGAGTTGATGGCGCTGGGGTCTTCTCCACTCCTCAGTGGTCAAGCAGTATAAAAGCCAGCCGAGAGGACTCTCTCAACCCTTGTCACAGCAACGTGACGTCCAGCAAGAAACCCCATCCACAAACACAGTCTCTGCAAAGCGTTCCTCCTGGGTTTCAGTGCTCCATGTTTAAACCAGCCCAGCCCGTTGCCTTTCTTCCTTCTACTAATTTTTCTCCTCAGCTTTGTAAAATTACTCTTCCACCAGCATTAGGACAAATCGCAGCTTTGAGAGAAGCCGCAGGCAGTCACTTTCAAAAAGAAATTCAGCCTCAAAGCTCTGGTGTTGGAGGGGCAGCTCTCACACGGACTTATCCCTATTCGTTGTCTGTGAGCCGGACCCTAGACAAAAAAGCAGGCGGATCGAATGTAAAGCTCAAATCTAACCACTCGTCGAACAAGAACGCCAAACCACACGGAGAACACAAGTCTCTGGCCTCTGTGGTGGCCTCACCAGCTATTGCCCTACCATTGCAGCATCCATCATTAACTTCAGCGCCCACCCACTACACCTTGTCTCCCACTGCTGCCATTTGCTGTGGCTCTGCACTGGCCAGCCTCGCCTCTCAGAGCAGGTTTCTGAACCACATAGAGATAGCCAACAGCATAGACAAAACAGCCATCGTCTCTCTGAACCCAACCCCTCCTTCTGCTGAGGACAACACAGTTTGCTCCTCTGAGCTGAGAGATGTTCCTCTTGATTTGTCTTCTAAGTCAAAACGTCCAAAATGCATAACTGATGTTCCGGTTTCTATGATGGAGCCTCCGAACGAGTCAAATCAGAGAGATTTTCTGAACGCAAAGAAGACTCATTCTACAACTTACAGCTCAACCATGCAGTATCCTACTTTACCAAATTCACACCGAAATGGATCGCACCAAAAGCAGATAAATAGAACTCAGAATCACCAGGTCCCAGAACTCAAAGCAACATGGGCTAAAGGATCCTCACAAGACACTATGAAAAGTATCCCAGGTACATATGTAGGTGTGGCTAGCCCCATACTGGCTTCTACTCTAAGGGGCAAGGATGGAAAAGGGTCCTTCACCGATGAATTTCAAAGTTTTGCAAAGCAAGAGTTTATATCTATTATTGACCAAGGAGAACATCTGGTCTCAGGAGGAAAGAAGCCATCTTGTCTGATGAAGGGCAACCAACATGCTCACAGTGGTAAGCATGTAAAAAACACCAGCACAGCCATAACTAAGAATTGCCCACTGAAAGGAGCACTGACAACTCCTCCAGTCAGCTCTGCCAATGCTCAGGGACCTCAGAAAGCTGGACACGGCAAAACAACAATGCCGTATTCCACCGCTGTTGTCAGTCCAGCTTGGCAGCAGCAATCTAACCTTCCTCAGCAAGCCTCAGCTGTTCAGAGAAAACCCATACAAGGATCTCCAAAGACCAAGGGCGCCACAGTCACAGAGGGATGTAAGTTCTCGCAGAGCGCCCACCACAGCCCATCAAAACCTGAGGATAACAAGTGGGAGAGCATGAAATCTCCCCTTTCCAACCTTGCATCTATTGTAAAGCAGCAGGTTCTCGAAACAACCACGCTCACAGGTGAGAGTAACACTCAAGACTCACCTGGTGCGTCAAGAAAAGCTGATGTTTTGAATTCACTTATTGGAAGCCAAGACACCCAATCAAAGCATTCTTCTGCCACTGAATATCCATCATACTGGTCTGTGGAGAAATGGCCTGGTGTCCCATCTCAAGGGGAACTGGTGAAAAAACACGACAAGACGACTAAGGCTGAAAGTTTGGAGAATAATACTGACGAGCATATGGGACCGCAGGCGAAGCAAGGTTCCTGCAAGCCTACTGGCCAGCCTCATCTCTTTGGGGGCAATGCATCAACAAATGGGGACAGGTTGGAAAGCAAATTAGCCAAGGTGTTGGAGGGGGAGATATTGAAGAAAGAAAGTGGGACATCAGACAGCCCTCCCAGTGAAAAAGTGGATGGCATGGTTGCATCCATTCTAACAGGCCATTGTGCGAGCAGGGGTGACAAATTTGAGAAAAGGACAAACGGAACCAAAGAGGAGTCGCCAACTAAAGCAAAAGCTGTCGCGAACAAACAAAAGAAGACCGGTCCTAAGAAGCCCACGAACGAGAAGTCGCCAGCAGAGTCGTTAAAGAAGGCCGCAGGAAAGAAAAAACAAGGAACAGAAAATACTCCAGAACCAGTGTCTTTTAATAAAAAGGTAAATGAACAGTTTGTGTGCTTATAAGTCCGTTTAATGTTTTTAAGACCGTCACATAACTTTTATTGTCTCTTTTTACTTGGGTATAAAAAAGGTCACCTTGTTATTTGATCAGAGCTCCATTTCATAATTGTAGTCTATGATTGATAATGTCTATGATCTGTGATTGTGAGTCTGCTTCTTATTCCTATGAAAGCTTGTGATCAATAGCATCCCATGATGTGCGCTCACGCTGTCCCCTGTGAATTTCAGCAGAAGAAACAATCTGCACCTGTGTTGGAGCGGAGTCTGTCAGCGGGAAAACTTTCCCCGCAGAGTAAGGAGCCACTTCCAAAGGACAAGATCCGTCTCGACGAGGCTGAACAGCTAAGCTGCAACAAAGCAGGTACGAGCTTTGTCTTTCGTAACGATGCCACGTTTGCTGCCCTAAAAAAAAATGCTCCCAGCGTGCACGCTTCTGTGATATCCATCACAAATGTAATGATGCTCTTCGTTGTGTCAAACATACAGCCTTGTTTTGAGCTCAGGGAGAATTTTCAGGGCTCTTTTTGTTGTGCTTTAGAGATAAACAGCCTCTTCTTTGAGTAGCCGTGTGTGAGCGCACGCAGCAAATGTTGCACATTTCTTTGGTCGTTTTTGATATTTTAGTCATATAAGCTGGTGTGAATGCATTAATCAGGTTTCTCTTTTATCAGTTACAGAAAGCAGCAGCAGTCCTCGGAGGGAAAAGACTTCAGTGTTTCTCAATGACTCGCTCGGATCGGGCAAAGAAGCAGATGCAACAGAATCCTCCTTCCCAAGGCTGAGGAGAGGACGAAGGCGAGCTGATGATGCTCGACTTGACCTCTGGGGCTTTGCAACCCCTTCTCCTCCACCTCCTGCCATGCCTCCCCCCGCAGTTTCTCCGCCACCCCCACCGACTCCCAGCCAACCAGCCCGCCGTCCAAGAGGGCGGCCTCGATCGAACACTCTGCAGGACCGCAAGAAGAAAGCAGCCGGTGCAGAGGCCGACACACCTCCTCATAAGAAACGGCGGAGATGGTCCAGTAAGAAGTACGAGACGGGCGATTACATCACCGAGAAAGACAAGCTGGAGGACGGAGAGCAGCTCGAAGGCCCCCTGAGACACGACACTGAAATACCTGCAGGTCTGTAGTGTTCTTTCACTCCACCGTGTCGCCTGAATCATCAAAGGCTTCTGTCATGAGTTTCATTAATCTTTCACATTTTACTAAAGCACAATGTTCAATATTTTATACAGTTTTGGGATGAAATGAAAAGTTGACTTGAGAAACTGATGGAAAACTTCACAGGAGAGTTAATAAATGAGCAGGGCGTAAACTTCTGGTGTGGTCTTGATCCAGTGTTTGTACAGTACCGGACCATGACAGCCTGTTGTGCAGTTTGTGATTAAAAGACAAGCAAAGTGTAAAAGTGAAGAGCAAAAGAAGAGTCAGACCTAAAGAGACGAGCAGGATCTGAAAATGGTGTAAACACTTGAGTTATGGGTCGGTGCCGAGTCAGTACAGGAGGAAATAGACAAATGTCAAATACTGTTTTGATTTTTTTTAACCAGATAGAACACCACACATTAATGGGGAGGCACCAATTTACAGTAAAGTTTAACTGGTAAATACACTGTAAAATTAAAAAAACACTCGGTTATATTCATCCAATTTGAACCATAAACAGTGTCCCACAGGCCATGTGTCAAATAAAAAGTTGTATAAACTTAAAAAAAAAAAAGAAATGTGTTTATCTTTTGTTTAAAAAAGTCCAATAAAAGCAGTGCAGCCACTGTTTCCAAACCGTCACGTGCCTGTGGGTCTGTGCTGAGCGCAGCTTCAGCTGAACAAGCCTAACATCTCCAAACTCTGAGGATATTTCTGCTTGTTTTGTTTCCTCCTCTTCCTCGTTAGTAAATGTAATGAAATGGCTTCTCAGACAGATTCACACAGCTGTGGCTGAAAAAAACGAGCAACTTCTTGGATGTAGTTTTGGTCTCCCAGCAGTCAGCTGGAGGTGGTCACCTCCTGCTTTGGGCTTTATCCCCTCTGCACATACTGACGTATGTGAGGTGGGCTCTACGTTAGCTTAGATAGCTTTGTCTGCTCTTTTTTTGTTGTTGCAGCGGTTAGCAAAAAGCAATAAAACATATAAAAGAGGTGATATTTGTTTAGTGATAAATTACTAAATTATATGTATCACATTCTCTTCGCTTTGATATTTTTTCAGGCTCGTTGTAACACGGTGCTGAAACTTTTTAATTTTTTTGTTAGGTGTCTGATGTGTATCGATGCAGCATTTAAATTTAGGAGCATTTTTACATCTGAATGAGTCATAGGTCAGGGTTTAGATGTTCACCTTTGCAAAACAAAGAAAAACATTCTCATTAAATGGACAAGTACTTGAAGGAAAATGTAAAGAAAAAACATTGAAAGACTTTTGGGAAGCCTGAAAAGAAAGTGCTAATAAATTAGGGATGACTCAAGACTTTTCTCCAGTTCTTTAATTGTGTGAATGTTTATGAAGCATTCACACTATTATGATCCATTTTTTTCTGTACGTTTCTCGGCACAATTCTTGTCCTGCAGTTTTCAAGCTATTTCAGCAAAGCACATATCAAAACATTCAGCTGTTTCAGGACAATCCGGCTACGACTTGGTATTGGTGCAAGTTTAGCTTTTAGAAATATTTAGCCTTCTACAACTTTTTATGTCAGAGAAAATGAAATTAGCTCATTTTACGTCCTTCAAATCTTTTTAGATGCGTTTACAACCTTTTACCGCTCTTTTCACATTTTGTTCTGCTTCAGCTTCTTTGTGCAAATTTAAACTTTTCAGCTAATTTCAGCTGTTTTGTGCTCCTTTCAGATTTGTTCTGCTAACCACAGCATTTTTGAGCTTCTTCCAATTTCTTTCTGCTAATTTTAGCTCATTATGCTCCTTTCAGCTGATTTCTGCACGTTTCAGCTTTTTCTACTATTTCAGCTACTATTTAGCAGTTTAATGCTTTTTTTAGCATCTTCAACTAATTCCACATTTCTTGCACTCATTTCAATGTTTTCAGCGTAATTCAACAAAAATGTGCTCTCTCCACTTCCTTCTGGTAATTTCAGCTTCTTTGTGATTTTTTTAGCTACTTTTCAGCTGTTTATTTCTTTCTAATTTTCACTTTTCCAGATAATTTTCACTTTTTTTGTGCTCATTTCTGCTTCTTTCAACCTATAGTTTATCTAACGTGTTCTTTCTGCTTTCTTCTGCCAATTTCAGCTTTTCAGCTAATTTCAGTCATTTTCAGATAAATTCAAGTTTTACTTGATAATTTCTGCTACTTTCTGCCTAATTAACATCTTTATGCTCCTTTCAGCTTATTTCTGCTAGTTTCAGCTTTTAGCTCTTTTATGTTAAATTTAGCTTTTTCAGCTAATTCCACATTTTGGAGCTCATTTCAGCTCTTTCCGTTTCCTTCTGGTGTTTAAGCTTCTTTCTACCTTTTCAGCTACTTTCAGCTATTTTTTTGGCTAATTTTCCAAAAATGTTGTGCCAAATATATGTTCTTTCTGCTTTCTTTTGCTAAGTTGGCCTTATTCTTCCATTTCAGCTATATTTCAGCATGTTTTTAAGCTAATTTCAGATTAAAGTTCTTCTGCAACAAACATCTTCCGCATTTTCGAAGCAAATGCAATTCATCTAGTTGTTGGTTATTTTAATATTTCTATCATTAAACACATCGTGCATTATCTACTGACAGCCTCAGAAATGAAGCATATTTCAGATTTTTATTCATTGTTTAACTCTGTATTTTTAGTTGTTGACCTCAGCAAGAAAAACATTATTTAACATTTAATACGCTAAGTAATGATTCATGTTTAAATCGAAATACAATAAATGTTTATTCAAACAACAAGAAAAAAAAGTGACTGAATCAGCTCTGAAACAGGTGAATTTTCAACGTCTGTCTTCGTTTGTTTTGTTTTTGACCAGTAGTATTTTTTAATGATCATATTTGACAGTTTGTTCCAGAAAATGTGCAACTGGAATGTTAAGGAACAAGTTTAGGTTTCTGTGGGTAGAAAGAAGACAAAACAAACTCAAGTAAAGCAGTGAGATAAGTTTAGACTAATTTAGTCTTGTTTCTGAGGTTGGGACGACTCGACGTAACGTCACTTTAATCGTTTTAACTTCATTTTTCACCACAGAGCTACGGTGTCAGAGTCCAACTGCCCCCAGCCCAGAACCGCCTCCGCCGAGATCCTCGTTCACTCGCTCAGGTTCGGTCCGCTACCAGGGGAGTGAGGAGTCTCCTGAGTTTAACAATAAGCCTTCAGGGAAGAGAAAGTTCAAAAGCAAACACTTGAGTGACAGTGATGAACCGAAGGTGAGCTTCTGAAGCTGCTTCCTGTTCACGCCATGCATTGTTTCATGTATGTGAAGAATTACAGCGCCCCCCTGTGGCCGGATGAGATGCCGTTTGTCACATTATTAAACCAGATGGGATTGGAAAGCTCAGATTTATGACTTTGCTTTACAAAAAGTCTCAAATTTATGTTTCAGAGTAAAACCAAACGCAGCGGTCTGGGGAAGCGCGGCGCCTCCCTCCCCCTGGACGATGACGGCGCTGATGTAAAAGTAGAAGTTACCCCACCACCCACTCCCAAAAGTCTGCCGTCTTCTCCGTCCAACAAGAGGAGCTCATCAGGAAGAAGCGGCAGTTTAGACTCCACCCCAAAAAGGACCATTCCTCCTGAGGTCCGTCGGCTGATTGTGAATAAAAACGCCGGAGAGACACTGCTCCAACGAGCGGCTCGCCTGGGCTATCAGGTAAACTCCAACCTGACAAGACGATGACGTAACCCTTTAAAACGTGACCCTCTGACAGCCTGTCTGTCCTAACGGCAGGACGTGGTCCAGTACTGTCTCGAAAAAGACATCAGGGAGGTCAATCGGCGGGATAACGCAGGTTACACCGCTCTCCACGAGGCGTCCTCACGAGGGTGGACTCAGATTGTCCAAATGCTTCTAAAACACGGTGCAGACGTCAACTGCAGCGCTCAGGATGGGACACGGTGAGGATTCATGAAGCAGTCACAGTTTGAGCTGGTTCCTAAAAGATGTTCAAACCCTAAAGACTTCATTTTTCAGGCCCCTTCACGATGCAGTAGCGAGTGATAACTTGCCAATAGTGTGGCTGCTCCTGAACCACGGTGCCGACCCGACTCTGGCTACCTACTCGGGCCACACGCCGGTCAAACTGGCCCACAGTTCGAGCATGAAGACCTTCCTCACAGGTAGGTTGTGATTTTCTTCCTGCTCTCTTTCTATCAAAAGAACTAATTTTGTCTAAAGTGACAAATTAAGGGAATGAGCATGTAAATCTTTCACACTTCTAATCAAAAGAAACATGAAAATAAACATGTTTGCCCGCTGTACAAACTCATGTAGCAACGTGTTGGTGGTCACGTTTAGGACATAGGAGCTAAATCTTCATCTTTCATATCAGTGGTCCTGATGGGTTTGTTTTTGTCCTGCTGATGAAAGTTATATGAATTATCTCCATGAATGAAAACGTTTAGAAGGAAATGTTTTGTTTCTTGCTGAAGACTTGAATACTGTTGAAAATTCAACAGTAAAGATTCAAACTGTGAATCTTCTTCATCCTTATGATGATGAGGGGAGGGAGTCTTTCTAGTCAACATTTGTAAAGAACTTTAAATATAATCTCAAGCATCACTGTTAAATCTTGACTGATCTGTTTGGGCTTGAAGTATCTGTTGAGGACAACTCTCAGCTACTACCCCACAGAATAATGGACATTTGTGTTTGCTAAATTTGCTCAGATGTGGAGGCCATCTTTAAAAAGGTTGTCATTGTCATCACTGGATGTATGTCTGCAGAGCTTTATCAGATTTATTGGTAACGGTACTGACAAACACACACAGGCAAAAACATGGTCATCTTTGGAGATGGGTAATCGATAACAAAAATAAATTTCAAACTATAAATGTTTTAAATGCTATTTATTATGAAGACAGTCAGTGGATAATTGTTGTACGGTTTCTAAGCTGTCAGGTGATGGAAAACAAAAACATCTGTTTGATGCACGGAGGAGGTTTGATTTGTTGGGATTTACGAGAGGATCTGTTCAGGTTGGAGTACAGAGTAGTCCCTCATTTATTGCGGGGGTTACGTTCTGGACTCCCCCTCAATAAGTGAAAATCAGTGAAGTAGGAACATTATATTTATTTTAGTATTTATATATTAAGGCTTTAGAAATCCTTCCCACACTATTACAATGTTCTAATCTCTTAAACCTACGTCATTTTATCAACATACATATATGTACTGCACGGTACTGCAAAATTTTACTCACCAGCTCTGCAGAAGACAGCGGCTCGGTTCCGGTCCGACTCAGCAGACCTACCTGCTGGGCCTACCCAGCCAGTTTTGGTCAGCTCTCAGCAGCCCTTGAGCACCAAAACACTTTTGGATGGAGATGGACCTTCATATGGCCATTACGGGACCAGACAGTGGTCCCAGTTGAGTCCAAATTCACATGAAAAAGTCCCACAGGACCTGCGGGCGGCACTCAGATTCACAGATGAGTCTGGAGGTCCGGTTCTGGTCCGGTTCCAAGCACCTCTGCATCCGCTGGGCGCCGAAGTCACTATGAATAAGGACCGAACTTTTTCGGATCGGATCAAAATTTTCCATCCATTTCAGCAGAAAGCAACAGCACTGTTGGCTTCTGGGAAATGTGGTCCTTATGAGTGGTGATACAGTGTAGGCTTATTGAGAAAAAAACTATAAAATGGCGGCACCTGTCCAAAGTTTTTTTATTTAGTTTTTGTTAACTTTTATCCCGAACTGTCCCAATCACGTGAGTGATATTAAAGTTGACAATCATGTATCGTGTTGTTTTTTTTTCTCGTGTACAATCTTACTTTGAAAAACTGAAAGAGCGAGTCCGCAAAAGTCAAACCGCGAAGTAGCGAGGGACATTTCTTAATGTTAGTTTTGTTTTTGTTTGATTGGTACAGCTGAGGTTTCTGCTGCGCCTCCTCTCACTCCATGGATCTCATCGAGTCTGACGCACTAATCAGCTGTAATAACTTTACAAAAAGAGTTTCCTTTACAGTATCTGCTTGTGAGCTTTTCTGTTCTCAAGAAGCTCCCTTGTGTCGCAGTAGAAGTCGTGGGATAATAATGCAAGATGTTTTGTTTGCAGAATATTTCACAGACCTG
This sequence comes from Simpsonichthys santanae, assembly GCA_031762415.1. Lineage (NCBI taxonomy): Eukaryota > Metazoa > Chordata > Actinopteri > Cyprinodontiformes > Rivulidae > Simpsonichthys > Simpsonichthys santanae. Next base: position 12,459,118 of record JARVLU010000952.1, on the reverse strand, counting down.
GAAGGCCGTAAAGACCAGGACCCAAGTTCACCCTGGGATTTCTACAGCAGCTCCCTGTTCGGTAAGAAACCTCAGAGCTGGATCAGCTCGTAGATCAAACTAACGTCCCATTTTAATTTGTAAGAGCGACGAGAGAAATAAGATCTCATTCCTCTGCTGTGCTCGAGGCAGACACGTTCAGGCTGGTTGGACTAGTGTCGGGGTCGTTGTAGAAGGAGTTCAGTTTACAGGCTGGGCTCATGATTAAACTCTGAGACCGTCAGCAGCGTTGAGCTTTGAGTATTAACATCTCTGTTGTGTTGACAACTATAAGAAGCAGAGGGAGAAACAACAATTTTACGTACAGTATTTTATTATGAAGCTAAATGATCTAAACGTTCCTGTTTCAACTGTTTGTGTGTTAGAGTTGTCAGATTTTTAACATTTATTCTACTTATTATTATAAATTATTGCTTTGCAGCAGGTCTGCAGGGTTTTTTTTTAATGCTGATGTTAGAAATAAAGCCAAGAAATACAGAAAACACTCATGCTTCCAAGTGTTTGAATGAGTTTATTCCAAGATAGAACAGTTACTAAAACATTTTTATGCAGATGTTTCTCGTAACCCTTTGTGGTCACTTCTCCGTGAACTAAGCGGCCACTAGAGGGCGTTTTAGACTTTGTGTTTTAAAGCTGAGAGTCTCTGACCTGGGTTAACTTCTCTCCTCAGAGACAGAGCAGGAGGCGTGCTGGGACTTCCTGCTCTCTGAGGAGGACCAGGAGCTGGAGGAGGTCGACGCGAGGAACACTGAGCAGGACTCGGAGAAAGACTGCCTCCTGTTCGAGTTCTCCTCCGAGCCCCTCTTACCCTGCTATCATGTTCAGGTGTCGTTAACACAGGGGTGAGTTCAAAAACATTACTGTGAGTAATTAAAGATAAACATAACTAAACACAGTGGAGGCTTTTAATCACAACGAGACCGTCTCAGAGTGTCTGTTGCATAAACATGAAATGTGCTGACACAAGAAGATGCACTTTATCTAAACCAGATTGTAGCGTCACAGTTTCTATAATTGAGGTCGCAGAGAAAAGGCAACTGCTGTGACTTTAACTGTTTTTTTTTTTCTGTTTTCCTGTCCGCACTGAAAACAGTAAAGTCCAACACCTGCTGCACACGGACACAAGAGTTACCGCTAACCTGAAGGGATGGCTTTTATACAGCAGTCCCTCGTTCATTGTGGGAGTTATGTTCTAGACAAGTAAAAATCTGCAAAAGTAGCAACGTTATATTTATTTTAGTATTTATATATACAGTATTCTAAAGCTTTATAAACTCTTCCCACGCTCTTGCAATGTTCTAAACTCTTAAACCTACGTCATTTTAACAACACATACAGTACTGTATATGTAGCTACTATAGTTTACTTACTAGATCTGCAGAACAGCAGCAGCTGTCAGTTTCACTCGGTTCTGGTCTGTTACAGTCTGACTTGGTAACGGTCCTGGTTCTGTTTCTGCAGACCTACCCTGCAGTGACGAAGTCCACAATCAATGTTCTGAACTCTTAAACCTACTAATTTTAACAACATGCTCATATGTAGCTACTAACTTGTACTTAACAGCGCGTCCCCGCTTGTAAGTCCTCGTTGGCGGGCTACCAGCTCTCAGATTCACCATGGGTCTGGGGGGGTGGGGTGGGGGGAGTGACCTTTGGATGGCCAAAGTGGGACCGGTGGTCCGAGAGATGAAAAATGTCACGGTGGACTCCAGATGACACACAGAACCTTCTACAGCACGTGTCCCACTTGAAAGTCCTCGTGGTCCAGCTAGCAGCTGTCAGATGAGTCTGGAGGTCTGGTTCTGCTCCGGTTCCTAGAGGGTTCCATGCGGGTCGCTTCATCCGCTGGGTGCCGTAATCACTGTAATAAGCACCAAACTTTTTCCGGTCAGATCAAAACTATCCCTCTAGTATTTCAGCAGAAGTCAATGGGGCTTCTGGGCAGGGCACTGTTGGCTTCTGGGAAATGTAGTCATTATGAGCGGGAATACATGAACTTATTGAGAGAAAACTATAAAATGCCGGCGCCTGTTCAAATTTTTTTTGTTTGTTTGTTAACTTTCTCTTGTACAGTACAGAATCCATTACTGTCCCAATCATGGGAGTAATATTAAAGTTGACAATCATGTGTCATGTACACATTTTTTTTCCTCGTGTTTAATTTTACTTTGAAAAACCGTGAAAGAGCGAGTCCGCGAAAGTCGAACCGCGAAGTATCGAGGGACTACTGTTCCTCAAACTTTAAAGAGCCTGGAATTTTGTAATAAAGATCAACGTATTTTTGGAAAGATAATAACGTTTTTCAAAGAAAATTAAAATTACACTACAGAGAGGATCAGTTGTTGAGATCACTGACAGGAAGTGATGTCAAAAGGGAAACGCCTGCAAGTGAACAGTGTTGCTACAACGGCTAATAGATGGAAAAGTGATGTTTCTTTAGATTATTTTAAAAAAAGAGAGAGAAGGGTCAGAGTTCAAATAATGTATTAATGACCAAAGAGCAGGGAGTTCCATGTTTTTAAAAAGTTCCCCCTTGATGTCACTTCCTGTTTCACTTTAGTCGAACCAAGTCAATTAAAAAAAAAGACATTTATGTGACAAAAAGGGTCAAATAATTTGTGTTATGTCAGAGTTCTTAAATGTTAAGTTGTTGTTTTGTTTTCTTTCCACTCTGTATTTTTAGGTTATACATGTTACAACTCTTTAAGTTTACCCAGAACCCCCGGGGAGTTCTGCAGGTGTGACTGTTTGGCACTTACTTCTGTGTCTGCAGTTAGTTTAGGGAACCTTCATGTTTAAAACATGGGAACCTAAAATGACACATCCTCACTGTAGTTCTTTTGTGTTCTCCTCTGTCCATATCTAACGCCTGATGTTTGTTTCTCTGACAGTTTTTGCAACTGGTTCCTCCTGGCAGACGTCCTGAAGCGTCTGAAGATGTCGGCGCGGATCTTCCGGGCTCGCTACCCACACTTCGAGGTGGTGAGTTTGTCCCAGGCAGAGCTCTGGAGGCAGGTTTCAGTCAGCCAGGTGAACTCGGCTTTAGCTTCTCCACACAGAGGCAAAAGCAAGGAGGAGGATGACGATGATGAAGAAGAAGAGGAAGAAGAAGAGGGACCTGTAGAACTGGTTTGTTGTGTGCCAGAGCTCCAGAGACTCCTGGGCTCCTCCATTCACATCCTTCTAGAGGAGGAGGAGGAGGGGGAGGAGGAGGAGGAGGAGGAGGAGAAACTGACAACAGGGAAGCCTCGGAGCCGATAGCCTCTGATGAACTCCTCCAGCTCTTAGGAAGCTTCTCCGTCCAACGTCGCGAGGGTCAGGGGACATCACAGACTCCACGCCACCTTTGACCTCAGACGCAGGACATGCACGGGGTGGCAGCTTTCAGGTTCCTATCTATAGGTATATTTCAATACAGGAGAAGCTTTTTTTATTGATTATGTATGTACATGGTGTGTATATGTAAATCTTGCCATCAGGGTAAAACATTTGGTTGCATAAAGACATTCTTACGGCGTGGAACGCGTCACTTTTGGACATTTTTTGTTTCTGTTTGCTCCTGAGGGAAGTGATATTTTTCGACAGGAGGCGTTTTATCTCGTGTATGAATCTAAGACACGGACGTCAGGGAGGCCGGCTCCAGACGGAGAGCTGCAATGATGAGAACACGAAACCACGGCACATACCCTTACCGGACATCTTTAACAACCTACGCCTTTTTATTTTGGCGTCTCTGGGCTGCTGCTCGTGGGATGAAATGTGGTTTTTGGTCCCTGACGATACAAATGCTCCTCAAGAACTGTTAAGAGAATCCTGTGGAGTCCAGAGGCGCCGCGACACCCTCCAAACTGCAGCCACGACTGTCCCTGATAAACTGTTTCCACATCCCAGAGTGCTTTGTGTTGCAGTGTTTTATTTACACTGTTTGTTGTGCTTAATTTAATAGTCTTTAATATATTTGACCTCTTGTGTATCTGATGACCTTATCTATGAAAAATGCTTTTTATAGTTGGTGCTTCATTCTAAATTGTACTTATAGGATCCCTTTATTCTGAGATGTTCCCTCGTTCAAAACCAGTGTTTCAAAAAAAAAAAAAAAAAAAAAACAGCCAAAGTACAGTTTTATTGTACTGGTGCTAACATGGAGTTTTTGTGTTGACAATCAATGAAGTTTTGCTTTGAAGTCACAAACTGATAAAAGATATTTAAGAGACTTAAGGTGTAAAGAAAAGTTTAGTTTAGCTAAAGCAAACAGGAAGCATGATTGTGAATCATAGCTTTTATCTTCCTGTGTCAGATTATTTAAATGTTTATTTATACATTCAGGGTTTGATTATTTCTCAGCTTTTATTTCAACGATCTTATTTTGGCACAATGTCCCATTTACTGCAGCTCCTACTGAAAACTATTTTCTTTCTTTATTAAAAAAAAAAGAAATGGTCCCAAACAAAAATAAAAAGAAAGGTTTTTGTTGATGGTTTGGACTCAGAATCACTTCTCACTTTGAACATTTTGAACTCTGGTTAACTAAAAAAGCAAACACTTTTACTAATAAAAAACAAACCTCGTCTTAAAGATGACTTCAAATCATGAAACTGTCATTTGAAATCAGCTAATATTAAACCAGGATCATTTATTTTAAATGTTAATTGCTACGATGATAAAGAGGTTTTTGCTCATGTGTGATATGAAGTTTAAGAAAAGAAGGAAAATATTTTTAAACACAAATGAGACCATTAGAGTAATTTAATGTTTATAGATGGGTCAGCAGATTAAATAATCCACCTTTAGGTTTCTGACTGTATCAGTTTAAAATACGACTGTTTCGTTGGAAATGCTTGAAGGCCTGTATCTAGATCAGACCTGAAGTTTGTCCCTAAAGTAAAACCTTCTCCAACCTGTTCATTCTAAAGATTTACTGATGTTTAGAGAAGTGTCTGGTGAACAAACATCAGCAGGTGTTTGGAGTTGATTTGATCCACCAGAGGGAACCAACGGCAGCAGGAAGAGTCTTTATCTGCTGCTTTGTCTCATCTCAGTCATGGATTAAAACACTAATTGTGACTTTTTGGAAGTTTTGCAGCCTTTTCCCACAGATCTGCATTTCAGGCCTCAAACCTCCTAAAGTCACTTTTGTCTCGTTCTGTTCCGCCTGCAGAACCGCTGGCCCTGTTAGAAAAGTCTGCAGGCGCCGAGCACAGAAAAACAGAAATGAAGTCAATTTTACCAGCAGTACCTGTGTGCACTAAGAGGAGCTGCTGAAAAGTCTTTAAATCACATAAAAATGAAGTTTCAGAGAGCTACAAAATTTTATTTGAAGGAATGCATATCGCCCACCTCCTTTCATGATAGAGTTCATGTCAGACGGGTTTATTGTGAACGACAGCAAATCTTAGCTCAATGTCTGTAAATTATGGCCACATATGCAAAGGTCTGTGGCGGCCATCTTGAATCAGGTGGACTCCATGTGTTAATGAGCTGTAGATGTACACCTTGTGACTAATATCTGACAGTTTCACTGAGTTCTGTTCAGTGGTTCCTGAGATATTTTGCTAACAGACACAGAGCATGTGTCTGTTAGCAACCTTAAGTCTCTTAACATTGTCCTGCTGGGACGTGTGTTCCTGCTTGGTGTCTCAGTGGGAAGAACAAGTGGCAGCATGTTTGTTTGGACTCCGATGCGGGCCTCCTGGTACTGACTGAGACCTGCCGAGTCCTGATGAGGTTACTGTGGTTCAGTGGGGCCCGATCCGCCAGAAGTTCCTGTTGTTGTCCGTGAGTTCATCCCTGCTCCTTTTTACACAAACAGAACCGATTATCTGATAAAAACCTATTTAAAGTTCAGAGCTGTTGTTGTGAACCTGTCAGGTTCTGAGAACCTGGTTTGTTCTGAGAGAACGGATCAGGTTTCAGGTGTTGGGAGAACGTTTGGACTCCATGTGACTCCTCACCAAACCTCCTCCGTACCTCCCTGCCATTGGCCCGCCGAGGAGGAGCAGCTGAGCCTGATTGGATCAAAACAAGGGCCTGTCTGCAGGAGGCCCCCTGACAGAAACCGCTTCAGGGAGGTCAGCTGGGTCGGTTCTAACCCGGGAACCTAAAGAGAGGAGTCCAACAGCTAAAACAGGAGGAGCTTTAACGTAAACAAACCAGACGTTTACCGACTGAAGAAATAAAATAAATTACATTTTCTGAGAAAACTCACTTTGACAACTGAAACCTGTTCACATGAACATGTTCACATAAGGGGAGTGGTGGCGTAAGTGGTTAGACGGTGGGCTTGTGATCGGAAGATAGCCGGTTCAAACCCCAGTAATGACAACACCTCATTTGCTCCACTCTGGGCCCCTGAGCAAGGCCCTTAACCCCCACCATCTGCTCCCTAACAGGTCTC
>JARVLU010000952.1:12402059-12412987 GCA_031762415.1 Simpsonichthys santanae | reverse complement strand
AGAAAACCCACACATGCACGGAGAGAACATGCAAACTCCACCCAGAAAGGCCCCTGGACCGAGATTTGAACCAGGGATGTTCCAATACATATTGATCAATATTATTGATATTGTTTATCTTGTTAATATTTAGGAACTTTTTAAATGTTGCTGTTGCGGCTGTTACACTTGAATTTCCCATATGTGGGACAATAAAGGCTGTTTCTATTCTATTCTATTACTTATCCTATAACTTACTTAGCTAGTCTTTTGTCTCTGTTGGTTTGTATCTAGTTTACTTATTTTTAACTTTTGGCCTTTTGCTACTTTTGGTATTAGCTGTTGTTTTGCTTCTTTGACCTAACATTTTTGTTAGCTTTTAGCTCGTGTTCTGCTTCTTTTACCATTAGCAACTCTGTTTCAGCTTCTTCAGCTCATTTTATTTTTTCCTTCAACTCCCAGCATCTTGCTGTTCTGGTCATTCTTTCATAGAACTAATAATCTGTGAATAAATGTCAGAATCTCACAAAAAACAAATAAACAAAAAAATAAAAACACTTTTCCTTGTCCTCTCCTCCTCAGTGTGGATCCAAACCGCAGCCTGTTTCTCGTCAGTCTTTGGTTCATCGACACAAAAATTCAGTTTTACTTCAGTTTGTTTCTTTCAGATCTCGAACCTCCAAAGATCAAATGTCCACCATCCAGACTCAAGTTCGCCGAGCCCGGGAAGCTCACCGCCACGGTGACCTGGGACCCCCCCACTGCCACAGACACCGCTGACAAGTACCTCAAGTATGTTATTAGCAGTGTGTGCTCGCTGGTGTGTGCCTGTCAGCAAAATATAACGTGGCCAACAGAACGGATTCTAATGAAACGTTCGGACATTAATCACAGGATCAACAACTGATTAGACACAAAGTTAGATTATTTTGTGTGCTTCTTTTTGAACTTTTAAATCAACACCTGACCGTCTTTTCTTTGTCTGCAGTGTGATCTTAATGGGTCAGGAGCCTGGCACTGAATTCAAAGAGGGACCAAACATTATCCGCTACAAGGTGTACGATCAGGCCAGGAACCGAGCCGCCTGCAAGTTCATCGTCCGTGTTGAAGGTAAAGACTTCTTCAACTCAGAAAATGAACTGAAACACTAAAACGCTGAGCTGAGTCTGACGTGATTCCCTCTTGTTCCAGTGAGAAGATGTCCCGAACTACCTCCGCCTCTACATGGTTACCTCAGCTGCTCCTCTGACGGGAATAACTACGGAGCCACGTGCGAGTACCACTGTGATGGAGGGTACGAGCGCCAGGGGATGTCCAGTCGGGTCTGCCAGCTCAACCGCAACTGGAGCGAAGGTCCCGCCGAGTGTGTTCGTAAGTACAGAGTCCCGTGAACAAGTACTGTGTTGTGCAGCAGAAATAAACAATGTAAAAACACTTAATTACAAGTAGAATTCAAATGTTTTTTCCTTTGAAGTCAAACATTCTGGCACGCAAGTCTCCGCTTTGAAGTCTGGTTGGACGATGTCTTGAATGTGTTAATGCTTCTGGAATGGCTGGCAAACATGCTCTCCTTGTCCAAGAATTCAAATAGAATGGAGCTTGAATACTTTAAATGTACTTTAAATATACTTAGAAACAGTCTCATCAAGTACCGTTGAGTATGGATCCATGACCATGTAGATTTGCTCCAGATTGCTATACCCCAGCAATACCTTTTTAAACGAGAAGTGGAGTGCACCGGGGGGAGAAACATCAGAAGACCCAGAAGATATCAGACCCCAGTCCCCGACCATGGCTGGCAGAGTTGATGTCGATCAGGCAAGTCCTCAGGGCAGAATGAGGTTCCAGTGGCACCTGGCTGTAGTTTCATTCAGAGGTGTCCTGAATTGCATTCTGACTCATTCAAGGGCCAGTCAGAACATTCCAGATGCATTCCAGCAGCACGTAAAAGATTCTGATGCCATTCCAAGTCCATTTGAATTGGATTGTTTGATATCCAAATAGATTCTGGAGGTAATCGAGATACATTGAAGATGCATTTAGGACCTTCTGCCTGTTGGGATTCCAGGATACCGTTCAGTAGTTTTCATTGGAATGCACCTGAAAAGTTTTGAACCTGAGCAAAACATTTTAGCCGATCACAACAATGGACCTAAATGTTCTGGAATACACTTTGAATATTCAGAAATTTACAAAGCATTGCCCTTCTATCAGCGTTCTGGATCTTTCAACCTCTAATGTCTTAGTTTTATTATTGCCATTGTTTTATAGATTTAGAGTTTTGGTGTTTAGTAGTTTTTTTATGTATGTATTCCAGGTATGAGAGAAAGTTGAACTGACAAAGGAATTTTCTTGAATGGGTTTTAACATGTTACAGCTTTTTTAGACAGGTTCAATGAAATTATTCAAAATGCACAAAATCTTGGACACAGGTGAAATATCAGCACGTTTTGTCTTGTTTTGCCAGAAGAAAAATCTATGTTGAGGTAAAATTTTGAAATTATGATATAATTTATTACTTTTATCCAATATTTTCAAGTTTGTTTGTGGTATTTTTATTGACTGGAATGTAGTATTTCCTATTTGTATCAAACTGGTAAGAAAATAATTCATATTTTAGCTCTTCTACGTATTTGAAGCCATTCATCACCTTTTACCTGCTTCTTCCTTTTCGGGTCACGGCAGTCACTGGTGCCCATATCCAGTCATCACTGTGTGAGAGACGGGGTAGTACATAATACACCCAGCCCATCACAGGGACACACAGACAAACGAGACAAACAACCATTTGCGCTCTCACTCACACCTAGGAATAATTTAAATTACCAGTCAGCCTAACATGCATGTTTTTGGTCTATGGGAGGAAATCGGAGTACCCGAAGAAAACCCGCGCATGATATTTGAAGCTCCTGAACTTATCTGTTTCTTAAACGTTTAAAATGTACCGGATTGAATTCACATCTATTCAAAACTTTTTAACTTTCAGAGAGTTTCTACCACATGGTTCATGAGACATTTTGCTAACACAATAAATAAATAAATAATAAATAATGCACAAACAGTCACAGGCAATTACCGGTACATGATTACCTGCCTTCCTTAGCTCAGGGCAATAATCTTAACCATGAAAGCTGATGATCGATCACAGCTTTACACTTGTTTATCGCACAAAGGTAAACAACTGCATCATCAGCATTTATCTGATGAACTACATTTGATGGACACACTTCAGGAAAGTCTTCAGTTTGCAATCTAAAAGACAAGAGTCCCAATATAGAGCCTTGAGGTACACCATCTCTAATGTCACTGCCTTACAATCTGTAAAAGTATTTTTAAGTCTGCAGAATGAAACTGATTTTGTGTTTGCAGCCATTAAGATTAATTTTGATGTGAAGACCACCTCCGCTCTCCTGGATCAGTTCTACGAAAAGAGGAGGCTGTTGATCGTGTCGGCTCCCAACATATCTGACACAGACTACCAGCTGCAGAACATCATGATACAAGTGAGACAACATTATCTGTAAAAAATAGTTTTAATTACTGTATATTCATTGACCAAGAAACCTCTAAATCTCTGTTTTTTTCCTGCACCAGAAATCTGACTGTTGGTTAGACCTGCGACAGGTGACTGTCATCGAACTCCTGGGCTCCCCGCCTCGCGAGACGGGTCGCATCAAAGAAAACCTGCTTCACTCTGACGTCATCGAGGGTTTGAGGTGAGATCCTCTATCTGCTGACTCAACTGGTTCATTTTGAGAAAAGGAGAGCACATTTTAGGAGAAATTTCCATCTTGCAGTAAATTTTCTTTATGTTTACTAATCTAATTAGTAGTAACGAACAGTTTCATCTCACTGCCTGCCACTCAGAGACTGTTAGTGTGAGTTCAAAAGGAAAAAAAAAAACTTTTATAAACTTTGACCCAGTTAAATGTGGCAACGATTAGTGCAGGTTAACACTAATCCACTTTATAAGGATTTACCAAACATCACGAGTACCGTATTTTTTCACCATATAAATTGCACCTTTTTGCATAAATTTGCGAGTCTTGCGACTTATACACTAAACTGACTAATAAACATTTTTCCCCCATATTCATAACCCAATTTTTGGCTGAGATCTGACAATTTAATTCATTTTGACGCGAAAAATATTAAACATTACCATTTGCAGCTGCTAGAGGGCCCTTGAGTAATATGGCAAGCCAAGTGTCTCATTAATAGGTAAAAGTGGCTATTAGTGAGACATTTGGCTTGCCATACCAATCCACCAGCAAACGTCAAATCAGCTTCCTGGCGAAATCCAGCTGATTTGACCTTTAAAGTGCATTTATTAAGAAAAAGTTAAACTGAGACACATCTTTACTATAATGTTGAGCAAACAAATAATTGTTTTAAAGTGTTAATCTTGTTAAATTCTTGTTAATTTTCCTCCTGTGCATGCTCCCACGGCCGTCATTTGGCAGCTAATCGATTTTTGGCACAACACCCGCCCACATGTCCAGGTGGTCAGCGGTGACAAATAATAGATGCAACTTATACGGCAAAGCGACTATTTATGTCTCTCCCCCTCCCCCCCCCACACTTTATTAGACATACAGTATTTGGACTGATGCAACATATAGGGCAGTGTGATGTGTATGGCAGAAAATATAACTAGAGAAGTGGCATTTTCTGCAAATATACAGTGGTAATGCTGAGTGCTGAATGATGTTGCTGAAATTTGCTGTAGAAGATAAAACTGTATTTTTTTAAAACAGGCAAAACAAAGTCTAAAATTACTAAAACACAATACAATGAGCTAAACAAACTTATGAGTATAACAAAGCCTAAAATGAGCATAAATGGGGCTTCAGTTAGATAAAAAGCAAAAAACAGAGACTAAGTGAGCAGAACAAAAGCTAAAATTAGCATTACAGAGAGTAAACGGAGCTATAAAGGAACTAAAATGCACAGAGCAGAAGATTAGAACAAACTAGAATGAGCCAAACAGAAACTAAAAGGAACACAACTCAAGCTAAAAGTTGCTGAAGACAAGTTGAAAACAACAGAACAGTAGCTTAAATGAGCAAAATCACTAAAAGAGCAAAAAACTGAAGGAAGAATAGAAAAGGTAAAGAAGAACAAATAAAGGAGGTAAGCTAAAGCAGATTTCAAAGAGAACAACGTTCTTGGAGGAACTTAAACAGATTTTGATGTATGGGGGATTTTATTTTAAATAAAGATAAACAAGTTCATTATTTTTTTTATGTTTCCACTCTGGGAATGAGGTGCTTGTGGGATTCAGTTTGGTTTGGTGACTGAAGAAGTCCTTCGGATGTAGGATGAAACGTCTCAGCAACAAAAGAAACCATCCAGATGGCCTGACTGAACACTGCTGGATTTATACCTGGAATAATGAGCATGAACTTTGGTGGAATAAAGATAAATATTTTGAAAAGGATAAAAGTTACAAAAACCAAAAGCTGTATCACACTATTTCTAATCAAGCTGAACATTTTGATATATAAGCAACTGATATATTTGAACATATCACAAAGTTTGTGGAAGTAGTTTGAAACAAAACAAAACATAAAAATCTAAGAGGAAAAGTTTCAAACTTGTTTTGTTTTTTTAATCGGCAGTTAGAAAAATTAGAAAGTTATTCATTTTGTTCTGTTACTACAAGATTATTATCGTTATTACCGTTTGAACAAATTGTTTGGAAAAAAGGGGCAGATAAGATTTTTTCTTCTTTCTGCTACCTTTAATTTTTTTTAATACTCTGTACGTTATTGTTCATGGGATTGTTTTGTATTGTTTTTTTTTTTAAAGAACAAATAAACTAAACTAAACTAAATCAAGTTCAATCAGAAATAGCATATTACGTATGTAATATTACATGTTGCATATGTAATTACATATAGAGGTGGATTCATTTTAGAAGCAGTTATTTTTTTTATTTTTCCAAACATCTGTGTGATTTGAGAGAGAGGCGCCTCTCAGCGTTTCCACACTGGAAACTTTCCTCCTTCCAGTCTTTGCTCTGAAACGGAAACCCGACACTGACCCTGGAGGTTTAATAAAACCAAAACACAACTCTGATTAGAGCGGCACAAATCAGTAATCTGATTTAGAAAACGGATGAACTGCTGGTGTGGATGATGAAGGAAGCCTCTGGTTTTCATAAACAGAACATTTATTGTGTTTGTTGGTTGTACAGAGAACTTCCCAGTTTGAGTTCACTGCCACTGCTGCTGTAACGAAGCAGGACGCTGTTTGAACCGTCTGTTTAGAAACTCTTCATTTTCCCATCAAATTCCACTTTAATAAATCATAAGGATTCTTATCACTCTGGCACTAAAACTGTCCTAAATCATGATACTCCACTTTTACAAATTAACCTATAAACTTGGAAAGTTAATTTTGTAAAACGTGTCATTTCACATGGAAACTTCTGTTGGGCTCAGCTTTGTGTGCAACATCCTTCTGTGTGCTTGTGGTGTGATTGTTCAGAAAGCAGCACATTTCTATTTGCAGCTTTCCCATGAGGACATACCGTTTTGTCATACGTGTTTCTCATCAGAAGTGTTGTAACGTCATAAATTGTGGATTAAGAGTCCAAACTAAGTTTCTTATTACTGTATTTATAAAATACCTGAATAATTAAAGTTGACCCTTCCAGCAGATACTTTAGCTTTTTTGCACAAAATGTACCTCCCAATCGTCTACGATTTGACAGTTTTGTTACATGTTTCTCTACAGGCAGGCGTTCAGAATCTCCAGGTCCTACTTCAGCATGGTGCTGCTGGACAAACTGGGTCTGGACCGGGAGCGCTTCATTGTCCCGGTGTCGTCGGATGAGCTGTTCTCCGTCATCGACAGCTTCCTGCTGGACGAGGAGGAGCGAGAGAAGCTCGAGCTCCTCACAGATTTCTGTGACTGATTTGATTAAAAACTCCAGGGGGTGTCGAGTCGTTTCCATCGAGAAGAAACGTGGATCAACGATCAGCCAGAAAGCAGGTCTGGATGGACTTTTTTGAGAACGACAGTTTCTCCTGTTAACACTGAAGTGCTGGAGCTGTTCACTCAGTATAATTAATCTAGACATTAAATTTATACAAATCCTGAATGACAGGTGGCTTTTCTTGAATCAAAACAAAACATTGAGCCTGGATGCAGTCATGTGACCAAAGTGAGGATTGAGTTTATTAAATTTATTGAGATCTGCAGAGATTACAGAATATTTAAGAGGACCTCAAGGAAAATGCAACAAATCAGACTCCAGAAAAGGAGTTGAAATTAAATTTCAGAAACAGTTTATTTTAAATAAGAGCTTTTCCCTGAAGCTGTACAGATGGAACAAGAACAGTATTTAAGGTCTAAATAAAAGTGAACAGTTTAAAACAGAAACCCAGTAAAACCAGTTTGTTTTCCTGTTCACACTGACGCTGGTGTAGATTCACTCAAAGTGACAAAGACACTCGTGAGTTTTAAGTGCGGTTCATAGAGTTAACTGCAGTAAAACAGCCTGCGCTGAAGCAAAGTGACTCAGTGTTGTGACATCTTGGCACACGCTCCAACACCAGACCTGAACCCCCACAGGGAGGAAGGTGGGAGCAGACGGGTCAGAAAACTTTGGGTCTGGCTCGTATAGATGAGGCAACAGACCGAGGCCAGAACCTCTCAGTCGGATCATTTGAGGGTTCAGTCCTACACGTCCATCATTTTTCAGCTGGTTTTCCCATGGTGCAACGCAGCAAGAGAGTGCCCTCTGCCCACGAGTCGGGGTACTGCATCATCTTCTGCCACAGACCGATTTCCTCTCCGACAGAATCCGGCTCCACCTCCTCTTTTCCTATTTTCACAGCGCCTGCAGAGGAAAGATTACAGATATTATCAGACTGTTCTGATGAGGAGGAGTTTCTTTCACTTGTTTTAAGTTCCCATGAAGAGAAAAAGAAGCAAAGTTGTTTTGAATGAACATCAACCTGTGATGCTTTTCTCACGGCTCAAACCAAAATCTGAACATTAAGTTTGAAAGTAGTTTTATTTTTACACAAACGTTCCTTTAAGCAGATGTAAAAGAAACCAACTTATTTCTATTTAAAAATGGATAAATAGCTCTTTGAAGTCAAAATCAGGCAGGACAGAGTTACTAAAAGGTAAACACATTAAAAATATTTTATTTCCTTGTCGAACTGAAGAGAAACGTTGATTTGACCTTTCCCTGAGCTGAGGCGGACTCCTCCCAGGAACTCGTTGCTCAGCATGGCCTCTCTGTCCCACACCGTCAGCTCCAGACACGTTCCCCTCAGCTCCTCCAGGGTCAGGTCTTTGTACACAAACGTGCTGTTATACTGGGGGTTCAGGTTCTTCTTCACAACCACAGTCTTCCTCTTTGTGCTCTTTGCCTTTGCTGGAAACAAGTGTCTGGAGCAATGACCACCAAGTTAGAGAAATATGAATGTTTATTCTTGCTGAAATCAGCTTAAAAACATGGTGAAATGTAGCTCAAATGGAAGAACAAGCTGAGTTAGTAGAAGGACACATTTGCCAAATTGGGTTTAAATAAGCAGAAATTGGAATACAATTAAGACAAAAGCTAAAAAAGCTTAAATTACCTCCTAAAAATGTGGAATTAGTTGCAAAAGATTAATTAGCATAAAAATAGCTGAAACTATTATAAATAACTTTAAAAGGAGCATAAAAAGCTTAAATTAGCAGATAATTTTTTTTTACTTAGACTGAAAGTAGCAGAAATTACCACAAAAAACTTTAATTTATCTGAAAACAGCTGAAGTTAGCTGAATTAGCTTAAAAAGCTAAAAAGGTAGAAGCTTAAATTAGCAGAAGAAAGCACAATGAACATGTTTGTCCAATTAGGCTGAAAAAAAGCTGAAATATTTCTTAAAATAAATAAATAAAACCTGGAAAGTAGCAAAAAAAAAAAAAAATTAGAAAGAAGCTTAAATAACCAAAAGGAAGTGGAGAGAGCACATTTTTGCTGAACTAGGCTGAAAAAAAAAAATGTTGAAATGAGTGCAAAAAAAACGTGGATTTAGCTGAAAAGCTAAAAGCATAAAGACAACTGAATAGTAGCTGAAATTAGCTTAAAGTAGCTGAAAAAAAAAGTTTAACTTTACACAAGGAAAGAAGCTGAACCAGAACAAAATGCGAAAGGAGCAGTAAAGGGTTGTAAACAGATCTAAAGATTTGAAGGATGTAAAACGAGCTCAGTTCATTTCCTTTGAGGAGAAAAAAAAAAGTGGCTGAAAAGGCTAAATATTTCAAAAAAGCAATACCAAAAGTCAAAAACACCCTTCTGAATGAGCTGAACTTTGATTTAGGATTTGTTGTAATGGTTCTCACCAACCCTTTCACAAAGCTGTCTGACGTTCCTCCTTTTGTTGCCACCAAATTCTTTGCCTCCTTAATTAGAACATGAAGCTCTCCACCTTCCTCAGCTGCTGCTTTTCTCCCTGACGTGAACACTGATGGTTACATTTTTTTAAATGCATCAAACGTTAAAGCTGGAGGCCGTTTTCCCTTTCCTTACCTTTGGTTTTCTCAGCGGTGTTCTTTTTAGGCGTGACATATTTCAGTGAGATCACCAGCTCTCCTCTGGGCTGAGCGAAAGCTGAAGGTTGAACAGAAGAACTCGCCT
Organism: Simpsonichthys santanae; assembly: GCA_031762415.1. Classification (NCBI taxonomy): domain Eukaryota; kingdom Metazoa; phylum Chordata; class Actinopteri; order Cyprinodontiformes; family Rivulidae; genus Simpsonichthys; species Simpsonichthys santanae. Next base: position 12,403,365 of record JARVLU010000952.1, on the reverse strand, counting down.
GTTGGGAGAAAATCGATCCTAGTTAGGACACAGAAGAAACCTGAAACGGCATCAATACTGGATTACAGAGATCTATAAAACCCGTCTCACAGCCGATCAATAATCTAATCTTGTTTTGGCTTCTCTCAAAGACCAGCCACGTCGTTCAGTCCCAAACATCCAAACATATGAACATTTGTTCCTCCAAGGTTTACAGCTTTAGTGGCACTGAAACAAGAAACATCAGTCTCCATGTTTGATGCTCATGAACGTAGGGGATGAAAAACACCTACCTCGTGTACATTTATCTGTTATTAGAGTGGAACAAAAAACATGCTAATTAAAGTACAGAGAATACACCTTGAAGCTAAAAATCCATCTGCTCCTCAATCGTTTTAAGAATCTGAAGACATAAATGCTGCATTTTGTTGATAAGGAAAAAAAAAAGTCAATATTTGATCTTGTATTGATGATGGGAGACTGAGCAAAGTCTTCAGCACATCCTAAAGATTCTCAGAGGGGTCCAGGTCTGGACTCTGGTGGTCAATCTGTGTGAAAATCATGTCTCGTGCTCCCTAACTGTGCTATAGAAATAATGTTGACTTGACTGAACCACTTTCACGATTTGAGCCTGATGACTCCTGGCGGTGTCATCTTGGAATGTGTCCATGCCACCAGAGAAAAATGGTAAATGGACTGTACTTCTACATCACCTTTTATCTTATCAGACACTCAAAGCTCTTTACAACACAATATGTGCCTTTTTACCCATTTATACAACACTCTACTAGATCTCTACAAAGAATAAATAAGAGCTTTATCACATTCATACAATGATGGGTAGGGTTGGGCATCGTTTGAATTTGAGAGATTCCTCGTTTCGATTCAGATTCTTTTTGTAGGCCGGGTTAAAAAGACATGTCAATTCAGTTCAGTTTATTTATACTGTACAGCGCCAATTCACAACAGAAGTCGTTTCAGGGCACTGAACAGAAACGATAATATATAAAAATAATAAGTTAACAGAAACTTTAATGTAAAAATAATAAGTTAACACCATTTATCTGAGGAGCAGACTGCTTTGAGTTTAACTCCATCATGTTATAAATGAGCTACAGTAGTTAGGCAGAGTTCTTCCTGGATGAAATAATTTGAACTTCTATTTGAATTTTAATGCTATGAAATTTTTACTTTGTTAAATTTACTATGAATTTCTCACAGGGCTATTTTCCAACCAGTATATAAATATCAAAAAGGTATGAACTTCAATATGTTGTGAATTTTCTTTTTGCAGGGGTACACTTTAACAAGAAAGCTTTATGTTTGA
>JARVLU010000952.1:12379115-12391792 GCA_031762415.1 Simpsonichthys santanae | reverse complement strand
TGCTATTTATAAGACTGAGCTGAATACAGCACCTCAGACTGAGGAAGTCTTTCGGACGAAAGACGAAACGTTTCTACTTTTTTTGTTTTGTTTTTTGAATGTCCAGAGGACCAGACTTTAGATTTTTTTTTTAGGTGTTGCCAAATACTCTGTTTTTTGTTTTTGTTTTAAAGCTTCCTTTGCAATACCATAACTTTTTGAAAGTTTGTGATATCGAAAAAGTTTCAACGGTTTTTGAAAGCTGACAAAACACACTTTTCAGCCAATATAGGCTTATTATGGCAACCTAACTCCAGCCGTTGCAGGAAGCCCATGAAACAGCCGCTCTGTGTCTCTCCTCCCACACAGACTCCTCATGCAGGATGCAGGACATTGGGGCAAAATCTGGGACTGTCCTGCCAAAATTGTTATGGTTGAAAATGCATGCCCCCGGCCCCCCTTTCATTTTTACAGATGATGAAAATCCGTTGCCGCGACAGAGAACAGTTGACCCCTGTGTGCGTGTATACATTTTGTTGGAGTACATGTCTCATCTTTGTTGCGTGACTCCTAGTGTAAATTTGAACAGTGTTCTATGCAAATAGTTGTATTCAATACCACTCCTAAATAGCTTGAGTATCGACACACCAGAACACAGAGCAACCGATAACCTTCAATAAATATGAAGGACTTAAAACTGAAATCCAATTTAACCTGGACTAAACAGATGTTAGGATGCACACTGATAACAATTCCCCATAACTTGATTTAAGCACTCGTCTCACCGTACGCGCTGCTCCTCGACCAGCCTCAGCTCCTCGTCTCGCCGCAGCACCTCCAGGATCATCTCCCGCTCCGAGTCCGACAGGTAACCCAGGTTGATCAAATCAGGAGCCTCCGGCATGGCGTCTTCACCCAGAACCGTCGGGGGCAGGTGGAACTTGTTCAACCTCGCTGCATTGAGGTCCCTGGAGATTAAATACAACAGGAATGGACTGGAAAAATAAAGTTAAACTTTATATAGCTCCTTATAAAAAAAAAAAAAAAAAAAAGGTACAGGTTGGATTAAGTCCTGTAAACAGTAAAGTGCACATTTAATCATGAAATTAAACTGCAGGAGTAAATCTGGAACAAACCTCAAAACAAACCAGTCAATGATTAATTGATGGGGGGAAAAAAAGCAGGATGTGTTTTTTTAAAATCCCACAGCAAGTCTCTGTTTGAGTTAAAGGTTGTTTCTTCAGTCAGAGAGGCTAAAACAACATGAACTTGGCTTTCATGAAGGTTCCCACCCTTAAAGGATACAGAGGAAACAGAGCAGCAGAATCTGAAACTCATGATGTGCTCAAATAAAACGGGTCTTTGCAACAATAAACCAGAAAGTAGAGCATAACTGCATGCAAAACACAACTTTCCTCACAGTTTAAATGCCAACTAATTGAAGCTGAGCAGTCCAAACCTGCAGGACAACTTCTTTTAAAAGTAAAACATCTGTTTCTACCAGGAAATGGCGCTTGTGTTGTTCCTTCATCTCTAATGCACCTGATTACAATAAGTTTTACAACGCACAAACCACTGCACTGCGAGTGGCTACAACAAGCAAACTCACAAGAACAGGTTTTACTTTCAAGTGATGGTGATTGTTTTTATTACTGCCTTTGTTTTCCTCGAGGCGTTCGGTTCAAATTAAGATTTAAGGCGATTAAAAAGCCCCCACCGTTAGCCGCTAACTGTTACGTCAGCTGACGTAAAAAACAAAAAAAACAAAACTGGAGTACATCAAATGATCCACGTTAGAATCAACCCAGTCTGGTTTAACTGCGCAGTAAAAGGCTAAAATTGAAAAATAAATAGTTATCTTTACAACCAGTCTGTAATAATGAGGCTAATTGAGGATTACACACACCTGCTGCTGCCGCTGGTGGTGGGGAAAAGTCGACAACACGGCGCTATTTTCCACAATATTCCTGACAGAATCACGACAAAAACTCATGACAACAAACTTAACCGACTATATTTATCGACCACGACCCGCATCCGTTACCTCGTCCTTGTTCTCGTCTCCTGTCGACGGTTTCTTCTCCTTTTCTTTGGATCCTAGAAGAGCAGGTGTTGCGTCGCGCTACTTATCCCCGAACTTGTGCTTCCCCAGTCACGTCTCGGGAGCGCGCACTATTTTTTTCATTTTTTTTTTTTTCATCGACCCTAAAGTTAAACAATGAGTTAATCGCTCACAACACCAACTAACAACAATTACACGAACAATTAAAACGAGTTACTATTTTGAGGGTTATTAGGTCGAAGTCGACAGGTATCCGCGTTTCCTGCTTTGTGCGCGCTCCCGAGTCAGGGGGCACAAATCCTTTCGGGATTACTTTGGCGCAACATCAGTTGGTAAAGGAAAGTTTGAGCTAGGAGCGGGTATGGAAGACCATTTGTGTCACTCTGAAGGAAAAAAAAACCCCAATGTGCATCTAAAAAGGTAGAATACTGTATTGTGAAAAAAGTTATATTTTGTCAATCAGTTCAGAAAGTAAAACTCACATGAGATTAATTACACTGAGTGAAATATTCCAAGCCTTTATTTCTTGTGATTTTTGATGATTATTGCTTAGAAATAATGAAAAAAAAAAAAAAAAAAAAAAAAAAATGAAAAAAAAAAAAAAGTAGTCTCAGGAAATTAGAATATTACATAGCCAGCATTTGTCAGCGTGGGCAGGAGCCAAGTCCCGCTGGAAAATTTAAACCAGCATCTCCATAAAGCTCGTGAAGAGAAGGAAGCATGAAGTCTCTAAAATGCCCTGCTAGTTGACTTTGGACTTCAGAAAACAGTGGATCAACAGGGGCACCCCAAACCATCACTGACTGTGGAAACTTAGCAGTGTGGATTCTGGGCCTCTCCACTCTTCCTCCAGACTCTGGGACCTTGATTTATAAAGGATATGCAAACGTTTTTCATCTGAAAAGACGACATTGGACCACTGAGCAACAGTGGTGCTCAGTTCTGTTGACGGGGTGGTGCAACCAGCTTGTATAACGGTAGGGGAAACACTGAGTAATTTTGGGACAGTACAGTATCTCATACAGTATTTATGTTTTTTTTCTTCCCTTTTTCCAATGATTAGAATGGCACAAATGGGCTTCCATACAGGCCTTATTTTCCAGGACAGGTGGATTTAGTTTTTGCTCCATTTACCATGAAAGAGCTGAATGTGGAAACTTTGACCCACTGAGCCGGTTCAGAAATAATTAGCTTGTTGTTTTTCCTCTAAAAACACCTTCTCCTTTTCTCTTTTTAGGCTGCTTCATTAACAGAGATAAAACTCTTCCTTCTACCATAGAAAACTGAAACTGAAAGCATGTTGTATCCAAAGTAGAGACCACTACTAAAATAAGTCTTAAGGATATTTTTATTTCATTTATTTCACATGATTACTGTTTGATAGTTGATTGATTTTGCGAGGCAGATGTAATTCTCATTTAATTTTAATGTCAAAGCTAAAAATAAACTATAGCTAAAAAAAAAAAAAAAAAAAAAAATTGATTACCTAAATGCAATCACTCCCCTCCCACTTAAAATTTACATTTCTTTGTTAAATTGCTTCCATGTTTATTTGAGAATTAAAAAAAACAACTTGTATAATCTGTTTAAATTAACCAGCTGAGAAAACCAGATGTGATTCCTGTGTAATCTTTACAATCTAATTTTTAAAAATTAAACAGATGTTTTGTGTTTGGGGCAACACTGTGCCTAAAAAAAAAAAACACTGATGATGATGCAATGAGTTACAAATCAAACAATATACGTAACAGAAAATATGAATAATTTTATTGTTTCATAGAACATAAAAAAAGTTTTAACATTCTCAACTAAAGATGAAGAAAAGTATTGACAAATATAGTACAATAAATTTGTGGACTGAAAAAGTCCAAAAAACCCTAAAAAGTACTTATTTTTACTGTAGAATTTTTCTATTTAGGAATTTCAGTGTTGAAGCCATAAAAATTAAATAAATTGATAATAAAAAAACTAAAGACACCAAATCCTCCTGAATCATGAAGAGCAGCTCAAAGCTCAAAAGTCAAAGCTGACAGTTATTCCTGAATAAAACATTAAATGCTTGTGATCAACATACGCTGTCATCCACACGCCTTTTTAAAAAAATAGCTTATTTCAGCGACACAAGGTTGCTTTGAGAAAAGAGCTGCAGTGTCAGATGAGAACGAACATCTTAAAAACACAAAACATTCTGTTTACGATCAGTTTTTTGTTCTTCATTCAGATAAATACGCTTATCTCAGAGTATTTCTTTGATTTTTTTGAAGGATTCCATTTTTTGAAAATGTTTTTTTAGAAATACAAAAACGACAACAATGCAAGGCATAAAGAAATGCTATAGAAAACAACCAAAAATGTAGAAATATATAAAAAAAAAGTCCAAATATTGTTTGAAGTTTACAATCAATATGATAATGCTCTTTCAAAATAATGAGTATTTTTATACATTTTTTTTATTTTTAGTCTTTCTTCTTCCACTTTATATGAACGGGGGTGGGGGGGGGGATGAATATTCTGACTGCAGCCAAACTGGAGAAGACAAAGAAACCTCCTCATCCTCTCACGTCACATCAGAGGAATTTTGTTTTGTCTAAAGAAGCTAAAGCAGATTATTTCCCACAGATGAACAAAAAAAAAAAAAAAAAAAGATCACAATGGACTACTATCACGGGCCGCATAAAACGCTCTATTACTTCTCTGCAATGATTCTAACTTGGAGTTTCATAGATGGACCCAAACCAACCTGAAGATTTCGCCTTATTTGGGTTCAAATCTTCTAAATCTACTCAACCAAACCCAGTTCTGATGATCATGAAGGTCACGTTGTTTCCACTCTCATTAAACCACTCAGCTCCTATGCGCACGAAGTCAAGAACTTCCAGCAATGGATAAAATACAGTTGCGTGAGTTGGGTTTGGATGTGGAAGAATCAGAAACAAACACTGGCGAGGATTCGGGGAGGATAAAAAGCTTCAGATGGGCAGCGATGCTCAACTCACCCGCCCCGGATGAATAAAAGTTTATTAAACCCAGACGACGCTGGTTTCACAACCTGATCAGCTGCTGTTTCAGTTTTTATTTCACCTCTAGAACTCTGTAGCTGAAGCGTTTCCAAATGGCACCGTTAGAAGAGTTCTGGTGCCAGATGATCAAACGTTTACCACCTCGCTGCAGCCTCACCTGCTCCTTTTCATTATCAAAACACACCTGGTGGGAGCAAATGGGTCTCAGAACTACTCAGACTGGAATCCACAACAATTGACTGGATTTTTTTAGAAACTACATCTGCTTTATACAGCGGCCCTGAAGTTTAAACCACATATACATATTAAAAAACACAACATATGAACAGAAAACAAAAAACAAACAAAAAAAAAAATGCAATTACATTAAGCAAAACTGGAAGGGATGGGAAACATGCGACATCACTGATTGGACAACGGGGCGTTTGAACCTCCCACCTTTTCCACGTCTTCCAGTTTTGCTTGATGTAGTTGTTTCTTCAAATGTAATTACGTTTTCCAAACGTGGTTGTGTTTTTTCAAATGTATTTTTTCAAATGTTGTTGTCCGTCCATCCATTTGTCCATCCATCCATCATCTTTTACTCGCTTCTTCCATTTTGGGTCACGGGGGTCGCCGGCGCCCATGTCGAGCAATCACTGAGCGAGAGGCGGGGTACACCCTGGACAGGTCACAAGTCCATCACAGGGACACATAGAGACAAACGAGACAAGCAGATCTGAAGAAGCCTCTGACTGAAGACATTCTGTTGTTGTATGACAGTCTGATGAAGAGGATGCTGAGGTTTGCTTATAATGTTCTTCATTTCATGAAGAATCCTTGTTTGTACAATCATCTCCAAAGTTTCTAGAGGAGTCCCCAGAACTGAGCCAGCCTTCTTCATGAGCTTGTTGATCTTTTTTAAGTCACTTGCTCTGGTGCTGCTACCCCAGCAGGTGATGACAGAAGAGATAGCGCTCTCTACAACAGACTTGTAGAAGATATGCAGCATCTTGCTGCAAACACTGAAGGACTTCAGCTTCCTCGAGTACAGTCTGCTGTCTCTTCTTGTAGATGCTTCACTGTTGCATCTCCAGTCCAGTCTGTTGTCCAGGTGAACCCCAAGGTATTTATACAAACAACCATTCACTCTCTCACTCACACCTAGAGACGATTTAGAGTTACAATCAGCCTAACATGCATGTTTTTGGTCTGTGGGAGGAAACCGGAGTACCTGAAGAAAACCCACACATGCACAGAGAGAACATGCAAACTCCACCCAGAAAGGCCCCGGAACGGGATTTGATCTGGCGACCTTCTCACTGAGAGGCAACAGCTCTATCAACAGCGCCACTGCGTCATCCTTTGTGAACAATCTTTGAAATAAAAAGTTATTTTGTGTAGATTTTAAAAAAAGTCTTAGATATTTGAGTTCAGCTCATAAAAAATGGGAGCATAAACAAAAGTGTTGCATTTATATTTTTATTCAGAATACCTGCATTAGTTGGGCAGACATTTAATAGACAGTTGACATTTAAAAAAAAAAAAAAAAGAAGAATATTCAGTAGAGTTATAAAAATTATCCTCTACATTTTGTGGCTCCAAAAGTAAGTGAAGAGGAATGATAATAAACAAGAACAGTAAATAAACCAAAAAGCATGGATGATCTTTTACATAAATTTGACAAAATTTACAAAAAACAATTTACAAAAAAGAAAAAAGAAGAATAAAAGAACTGATATGATGCACCATCAACTGTAACAAAACTTGTTAAATTCTACTTACCCCAATTCCTTTTAGACCTTTTTCCCCCATAGGTCCAGGAAAGCCCTGATGTGAAACAAATTATAAAAATACATTCATGACATTGCAAACAGCCGCACAACTTAGTTTGATATTTTAAGAGTTTTGATCTAGAAAATGTGTCTCAACAAACCTATACAATACAAACAAAACTGCAATAATCAAGAACAAACACAAATCCAAGGCAGCAATTGTTGTTTTATTTTCTATAATTAGCATAATTAGCATTATGACTGCAATTTAGCCCAGACAATTGGTTCAAGCAACTTTTGGCTCAGTAGCGCTTTCCACATGCAGCATCTTAATTAACAGAGAGCATGAAGCTGAATGGATCCACAACATACAAATGGTAGGGGGTGCTAAAACCTAATCCATTACTCTTTACTGTGCAGCTGAATTCTGACATAATCAGTGCTTAAGTATCCAGTCAAAGTGAAAATTCAACACATTTTATGGGTAGGGGTTAATTTTGGTTAAATCAAAGAGGCAAATGATTTTAAATGCAGAAGAGTCTTAAAATTCCCCAGATTTGCTTTTATACTAAAGAGCTTTCAGAAAAATGGGGCAAGGAATGATGCACATAGTTTGGAAAGACAAAAGCAGCTTTTCTATCCTCTAGGAGTCATAGCACCATCAGTTTAATTATATTTTATTTCTTCTTCGGGGTGGTGCTTACTATAGAAACCTTTTGACATCATTCCTCATAAAATCAGCAGCATATTTTGCTGAATTACACCACAGGTGCAGGAAAACGTGCAGATTTGTGGAGTTTCACACTGACATGCAGAAGGCTGAATTTGTTTTTACCAGCATGCATTTACCATATTTTCTGCCATACACGTCGCACCGCCCTATAAGTCGCATCAGTCCACATATGTCTAATAAAGTGGAAAAATCCATAAATACATTGCTTTGTCATATAAGTCGCATCTATTATGCGTCGCATTTGTTACGGATCACCGCTGACAACGCGGAAATGTGGGCTAGTGTTGTGCCAAAATTCGATTGGCTGCCAAATGACAGCTGCGAGAGCGTGCACGGGAGGGCTTTAACAAGAATTTAACAAGATTAACACTTTAAAACAATAATTTGCTTGCTCAAAATTATAACAAAGGTGTGTCTCAGTCTAACTTTTCCTTAATAAATGCACTTTGACTGTCAGATCAGGTGTATTTCAAAAGCCGATTTGTGGCCGCGGGAGCATGCACGAGAGGACTCGCTGTGCATTTCTTCAAAATTTAACAAGATAACCACCTAAAAACAATTGTTTGTTTGCTCGACTTTATAGTAAAGGTGTGTCTCAGTTGAACTTTTGCTTAATAAATGTACTTCAATGGTCAAATTAGATGCATTTTGCCGGGGTGATGCAGCAAAATGAAGCTGATTTGACAGTTGCTCCAGGCGAGCTGGACAAAGGTGGCAGGGTATGGCAAGACGGTTGTGTCATTAATAGCCAGTTTTTCCTATTACATGACACAATGGCATGCCATATTACTTGAGTGCCATCTGGCAGCTGCAAATGGTAGTGTTCTATATTTTCAGTTAGAATGAATGAAAACGATCATATCTTAGAAAAAATGGTTTATAAATATGGGTATAAACAGTGTGTAAGTCACAGGGCATGCAAATTATGCAAAAAAAAAAAAAATAATAAAAGTGACTTGTAGCATAAAAATATGGTACTTTAAATATTGTTCCGTATAAGGACATGTGCTATACAAAACACTTAGCGCTCCATTGTATACAGTATACCCTCATATTTACCATTCTGACCATAAATCAATTTAATTGATGGAACATAGTTCATGTAAATGGCATAATTCAGCTTTCCTTAAGTTTAACACACAATATATGGGATTTTTTTTATCTTCTGTATTTTTCTTTCTGTCGTTTGTGTGTTTGTGTGTGTGCACTTGTGAGTGTGGCCCTGTTCAATCAGCACCGCAACCCTAGATTTACTGCACCTGCCTGCCAGGATAGCCTTTGGCCCCAGGGCTCCCATCATCTCCCCGTTCACCCTGTAGAAACAAAGACCGTACAGAAATAAGCACCAGAAGAGAACAAGAATGAAGGCAGGAAAGAGACAGACACATTACGTATGCTCACTGATTGTTGTAATAGAGGATTAGGAAAGAAAAAAAAACACTATTTACTTTTATATGCTTGTACAAACATGTTAAAATCTCCTAGCCTTTCTATAAAGGCCTTATGTTTAATTAAATTCAAAATGGGAATGAAAGAGGCACCACAACAAACATACCAACGTCAATTATTCTAATAATCCGACAGTAAGTCCTGTTTCATTGTGGTCAAGTCCCATGCTGGTACGACTACTGTGGGAACAGTTTGGCTTTGTTATATTCATTCTCATCAATGCATATGTTACGTGAGTCAGTCCTTCCTTGTGGTGGGACCAAACCAAATGCATCCCTCAGAGAAGAATGTTTAATATTACATGAACAGCATATTAAACCCCAAACAAAGTTAATTAGTGAAAGTATGCAAGAAATTACAGACTGTTCATAACGTAAACTATAGGGCGATGGTAATAGCTGTGCTTGTGCAATTTCAGCAGCATTTTTCAGTGTATACTGTGCTAACAGACCAAAATGTAGATAGAAGAAAAGCCATCACTGGATTAATTTATAAGAAAGATTTAGTTAAGAGTAGTGTTGCTGCTCACTGTATCAAATGAGAAAACACTCCAGGTTTGCAACTCAACTCTGCCAGTAGCAACGTACACAGATCGTTATTTAGTTTACTTAAAATATAATGTAGATTCTTGTAATAAACTAATCCATTTTAAGATTTATTTTTGTTAAACAGCCATTTTATTGTGCTGCTTGAATACAGCTAAAATACAGCTGAGTTGAAAAGTCATAAATAGACAAAAGTAATATGGTTTGTTTTGCAGGAAACATGTAAGAAAACACATTTTACAGGTCTACTAGTGATTTGTCTAAAATTTATTCTGATCAATATTGGTTTAAATTATGCGTATGCTAAATTTAAATACCCATATTTTAATTCTGTTTTGTCAGTAGAGCTATTTTCTCATGTTCAGAACACCACCGTGTAGTGTTTCTGGGTTCTTGTCCTGTCATTCTTGTGTTTTCCCTCCTTGTTGTTTCAGCTCACACCTGTCTGTAATCCTAATCACTCCAGGTGTTCGTCTTTTGCCTCGTTAGTGTCTCTATATATTCAGTGTCCGTGGATTATGCTCTCAAACCTGTTGTGTTCTGTCTCTCTCTATGCTCCCTCCTTAAAAAGCAAGTTTGCTGCCCAACGAGCATTTTGTTTGGTTTATTTATAATAAACTTGGTTATTTTACTTTTTACTTGGCATCTTCGTTGCCTTCCTTCATACACAGGCTGTAAATCTTTCAGTTGTACACCAGTCTAAAGCCTTCTGGTCTGTCATATTATTGAAAAGTTACGACTTAAGGTTTTGCACTTGTGCTGCCCCAATTAACCAAGGTGTACCACAAGGCTTTATGTTTGAACACCCTTCTTATTTATGCCCAACAATAGAGACAACACCAAACTCGAAGTTGCACCTCACCCCCATGTGACCTTGGATCATTATCCTCTTCAAACTTAACAGCAACAAAACAAAGCCATGACTGTGGCAACTAAAACACAAGCAGGAAGGTTGGAGGTCTCCTTTTGGAACAAAATCTGCTCATTCTATACAGTAAGTCCACAGCTTTGCCATCATGTTGGAGTCCACTTTCAACAAATTTACCCAATTTTTAACTTCAAAACACTCTCAAGATTAATTTTCAAACTTTTTTTTCAGTCCTCCATTTGGAATAGAAAATTGAAATATTCTTCTGTAGTTCACAACCACATTAAATCTGACACTTTTTGTCGATCGTTTTTCACTCTGGCGTCCAATCGTTTTTTCCAATTACATTTGAAAATCTCATTTTCAGTTAAATCCCTGCATGTCCTTGTTTCTCGCTCTCCATTCAAACCACCAGACTGTGAACCTTTTGGATACACTTTGGAACTTCAAACCTCTGAAACCCTTTTCTTGCAAATATTCAGTGTCCCATGTCAAGACATCATTACAAAGACATTTCTAGACCAAATGTCCCCACCTTCTTTCTTTATTAAGAATAATCTATCAGAACATCACTGGTACATTTTGCTATGTTGCATTTTTAGGACCAGACTCTCCAAACTAGCAATGGAGGACTTTAAGTCGTGCCTATACTGTCCCCACACATAAATGTGGCATCACAGGAACAAGTTTTAAAGCTTAAAGAATTGACTACTGCTAAACTTCTAAACATGCAGCAGAAAGGTAAGAACTATGTGTCAACACCAGAAAAAATAAATCTATATTTTTACTTTTTGATAAGGGTAAAGCCCCATTAAATCACATGGAAGATTAGGGCTTAGGAATGAATTACTATCAACCTGTGGGGATGCTGGTCCTCTTCTGGTTTTAATATTCAGAAAACAGTTTTGGATCCAGTTTTATAACACAATATGTTGCTCTCTGCCACTAGCAGACTCATAAATAAGCTGCTGTGTTGTTGTCAGTGATATTCCATATGCAAGTCTCAATAAACATTACATAAATTTAACTTATTCAAGCATTAAGAACACAGTTTAATCAATCAACCCTAAAAACTGTGATTGAATATGTGGGTTGAATTGTCAAGTTTCAACTAAAATACATGCTAATATTATTTAGACTTCAAAGAAACACATCCAAACTCAGTGTGTGTTGTTTTTTTCTTTTTTTTTTTCCCTGAGGAGCAGTTTGTGTGAAAATACACTTGTGTGTGGCAAAATATAGCACTTTATTTTATTTTATTTTTATAGTTTTTTTTTTTTTTGGCAATTTAAGAGTCAAATAAAGCTGTCTTCAGTAAGCAGCAACCATCTTGGCACAAGGTGTCACCACTGATCTTTAATAGACCAGGAGGAGGGAAGATGGATGCTAGTGGAGTAATTTTTTATAAAAATAGTACACCCAACTATAAAAATACATAAATAAAACACCAGTTTTGGTTGTGACAGGACACATTCCTCTAAGACATATTACTCAGAAAGGAGTGAGAGGAGGAGGAGGATGTGAAGGAAGTCTGACCTACAATGTTCAAACTATTTAACCTACTTGTGCATCTGCCAAAAATCTCCTTCCCACAAAGTCTTGTGAACTGCATCTATCTGTCGTGAGCGCTGAGATACATCAGCTGCTTGTGTAAAACCTGCAAAACGTCTGTGCTGACAGTTCATCTCTGCTGTTCACCTCCTTACTTCTGTTTCACAGATGGACAACACAGACTGCTGTCTTAGACAAACACACTTTTTTTTCTTAAATGAGCAGTTAGTTTGACATAGAGCTAACAATAACACATTTGTGCATGTGTAAGCAACATGAACTGTGATTTCTGGGAGGAAGAAATACTCACAGTTTCACCTGGCAGACCAGAAGGACCAGTATAGCCTTTGTGTCCCTGTTGATATAGAAATAAACATGTTAGGAGATTTATAAATCAAAGTTGAAGGTTTCTGATGTTGGTAGTTCAGTTCAGTTTATTTAAATGGCACCAGGTCACAACAGAAGTCATCTCAGGTCACTGAACAGAAACATTCAAATAAAAAAATAAGTTAACATTAATTAATTGAGGAGCAGACGCCGATCGGATCTGCAAGGTGCTGGCTGACATCTTTAACACCTCACTTACCCTGGAGACAGTTCCCACCTGCCTGAAGACCACCAACATCATCCCAGTTCCAGAAAGCTCTACAGTGACTGGTCTGAATGACTATCGGCCAGTGGCCCTCACCCTGATAGTCACTAAATGCTTCAAAAAA
>JARVLU010000952.1:12322117-12338904 GCA_031762415.1 Simpsonichthys santanae | reverse complement strand
GGTTTGCACTGAAAAAGGAGTGGCTCTCAATCTCATTGTACTTGCGTATAATGACAATAAAGGCATTCTGATTCTGATTCTGATCTCACAAAACAGTTATCTGACTTGGAAGCCAGAAAAAAGGTTGGCCTTTATGGTGTGGAAGAGAAAAATCATGTGAAATGGGACCAATTAAACTCCTGTTGATGAACCTGTGACCAAGAAAAGATGTCTGGCTGACTTGAGTTAATGTATCGACTGAATCTGACCCGTACCTTGGACCAGGTACTTAATTTTGACCCCATTTAGTAACTGAGTTTGACACCCTAAACAAGCCACCATACATGGTTAGAGAGTTTCTTGTATTTCAGTGCTGATGATGTTTCTTATTGTGTGGATAGAAAACCGAAGAAGTGGTTTCACGCTGACTCTACACCAACAGAGCTCCCGTCTGACTCTGTCAGATTAATGTTTTCTGCTGTGTTGGCAATGTTTCCAAAGGAGACACACAAGTCACTTACGAATAAACAATATTTCACCGCCTGCCTGGATGAAGCCATGAAGACACGAGGCCCTCTGGGTGCCTGGGTTCTGTTTGTAGAGTCCTTGTTTGGACATGCGGATCTCTGAACCCCACACAGGGGAGCGCGTGGAGTTTTATTCTGCTTTTTTCATATAAAGTCTATTTATTCTCCTTCTGATAGAAGCCTGCTCCTGTTTCTTTGAGGTGGGGAGGCAGCACATTTATAGAAGTGGCCATTGTTTCCCCATTAGCCCAAGATTTTTATGGAAAATATACTGTATAAATGCAAAAAAGTCACATTTTTAGGTTATTAGTTGGTTCAAACTATTTTTTCTGCATCCAGTTGGAATCTTTAAATGTTTTTTTTGTTTTTTTGTTGTAGGAACGTGTTTTATTTTTATTCATTTATTTGGAGTGGAGAAACAACCATATCACAAATATCACAATACCAAAAATATGCAGTGAAATGCAGCCTTATGTAAACATGAACATTAAAGAATACAGTTTATATTTAACAGACAACATCTCTGAGCATAACCTAATGCTTTGCCCATTTTTTGTTTGTAAAATGTTTGCATTCAAATCTACACTAGTGTTGATTTATAAACCAGATTTACAAAAAAATGTATTATCAAAATACAGAGCCCTTCTATTGTTTATATGCACGTATAAAAGTAAAATAAAATGTATTGAAGCTGAAAGCACAAGTTTAATTTGTTTGAGGGGCAAAAACGTTAGAAAATAGACTGTACAGTATTTTTAAGGCGAGCAATCAGGAAAGGTGACTTCTTGTCGTTGGAAAGATAAACATGCATCATCGAGGAGTAATCGCTGCATTTTCTATGACAACAGAGCTGTTTCCATGACAACAGCACCGCCGTAACCATCACTGAAGGACAGAGGGCTGGTAAACTGTAAGCTTGTTGAACCAGGCTGTTATGTTGTAAACCAAAAGAGAATATGAGGCGAAAATTAATAAATTATTCACCCTTGGAAAAAAAGACTAGTTTTAAAACAAGAGTTTGCCCCACTTGAATTCAGTCTTTGTCCTTTTTATAGTTTAATGCCTGCATGTCCTTGAATTTATTTTTTTAATCGCTGTCAGACACAGTTTAGTTCTGCTTAAAGTCTGAGCTTTTTGCAGTAACGTCTAGTAAATCTGCTCAAAGCTAAAAGCAGCACTTGGACAGCTCGGCGGTGTTATCTAATCATCTAAAAATATGTATAAATAGCTGCTATTCTTATTAAAAGCACTGATGGATCTGAGAGCAGAGCAGACTCCACGGTTTCTGTCTCTTCACCGTGCCGGCTGCTTTTAGACACTTCAAAGAGAGGACATCAAATTGAGTGCTTTCAGCTGTGCGAAGACGTTATTTAGAGTCATCACCCAGAAACGAACACACGCAGTCATTCAGGGTGATGTAAAGCAGACGATGAGTGCGGACGGTGGTTGAAGCTATGGAGGGATGCTGTCTGATGAGAAGCGTTGGTGCTGATGATGGAAGAGGCTTTGAAAGAACAAACTGAGTGCACTCACTTTGTTAAAATTATTAATTTATGCTTTCCTTATTTATTTATTTTTTCCCGTTGGAATGGCTGGCCTAATTTCTTTCTCTTTTAATCAGTAATGAACCTGCTGCAGCGTGCACCTATGATTTTTGCTTCACGTGTTAAGACGATGGCTGTCTGCCCGTCCATTTTAGTGTCTCTGATCGACCTAAAAATAGATACATCGATACCTGCAGGGGCTGGGAACGCAGCCAGAAAACCTGCCCTGGCAGTGAGATGGGTGGAAACCAGAGGAGTTAGGTTGAACATGTGAACGCACTCAACATTTTACAGTAGCTGCACATGTGGTTGTCTCATTCTGTCCTACAGATGCTCAGAGACCTGCAGCAGGACCTACATACAGTACACTGTATAAAGCAGTGGTGTCCAATCGAGAACCTCTTTCCTGCCTGTTTTAGTTGTTTCCCTGCTCTCCTGCTGGTCTTCAAGTTCTGTAGAAAACTGTCAATCACAAATAAATTCGAGTCAGGTGTGCCTAATATCTAAAACCTGCAGGATTGTGACGCCAAGGACCAGGATTGGGCCCCACTGGTGCAGGGTCAGTCAGTTCATCCTGAGCTGGATGAGTCATATTATCATATAGTCCAGTTTTATCTAACTTAAATTTACATCAAACTTGTACTCAAACGATTTCAGTCTTTGTTTTAGTTTTTTAACGTGTTCATACATTGATTCTAGTTACATCATGCCTTTTTCGGGGCAAAGAAGAAACAGTAATGTATGCTGGTTTGTAACCAACATGGAGCATGAACCACTGGATTAATTTTAATGAAACTCACAGAAAGTAATTTTTGGATATAGCCCTACAGCCAATTAACTTCTGGAGTCAATCCAATTCAAGATGGTCAGCACAGCTGATCCACATTAGCCAGCCTAAAATGTCAGTTTCATAGATGTTGTGCTAAAATTTGATGCGGTAGTAGCTGAGAGTCACTCACAACCCATACATATGGGGTAGAGGAAGGGCAGCCGACTTGGGACCAGAAAGTCACGGTTTGACTCCCAGCCATTTCCACATGCCATGTGTCTCTGAGCAAGACAATTGCTGCCCACTGCCCCACCTGGGTACATCCCAGGTGCAATGGGTTAAATATAGAGGACCAATTTCTTCACTGTATGGCAACATACAATGAAGATAACACACTGCACATATACATTGAGCGTAACATGTTGCAACATCACATAAGATCATGCTTAATTTTATTTTCAAGGTTTGGCCCATACAGCTAATACTTTGTCATTTCTCAACACACAATGATTATGACTTGGGCGTAAAAGTTGGTGAATGTTACGCATGTCCTCCAGATATACTAGGCCTTTACATGTTTTTGCTATTTATTATTTGGAACATTAAATTATATCCTTTTTAACCCCCACTAATAAAGATGTGATGTTTGCAGGAATTTATCTCTGCAGTTCCTAAATGATTGTAACTTTAGAGGCTCTTGCAGCCTGTGCACATGCACAAGCTGCTTCACTGCTATCAGTGATGACTCAAATGCTCAATAATCATCTTCGCTCCACAGTGAGAATATCCAGTAACCGTATCCAGAAAATGCCAATGACGTAAATTGTGAACAGTTCAAACTAATTTTATTTGAACTTGTTTAAAAAAAACATGTTTAATATTTACATTTGATGCTGTGTTGAATAAAAATAAATTTAAAGGTACAGTATATGAAATAACAGTGAAGGCAAATGAAATCCTGTTTATACTATAATATGTATTCATTGTAGAGTAATTTTTTTTTGTTGCCTGGATTCTGAGAATTGTCAGTGAATTACTGAAGTGGTTTTAATTTTTTGATGCTTTCCTTGTTCCCATTAAACCTGGATTCTTTAAATCCTGACAAGATACGTTTTAGTAGGTCAAACCCAATCCAGTGGGAATGAAATCTAAAAATGGAAGTGAGCTTTTAAATAAAGTATAAGCACAAGAACCTTTAGAAGAGCGAACAGGCAGGCTTTGGGATGTTGATTAAGGTTGTGATACATTTCATTTCGTTCAGATTAAAGGGTCCTGGTCGGGAAAGAACAGAATCCAGAACCCTTACAGCCACAAGAACATTATCAAAAACTGCTGCGAGGTTCTCTGTGGCCCGGCGTACCCGAGGTATCTGCACAAAATTGTTCTGGTCCATTTTAAGCAGCACTCAGTTAGTGACTGACTGTCTCTTCTCACCCTCCAGCGTCTTGGACAGACGAGGAGTCATGCAGGAGGACTCGTCTGTTTTTGGAAATGGTGAAGCTCCCTCTTGTTTAAACAAGCCAGTTCCACAAACCACGGTCAGTTTTTTTTATTCTAACTTATTTAAAAATGTTGTCGACTCATTAGAAATATTTATGAACTAGTTACAGTAGGATTCTGCTAAATGGTAAAACATGCTCACACTTCCTTAACCCTCTATGGTACGCAATATGATAACAAATAGGAGAGATATGTCAAGAGATTTATTTTTGTATTACTCTAAATAAATACCCCCTCCCCTCCCTTAGTTTTTATTAATTCATTGATTTATGTTGCTGTTGGAGTACATCTTCAGTTTAATTTGTCATAAATTGATCTTCTGTCTTCGCTTTTCAGAAAACCACAGCTCCACTCATCCTTAACGAGCACACGCCGGACGAAGTCAAACCCAGCATTGCTTTCTCAGCAGAGAAGAGCTCCTCCCCCAAAGAGAAGAGCCCTTCCCCCAAAGAGAAAAGCCCCTCCCCCAAAGAGCAAAGCCCCAGAGAAGAGCATCCCCCGGCGAAGAAGCTTCCGCCCTTGGCTTCACCTGAGACTGATGCAGAGACATCTATTGCCAAGACCCATTAGGTGCACGAGGCAGGCGGCTTCAGGTCCGAGCCGTTCTTCCAGCATTCTGTTCGATCCACGACATTGATAAAGTCTGATTACTGTGAGGGGACTCACTGATGTTTACCCTCAAAATCTGCTATGAGAGTGGAGCCTCTACTGCAGCCTCCCCTCCCTCCTCTTCCCAGCAGCTGTTGCAGAGCTATTTGACTGACATTTAACTCCTGCAGAGGAGGAGGAGGAAGAGTGGTGGTGTTAAAATGGAAAGTCAGCAGCTTCCAGTCTCCTGAACATTGACTGCATGGAGAAGAAACACAGAGGAAACAATGCCAGGAGACTTTGCACTGATTGTCAGTACGCTCGTTCTTCATTTGAAGTTGTATAATGACATTTATTGTTAGTGGCCAGCTCAGATAAACCATTTGGAAGAATCAGAGCTCAAGGGATGTGTGTAAATACATTCATTGGTGTACATACATTACATACCCTATGCAAACCACACGAAGTCTGGACAAGCAGCTTTGTAAAGAGTGGGTATAAACAAGTATAACCTCGGTAAGTACACAAGATGTTCAGGCAAAAGGAGGATGATTGTATCATTTGCTGATCAGACTCCTCCCATGCAAAACCTATCTTGTCTTCTGATGTTGCTGCATTCAATACTGTTGTCTCTAACGTGCATCTTTTTTAAATCAATCTCAATACTAACAGCTCTCCTTCCATTTTTTTAAATAAAAGCAAGTGTTTTGTGTGATATTGGCACTCAGTAAATGAAATCTTCAGATGATGAGCCTCTGAGATTGAGAAAAGTAAGACAAGGCCTGGTGAGCGTAGGACACTCGTAGTAACAGTGCCTTATTGAAACAGTTCTGCCAACTTTAGTAGCTCAAGTCAACCAAAAGAGAAACTCTTCTGACAGTGTTAAACAAAAGAAAACAAAATAAATCCAACATTGCTTAATCAAAATACCAATTTGACTTTCTGATGAACACGTAGAGTTGAAGGATTGGTACCACTTTTCTGCACTTTAAGTTTAGGCACTGCAAGTTGCCTGGGTTAGCGTATTAGCTTAGCTTAAAATGACGTGAAAACTCCTGCCCAAAGGAACACCATTTACCAGCTTGAATAAATGTTTTATGCAACACGTTACAACTTGTTAACTGTTAAGATTTAAAGGTACTGGCAAGCGTTTAAATAAACAAGACAGTGCTAGCGTTCCTGCTACCTGTTTTTGTGCTAAGCTATGCTAACTAGCTGCTACACCTTAATCACAAGTTCAGTGGTGGTGTTGATCTCTTCATTTAACTGACAGTAAGAAACCAAATATGAAGTGTATTTAATATGTCATTTAAAATTGATCAAGTTAATTAATAGAACTAACCTCTAATTTGCATTGCTTCAGATTTACTTCGCTAAAGTGGTCGCAGCAACCTCTGAGTGGATTTGGCTGTCATGGGGAAGAAACTGGAGTGCTGCTTGCAAAGTTTCAAAGCAAAGTTATTATTCAAACTGTACATTTTTCCCGGAGGCGTAATTGTTTTAAAACCTACTGATTGAAAACTACTGACTGAAGAAAGCATGGTTTGTTCGGGCCAGCTCTCCTGCAGATCGTAGCAGAGCTGAACTTCCTCTGAGTCTTTTTCTTGACTCTTTTTGCTCTTTCCTCTCATGTTATTTACATCTTTGCTTTGACGGTTGCTCCTACAGGGTGGTCGAGGCAGCTGTCTGACACCGACAGGCTTTTTATCACAGAAAAGACAGAAGGATATATACATACTGTACTTTTTTTTTTTTTCAAATGTTTTTTTATTCTAAGGCCGGATTGTGCTCTGAAAAAGGAAATAAGAAAAGTCCAGCTAATTCTTAGTATTTAGAAGGTGTTAGCGGATAGAGTCTGTGTTGGTGACTGTGTTGTATGCAAGACAGAGTTTGTGTTTGTGAATCTTGTGTAGACTTCCAGTATTGTATTTAAGAGAAGGAACAGACCCAGTTGCTCATTAATATTTAAATAATATTATGGACAAGAGAAAAGAAAACAGTTTAAAATCTTGGGATTATAATTTTATAACAGATTAAAGCTCACAATTAATTAAAATCAGTCTGAGTTTGCTTTGGTTAAAAAATAAATAAATAAAAAAAATAAAGGTATAGAAATAGTTACCGGTACTTGTTGAAGTTGATACATTCAAATTTGTAGTAAAAATTTTATTTAATTCAACAAATTGTTTGTGTTACGTTTATAAAGCTGCGTTTAGGAAATTTTGTGCAATGTCAAAGAAAAACCAAGATGATCCAAAATATTGCCGGAGTGTGGCAGTATTTTGTGCATTTTTGTTTGGAAAACATGGAAAATTCTTTAATCAACTGTAAAACCAAAAGCAGTTTTGGAAGTTGGACTACTTCACTTCGTTAAAGACAGTTTAGTGTTTTTACCAAGAAGCAGGAGTGTATGTTGTTGGAAGGGGCGTTTGTGTTTTTAAAGCACATTTTAAAGTGACAAATGAAGTCTGAAGATTTGAACTCTTGTATTTATGATTCTTGTGTTCAAACTGTGATCAGATCTGAATGCTCTGATCAGTTTATTACATCGCCCCATGTATACAGCTCCAGCGCTCCTTTGTGTTCACTTTGTTTTGTATCAACACTGTGATGACATGGATTTCATTTATATTATGCTCCACTTCTTTTTACATGATCAGTGTGTTCAGTAAATAAACATTGTTGTCTTACTATAAAGTGTCTTTAAATATATTTATTTCAACAGGAGTTGCTTATTTAATTCTATTGGTGGATGTTTTTTGTCTGCCAGAATGTTTTTCCATCTTTTTATTCCTAAAGAAATATACAAAAACAATACAAAATAATTGTACACATGTTACTCAGGTCTCTACAGTAAGCCTCTCTGCTTCTGGTTGATGGTGCTTTGTTTCAGACATTTATTGTTTTTTAGCACACTAAATTTTTTTTAACATGATTTTCCTCAAGAGCTGTTGAGCAAGAACACCATAAATCCTGCTGCAGATGTAGATGTTGTTGCCTCCGAGGATGAGTTGTTAGAAGTTGTGCGGGAGTAGACCGTCTTGATTTCATTGTGAGGAAACTAAATTGCCACAGTGGTATTAGACAGCTGCAGACAATTTAAATAATTTAATTTGTGGCTCCTTTGCTTCTTTGCCTCTTCATTAGTTTTTACAGTTGCGTCTTCAGAAATGTTTCAATGGCGGGGCCATGTGGGGGTCATTAAAAATCATGGGGTGGCCCACCAAAATCAAAATCTAGAATAGAACTTTAGGAGATTTGTTTTGTTGTTGTCATATGCAGATTATTTGACAAATACAGCACTACTGGAATTAGGCAAAGGTCTATTTTATTTGTTTTTTAATTTACTGTTGATATTATTATTCTCTTTCACGTTTGATGAAGACAGTCGCTCTTACCCTCTTTCCCTCCCTCCTGCTTTTTTGTTCTCTTGTCCTGTCAACCTCAGAGCCTCTCTTTGCACATCTTCTGAATGGAAAATTATTATGGATTTGGTCAGCTGGTCCCTCAATACAGTTGATAAAATGTTTTCCACCAGATGACATGGTGCTGGAGAGCCCTCATGCCCTGAATGGACCCACACAGCTGGGTATGTCATTGATTCCTGGGGTGAGTGGAAGATGATGTGCCTATCTGTGCTGTCCGTGGAGGACAAAAAAGATGTGCACATTATTGGATTTATAACAGGGTTTCTGCCTTTTGGGATCAGTGGATACCTTGGATATCGACAAATTGGGAAAATCGGCAGCAGTTTCGGCCATGGTAAAGCTGCCAGCCTTATGTGAAGGATTAATTTGTGCCTCGAGCTCACTCATGTGCTTACTGAGATCAACCGCAAGTTGAACACAATTTCTGAGAATTGTAAGCCACTTGCGGCTCCTGGAACTAACCAGCATGAAGGTGTAAATATTGGAGAATGCTAAAATGAGGATGGACCGGGTGGATTGTCCACGAATCTGGCTGTTTGGATTCGCCATTGATTGTACCAGCAGAACTTGAAGACAGACAGAAAACAGTGTGGTGGCCCAAACAATTGTTGTTTATCTGAATTTGGCCTCCCACGTATAATATACTACTAGTTATATTTTTTAAAATATAACTAGTAGCTTTTGCACAACAAAAGTTTCTTTGAGACTTACTTTTTAAACTTAATTTCTGTCTGTTCTTCTTAAACATAATACAGCTTTTTTTATGAAGTTCTTTAGCTTCTTAGCTATTATTTCACACAATTTTTTTTTTACCACAGTTGGTAACACAAGAACATGTTCAGTGTGTGATGTAAACCTGCATGGTTGAAGGACTGATGCATTTCTCTTGTTGTGCAGTTAGTGTAGAGGTTAAATCCGATCTCGTACTCTACCTGCTTTTTCCAGGTAGTAAATTCTTGATCTACAGCTAAATTTTGATGCTGCTCTGTTGCCATGGAGATCGTCTCTGTAGTAGAAGCTGTTGAGGTGATACCAACTAAACCATCGGACCAGATCAAGTTATTTTTGCTGATTTTTATGTTGGGAGGATGCTAAACCACCTGGAACCCAAAGAAGTGATTATTTACTAAGAAATCTACAAAGAACTGTCTCGATTTTAAACAGATTATGAGACCTTCCTTGAGCCAGGGATATTAATGTCTGAGTTGCGATGATCAGGTATGAAACAAAAGTTGTAACTTGCTGAACCCTTGAAGTTTGTTTATTGTATTTACAGGACCTCCTCATGAGGGAAAGTCACAGACATCAGTTTAACAGAGCTGCACTCGATACACGACAAACACGAAAATATTTTACATTCATGAAAACGGCATGAAATCCTTGACAGGCTGAGTAGAAAAACACTTTCACATGCTTACATTGCATCTTAATGATCTTTTCCCATAATGTCTTAACCCTCCTGCTGCCCTTGGGTCAAAGTAATCGGCGTCAGTGTCTCATTTCAAGCTTCATTCAGAAGAACGACCCTAGCTGAGACAGTCGCTCTGCTGTGAAACAGGCCAGCTCTTAAAAAAAAAGAGATTTCAATGGGTCTAAAACCTGCGTTTACAGTCTCTCAGTACCAGAAACAAGTTTGTTTTTTTGTTTTTTTTCACTGTCCCTCATCCACAGTCAGCTCCTGAATCTGCTCCTGCACAGCTTCCAGCTGTTCTGGCTGCAGCGTCTCCAGCGTCTGCTCCGACTCCTGCTCCTCTTTCTGTGTTTCCTCCATCTTTGACTCCTCACGTCCGCTCTCCAGGTTATCTGGGCTCTCGAAGCAGCCCGAGTCTCTCGGCTCCTTGGTGTCCTCCCCAGACCTGTCGTCCTCCTCTGGCTCCGACTCATCTTCAGCTGCATGAGACAAAACCCATTGATAAAGTTTCTATTATATATTTCTATAAGTATTCTAAACCTCCTGAGCTCTGACAGGTTCAGCTTTCACAGCTTCGTGGAAAGGTTTATTTTTGTATCCAGAATTATTAAAATTTCTTTTTAAAGATTTTTTTTTCTGCCACAGAAGCTGCCTTTGGTTGTTGTGCAGGCAGAAAAATAATATTTTTTACAATTGTTTTGTTAGCCATCCACACTTACCTCATGGTGCTCATTTTCATAATACCACTTGATTTGTTTTATACCATAATTGTTGATTAAAACTGCTTTGAAGTCAGGATGTGTGAGGAAGTTTTATTATTTGTGGCTTTATTTGGCATCAAATGAGCTGAACGCTGTAATCGACTGAATACAGATGTTGATTCCTACAGAACTAGTTCAAAGGTGTATTGTTAGCGTTGAGCCTTATTTGGTATTTTCATAATCAGAAATATTTTACCAACAATTTTTCTGTAAAATTCATTTTTCTCCAAATGTAGGTTTTTGAAAGAACTGCTGCTCATTTTACAGCCAGAGTGACTCTAATTGAAAATATGTTACTGGATTAAATTATTATTAGCTATTTAAAGTGACAGTAAACATGCTCTGGTTGGTGTTTTTTAATTTTTTTTTTTTTTTAACATTTTTAAATAAATAATACATTTGCTGCCCTTTGTTACTATTTTGCAAAAGACTGTAACAGTAAATTTTAACTTTAGTTAGGAGATAAGACATTTCTCCTCATCTTAGTGTTGGTTTAAATGTAGTAGATTTATGGAAATTTGAGAAAACCAAACACAGACTGTGCTTTTAAATCTAGAAGCCATAAAGTGCTCGTCTGGAGTTCAAATGAACAAAGATATGAAGCGAACAGAGTGACCTGCTGTGAGTGGGGCTTTAAATGTTCCTCGTTATTCAGCCGAGGCAGAAAGTTTGATCAGGATTTTACACAGTCTAAATCTGATTCTTCAGGACTTAAATCTGAATTAGTAATCAGGCCAAATCTTTATAACTTAAATGGGTTTTATTCTCCCCCCACGTGTGTACTCAAAGTTTATTTTGGGGTCATCAGCTGTGGAACAACACCAGGCTGAGATGTTTCGGAGCTTGGCAGTGTGGAAACTTACAGTCCCTGAGCAGGTCTGAGGCATTGAGGATCTTAGAGCACTGCTCTGGGTCTGTGATGTTCAACTCAGTGAGGTGAGACTCCTTCAGCCCTGTGAAGTCCTCCAGGCTCCGGAAACCGTGCATGGACAGTAAGGGACTCAACTCCTGGAACACAAGAGAACAAAAGTCTTTACTGATCTGGGCTTACTTGGTGGAGAGAGATGATGAGTGTGCAGGACCTCACCGTCAGGCCTATGCTGTCCAGGACCTCCTCCAAAGTTTTGGGCTTGGATTTGGATCGACGGTTCTTGCTGTTGCAGCGCCTCCTCCTGGTTGTGGGGCTTTCATCTGGGAGGATGCTGACGTAGATGAACTTGAAGGAGCCCACCTTGTTGTTGAGCTTCCCAGTCCAGGTGCCCACTGGAGGCTTGTCGATGATGTAGATGATGTCTCCTTTCTGTACAAGAAACAAGAACTTCATTTATTTTGAGTTTACCTCTCCATGTTGCACCATGGGCCATTATCAGTCTAGGTTTTCTTTATAAGAATCTCTTTGTTTTAGAAAATAAAATCTCACAGAGGTCTGAATACTTTTACATGGGTTTTTCTGGTAAAGAATCAGTGCAAGATTTGCTCATGCAGTCAGCGTCTGGGTTTGTAAATTGCATGTGTCTTTCAAGGACGATCTTGTTTCAAGGTGTTAAGGAGCTCCCTGGAGGACGAGGACAAAGGTCAAAGAAGACAAAGGCTCACCTGGAGTTTCAGCGACTCCACGTCATAGGGGCTGGGAGTGAAGTCGGTGTGGACCAGAGCTCGACCACAGAAGGGCCCGTTGTAAGAGACGCCATTGTCCTCCAGCCTCATACTGTCCCTCTGACAGTATCCACTGTCCAAGCTCTGCCTGTCGCTGCCTGAGAAAGACAGAGAAGATTCATCCTGAGACTGAGCCCCGATAAACACAATCAATCAAACTGAATCTGGTTCTCTCATGTGTCACTCTAAACAGGTTTAATCTGCCTTTTCTGTTGCTTCTCTGGCTTGAACTTCATTTCCCATGATGCACTGAATAATGTAAATGGAGTCAATAATTTAATCAACTTTAGTTATATTTATGACTTTTTTTGAAAGAAACATTTGTTGCTACTACAAGAGAGCTACATTTTTTTTTTCATCTGTTCCAGTTTGCAGAGCAGCTACTGACGTGCATCGATTTAAAAAGTTGATTTTTTTTAGAGTTTAAAGCTGGAAGTTAAAAAAAATATAAAGTTTTAGACTTAAAACTAAATTAGACATCACAAATTTTGTTGAATTTACACAAAGTTGTCTATGTAAATTCATACTTTATATATATGTATATAAAAAAACAATAACCCTAAACTAAATAATGAAATTACACAATTTTTAATAAAATTAAAAGTGTAAATAAATAAACCAATCAACCTTCTTGTTGCTTCATTAAAAATCTACTAAACAACAAACCATCATGAATCATTTTACCTGTCTGTCAATGGCTGTCTAAGACTGTTGTCATGGAAACAGCAGACAAAATAAAGTGGTGGTTAGATCATCGTCTCCAGATTACAGGATTTAAAAGTTTAGTTTTTTAGTTAAAGTTATGGTGGCTCTGTTAGATGTCCTCAGTCCACATTCTTCTTTATAACCTGTCTGCTCTGAGAAAGTCTAACTGGATCTAATGTCGTCTGTGCAGGTAAAGTCTGCATGTTCTCCAACTTGTTCTCTGGTTTTAAGAGTTTCAGACTCACTACCAGAGAGCTGGCGGGTAATGGGGCTGGGCGCCGTGTCTTCTGAGCCCGTGGAGCACACAGACGTCCTCTGTCCCGCCACCAGATCTGGATGCCAGTCAAAGGATGTGGGGGACAGCTCTTCACCGCTCTCCCCCTGGAGGTGCAGAGGACAAACAGAGAAGAAGCACATTACAATTAAATAATCAAAGCACTTGTTCCACCTTTTATCACTTGATTGAGGTTAAACACACCTCAACATATTTATTTTAACCTGTTACAGTTATTATTGTCATCTGCCATAAAAGGCAGGCAATCATGTAAAAACCTCTCAACATGAATCTGTCTGTAAGCAAAATATCTCATAAACCACCAGATGGATTTGAATGTAACTTTCAGGAAGTAATCACTGGATGTACGTCTTCAACTGATTAACATTTGGAGTCAACCCAAGATGGCTGCTGCAGCTAATCAACTTTGAAAGCACCAAAATTGCTATTGCAGCTCAAGTTGAGTATGGGAGGTCAGTAGGTCAGTAGGTAGTCATCCACAGCACAGCAGTGACTGATCACATAATGCAATGAGTCATAGAATACTAGTTATGTTTAATTTATTTATGTATTTGGTTCATTTTAGTGTTAATAACTCAGGGACTCCTTTTTTTATTAGGTTTCATAAATACAAGCCTTATCAGAATGCTTAGAATTAAATCCAAAACCAAGGTGATATTCAGGTTTGTATCAGCTCTGAAATTAGCATGGAGACAAATAAAGTATGTTATATGTGATGATAGATAAAGTATTTACATCAAAGTGCATGCTCAATCATCCAGGTAAAAAAAAATCCAATGTTCAGTCAAGTCATCTGGACAGTTTCTAATTATTTTGGTTGAGAAACGTTTCGCCCTCCATTCGAAGGTTTTCAAACTGTTTCAAACTGCTTAGTGGGGAAAAGAGTTTGTTTGTGACTTCTCAGATTCATGAAGCCCTTCGGATAGAGGGTGCAATGTTTCTCAAACAAACAAACAAACAAACAAACAAACAAACAAACAAACAAACAAAAAAAAGAAACTGTCCAGATGACCTGACTGAACATTGTTGGACAAGTATTTACATTCTTTAGTATTACAGTAGCAGCCAGAATACAATGTATTTAGTTCTTGATAGGATGGTCCAGGGGCCTTTCTGGGTGGAATATGTATGTTCTCTCCGTTCATGCATGGGTTTTCTCTGGGTTCTCCAGTTTCCTCCCACAGGCCAAAAACATGCATGTTAGGCTGATTGGTAACTCTAAATTGTCCTTATAGGTGAGAGAGTGAATGGTTGTTTGTCTCGTTTGTCTCCATGTGTCACTGTGATGGACTTGCGACTTGTACAGGGTGTCCCCCACCTCTTGCACAGTGATAGCTGGACAAGGGCACCAGCGACCCCTACGACCTGAAGAAGCGACTAAAGGTAAAGGATGGATGGATGAATATAAAAGTTGTCATTGTAGAAATATTTTTTCATTTAAGTAAAACTATATCCAAAAATTATTTCTATAAACTAATTTGTTAATAGTACAATTTGTGAAAACATTGTAAAGTTAACTTTTATAGAGGGGTTTGCTGTAATAAAAACACACTTATTTGTCCACCACAATAGGGACCCATTTATCTCTACAAATTAGTAATATTTAAAAAAATGACAAAAATTGGACAGAACAAAGAAATAAACGTGAGTTGATTAAAAAGTATCAAGTTTCTTTCACACACTAAAAGCCAAAACAAAATAAATCCTGCATTTGCCTCAATAAATGCAGTGCACTGTTTGTCCACCAGGTGGAGACAAAGTTATAAAAAGGAAGGAAAAGTGTGTGGGGTGTGTGTGTATGTGTGTGTATGTGTGTGTTTGTTTCTGTTATATTTGGGGACTTGAACGTGCTTTCACACCAGTGTTTTGGGGACACCGTGGCAAAAACAATTTTTTATCAAAAAATGATTTAAACAAATTTTCCAGATGACATTTGTTTTCAGTGAATTTAGAGTAAAAAAAATACTTACCAGTTTGTCTATAAACCATTCAGAAAGAGGTGTCCCCTAAGGTGGGTTGTTAAAACATACGCCTCCAATGTGGACATAAGCAAGTCGTGTGTGTGTGTGTGTGTGTTAGCTTACATTTGTTACTACAATATGTTTGTTATAATACTTTGTGTTTATTTGCGGTGAATCTATTTACCCCCTCCTCAGCCAGAGCCTTCCGCACCATCTTCGATGTTTTTCGGGTCATGGTGCGTGAGATGACGTTGCGCCATTTCTTCCCTAGTTTGCTGCCACTTTTCACTGCTTCTTCTGTTGTCACACCTTCTGCTGCCTGACATGAAAAATAAAAACAAACAACAGCAAAGCATCACATATCTTGTAGCATTATGGAGAGGGTGGTGGGGGTACTGTACTGTATGTTAGAAATAAAAGTGACGGTTGAAGATGATTCCTACTCACATGTGAGACTGACATAATTAGTTACGATGGTAGCTTCACTGTCGTGGTGGCACACATCTTTAATTCTCACAAACATGAAAACCTATAGACTCTGTGGTGATGAGGTTTGCACCTCTCCCCTCCCGCCACAAAGTCACAACCTCACACCTGCTCTCTGCAGGAGTGAGCTGCTTCAAAACAAATGTTCTCACCGCTTCAGCGAGTCAGTTTGTCAGAAGCATTGATGGTTATTCAACAGGCACTAAACACGAACATCTGCTGCTTCATCTCTGTGTGACTGAAGACAGGCAGCTGCTGGTCTGCTCTAACCATAAGGACAAGCTACTGCAGAGACTCAGATCACAGATTTTTATGTTCAAGCGAATCCGTGGAGGTGAAATGCTGATGCCGTTGAACCTAAAAGGCATCTTTTCTCCAGGGGAGGCCATCAGGTTCATGGTGAAATGATTGTGTTCTGCCTGTCTGATGCAGAGGCTCTCTGCTTGACTTGCTGTCACCAGAGGACATCCTGTCTGCTCGCTGCTGTCATCTGCTCTGCAGCACTTCTCGTTCTGACTTCCTCTCTATTTCTGTACTTCTGCACTCACTCATCCTCCAACTTCTACTCTGCTGTGTGCTGCTGGGAAGTGATTAATCTATCCTGTAAATACTGAACTTACACATCTGTTCACTTGTGTGTCTTATAAAAAAGGAAGCACCATTGTACAAATAAAAACACACACACACACAAAAACTGGGCCCTGCCTGTTCCAGACGCAGCAAGGTCGATGTAATTTACACATAAATGAGGAACACTGTGAGCCGATGCATCTGTAGGAACAATCATTTAGGAACATAAAGAGACAAAAAAAAAATAAAGACTCTACTTCTACTTTTCCAGTTGCTTTAAGTTTTGTGTTAGATGTGCACGTTTGAGGGGAACAACTCACATTGTCCTCCAAGTAGAACTCCTTGTCTGATGCAACAGGAGAGGTGGGTTTGTGCTTCATGAAGTCCTTAAAGCTGCTGGACCTCTGCAAGGTGATCTGCAAAATGGAAGAAATAAAAAGCTGTAAATGATGACAAAGGAACCAAAAAAAAACATGTCGGTTGGCTGTTTGGTGTTTTTTTTTTGATGCAACACTGATCTCACAAATGTGCACACACACACACACACACACACACGCACGCACGCACGCACGCACGCACGCACGCACGCACGCACGCACGCACGCAC
>JARVLU010000952.1:12270451-12281544 GCA_031762415.1 Simpsonichthys santanae | reverse complement strand
TTTAATGTGTTTCCAAGCAGTTAACTAACAAAATAACCTAAAAAAAAATGAAAAAATGCTAAAACGCTGCAAAAAAAAAGTCTGCGCAGGTTGATGATGTCACTGGGGCGCGCCGGCCGTATACGCGAAACGCCGTATACCAAATCCGCCGTAAACCAAATCCGCCGTAAACCGGGTACAACCTGTATATGTTTTTCCTCTGCATGATGCTTTTTTTGACTGATGCAAGTTATACTCTGGAGCGACTTATACGCTGGAAATATGGTACTCTATGTAAATAAATGTTGAATGGAAAAAAAATACTGGAAAAGCAGAACTATTTTTCAGGGAAGCAGGATAAAGTGCTAAAGGAAAATGTCAATTCTACAGGGTTCAGATTGGAGAAAATAATTCATGAATCCAGTATGTGTTGGAATCTTAATTTAGAGCTTCAACAGTGGAAAATCTTGTCTTCTGGATCATCTCCATTTACGCACCCATCATTTATTTGTAGCCATCAGCATCCTTTGTGACAAGACTAACCACACACAGTAGTCTGAGCAGGTGTAATGTAATTTTGTGCAGATTTAATCAACACATTGTGTGACAGAGTGATCTGGACCTGTGTTCCAGTCATTCCCCCTTACTGACCTTAGAGAGGGGCAGGACCAAAAAGGCGCCCCCGCCGCTGGACTCAACGATGACGGCCAGAAACTTGGGATTGACGGCGCAGAAGGAGCTGTCCCACGTCACCTTGGAAACTCGGATGTCATCGTAGCACTGGTCCGCTTTGACCGCCTGGCCAAAGACGTGACGAAACTTACTCTGCCGCACGATGCTGCGACTCATAGCTGCGGGTGGTGGAGGCAAAGAAAGGCGAACATTTACCAGTTAGAACGTTGGTAAGGAACGAGGTTTGTGCTTTTATATTTGTAAAAACAAAGCTAGCGGAAATCATTTTTAAATTTTATGGAGATCTCAGGGTGTTTCTGTGACAGACGGTGACCCCATCTTTAGGAATCACTGCAGAGGTCCAATATTAATTATTCAAAATATTTGATGTTTCATGAATCTATTGAAGCAGCTTTAAATAACCAACTGTGTTAGCTGCTTTGAATATGAACACTTCTTTGTGTTTGTAAGCTGCTTGTTGACTGACTGCTTGCTGCCCTGCGGCCGTTACAGGTCGACAGTCAGCAAGACTGCAATCCTCAAAAACACGGGGGATATTGTATAACAGGGGCCACCATCAGAGCAGATATTAATAGTTGATTGTCCCACCAAACACGTGAGAGCAAAACATCAAAAGCAAACGCCCATAGAGTCTATAACCTTTAACTTTTTAATAAGATCTCAACAATATAACTCCATCTTATATTAGAGATCTTGTTGTTCCATATTTTCCTAACAGAGCACTTAACTCTCAGACTGCAGGCTTACTCGCGGTTCCTAGAGTTTCCAAAAGCAGAATGGGAGGAAGATCTTCCAGTTATCAGGCTCCTCTCTTCTAGAACCATCTTCCAGTTTCTGTCCGTGACACTGACACATTGTCCAGTTTTAAGACTGGGATTAAGTCTTTCCTTTTTGATAAATCCTAAACAGTAGTTAGTTTGGACTTGGATTTCCTGAGCTATCTCTGTGCTGCTGTAGGCTTAGACTGCTGGAGGACAAGCTGATGACTTTTCTTAATCCATTCTGCCTGTTTGGTATTTGTATTTTTTTCCTATCCTTGACATGTGGTTTTGTAAATGGTCTTTCATCCAACAGGGGGTACACCTGCACCTACACCTGGACCTGTCATTCTGTGTTCATTTATTTCTCCTTCTTGTCCTCAAACTCAGCCGGTCGAAGCACATGGCCGCTTGTCCTGAGTCTGGTTCTGCTGCAGGTTTCTTCCTGTTAAAAAATAAGTTTTTCCTTCCCACTGTTGCCTTTGTGCTCGCTCAGGATGGGAGACTGTGATGAAGTGAAGATTCATTGAGTCTGCTGGATTCCTTCCTTAGATAGAGAACTTTTACTAATTGACTTTTGTATGTACTAGTATATGAATGTTTCTGCTCAGTGTGCACTGAGACAACTTCTGTTGTGATTTGGTGCTTTATAAATAAACTGAACTGAATTTAATGGAACAATGTGTGGTGGGTCTGAGGGGGTGGGGTCCCATTCCACAACGCTGGGCCTCTGGTCACTCACAGGGGAGACTTGCTACGAATCCATTTGACTCTCGGAGTGTCAAATTCCAAACCGCTGAGGGAATAACCTGATTTGATGCAGGTGAAAGCGAAAACACGTCAGGAGGAAGTACAGAAGATGAGTGCTGGAGTAGCAGGTTTCAGAAGATAAAGGCTGATAAAGCTTGGGGAGATTATTTGATATGGTACGAGTCAGTAGAACAAGTCTGCAAAAGGCTGACTAATCCTTTGTTATCGCAGGGTTTGTCCTGGGTTGGCACGAATTCATCAGAGGTTTAGGACGTGTATGCACACACAAAGTTGTGTGTGTTTTTGAAAGGGGGATTGGTGGAGATCTCTTAAATACATAAAGCAAGGGTCATGCTGTAGAGGAGCTACGAACGACACATATTGTGTACAAATCTGAGCAGATTATCCAGAATCTGAGCAGATTCACTGTTATCGCTGCAATCCCTAATCTGACAGCATCAAATTTAGTCTTTTAAACTGCACCAAAGATTAAAACCAGAAGAATTAAAGTAGATTTTATAAGTAGAAGTTTTTAAGGCTAATTGGAGTGTCCTGCTGTGCAGGTATTTGTGTGAATTTAATCACACTACAAGCTTTACATTTACTTCTCAAAGTTTATTTTCCAGGTGGGGGGAAACAAATGGAGCAAACGTTTTAACAGCTGAGTAATAAAACCATGTAGAAATCTAATATCTGCAGTTTATTCTGGGAAGGCTAATTTTTACAACTCAACCAAACAAATATGGTGATGCTTTATATTTTTATATGAAAATAACCAAAACAGATGGAGATCGTCTTACAGATGCATCTCTCATGGATGGTTCATTGTTTTCTTAGAGCAAGATTTGGTGCTGAAACTTTGAACTTTAGGATGTCAGTGAAACTGTGTTCAGCATTTTATCGAAACAAACTGTAAATGATGCTTGCATACAACTAAATACCAAATAAAAAGTTTGTGAACAAACTTATCAAAAATGAAGATTTACTGGATTTTTATGATGTTTCGTTCAAATGTATTTTAAAGACATGTTATCCTGAACCACTACTTTGTATCCAAGATGCTAAAACAGGGGTGTCCAAAGTGTGGCTCAGGGGCCATTTGCAGCCCTGTGGATGATTCTGTGTGGACTGCAACTGCAATTTTAGAAAATAAATTTGGTCCTTTGGAAAAAGAAGTTGGAGATTATCATATGAAGGGTGATAAATTTATTAAATTAAATAAAATATAACAATTCTAATACACAATTTACGATGAAATCATTTCAAAATGTGCACTAAGAAGTGTTTTCTTTTCTTTTCTTTTACCACATTTCCTTTTTTTTTAAATTTCTTGATGTAAAATACAATAAACTTTTGATAACTAAATAATAGGGGTGCATCGAATGCAGTTTTCTGTCCGATCACAGATCACAGATTTCTAAAAAGCCTGACCTGCCGATTGAGATTTTGGCTGATACTGATTTTGTTTTATAAGCGACACAGTCAGGTGTTATAAGGTCAAACATACACGTCATAATGCATAATACAGGTCATAATGCACCTTCAATTTTACAATCTTATTTTATTGAAAAATATACCCATGAACAATATCCTAGAAACAATACAAACTTGTTTTAATTGGCCACGAGGTAGTGCTCTGAACTAAAAATGAAGTTTAAATTGTTATTAAAAAAATAGTAAAATCAGTTTCTCATGTACGTATCAGCCGATCGCGATAATCAAAATTGAAGGAAATCAGGGCTATCAATTGTCTGACCGATTTATTGGTGCACCCTTATTAAATAGTATAATTATGTAATATATAATGTAAAGTATAATACTGATATATAAAATATAATATAATATAATATATAATATAAAAATTATATAAACGTTATAATTAAATTGGACTTTGTTAAGGGAATAGATATGGTAATTTAAATATACTGTAATTCAATCAGTACCAGCTACACTTCATGTGCGTGGTGGGCCATCTATGGTTCAGTGGGATTTTAAAAACATGCTCTCAGATGGGATTGGGCCAATACCGTGTCTGTATATGAACATTTTTACTTCAAGGATCCACCACCAGGACACAAAAAACTTTTTAATAACTTATATAAAAGAAAAGTGACTCACAATATGCTTTTGTTCTTGAGAATAAACTAAATTATTACTCAATTTAATATTTGTAGTTTTCTAGATGAGTACTTCTCTGGACTGGAATTGAACAGGGAATTCAAGTAAACCTTAATGTTTTGCTGCAAGATATTCAAGGGGGTTAGATGTTACACTGTGTGTAAGAAGAGGGTAGATTTTATTGATTTATGTATTTATTTTTGTTTGTTCGAGATGGCACAGAGTGACAGATCCTTGTGAGTGGAGATACTGTAGCAACTAACAGGAGCAATGGCGTAGCCAGGGGTGGTCAGTGGTCACCAAAGATTAGTCTTTGGCCACCTCCATCATTTTAGGAAACAATACCTTTAAGCATTATAAAATGTAAAAAGCATAGTTTCAAATAATTTTGATGGTCAGTTTTCAAATATACATGGCAGTAGTCATCTTGAATTTTAACAGGGCAACCCAATTTTTAATGGTGACCGTTCTTATGCCTAGAGGCAGCCACACACCAAAACTGAAGTTGGCACCTCTCTTATTTTTCAAATTATGATGCTCAGATACAGATATCTGGCAGCAGCCATCTTGGATTTTGAAAAGGCAACCCAATTATTTAAAGAAACCTTTTATATGCCTAGATGTACCTCTCCACTATATGATTAGAGACAAAAAGTGGAAACTATGTATATTTGTGACAATTAAAATTAACAAATGGACTTTGTCTCTGAAAAATAATTAATTTCGTTAATGAGTGATAAAGTTGTCACTCCAAAAAGAGGAAATCAACAAATACTCAAAGGAAGTTGTTGGAAATTGTCTGGTTTTATTTAGCATTGAAGAAAGAGGTGGGAAAAAACAACCATTTATAGTTGAAGGACATTTGCTGCATGTGCAGGATGATCTGTGGCTCCAGAAATAGCTAAACCTTAAATCGACATAATTTTAAAACAATGCACAGCTCTCTGGACTCCATTGGACTTCCCTTGGGTGATATTTTGAGCCTTTTTAATGATGTCCGGTGGCCAGAAAAAACCCAGTGAAGTCAGACGGGAGCTAACGGAACCACAGGAAGACATTGACTTCAGGAACCAGAAGAAAACACCCAAACAAGCTGCCAGCCAAAGCAGTAAACAGGAAAACCCATGGAAGGAAGGCACCTGGTCCGAGCGTGCAGGATCTCCAGGGACATGGGACACACTCCGACTCACGTTGTGTTGCTTCCTATGGACACACTGTTTCTGTACTGTGGACGTCCTGTGTGTGCATGTGAGTCAGTGAGGCTGTGACAGTTTGTTTGTTTAACAGTACCTATAAGTGGTGTCATTAATTTCACTTTGGAATTTGCTGCTTTATGATAACATAGGATGTTACTGCGTCTGTAAGAATGCCATTGTGTTGATCTGTGCAGATGTTCGGGTGTCCACACTAAAACGCGTGCTCCTGGAGCCCAGACAAACATCATGCACTGTACCTCAGTTCCTGCAGCTTGATTAGAGCTGGATTTGTCAACATAAATTTCCAATCATATAAATGTTTCAAGTAATTTGAGTGCGTCGGCTGGAAGCAAATAAAAAGAAATCGGAGTTAGGATTCAGTGTCCTGGCTAATGAACCACAAGTCTGCACTAATCAGTGTTTTAGTTATAACCGTGGATGAAATTAGCAGAGGGTTTATTTTTTCTGATGAATCCAGATATGCCAGCGCCATCAGCAACATTAAACATTGTTTATGGCTCACTACACAGCAGCTTTTTCTGTGAATCTTAATGGCATCATTTTTTCCAACAGCAGGAACATTTTGGGGGAGATAAAAATGAACTTGTCAACTCAACTGTTTGCATCATATCGAGTTAATTGGCGACTTTAACTTTAACGTGACATATGTGTGGGAGCATTGTTGTATCTCTTGTGTTTCTGAGTTACCTGTCCAAGGTGTACCCATTGACCTCTGGAGATAGGCACCATACACTGACCAGGATTATCAGAAAATGGATTAATCACTCTTTGAATGGTTCACAAACTTTTCAGCTTATGACCTGTGCAGCAGCACTTTGCAGCTTGTTTGATTATCTTTTAATTTAATCAAACGTCATGATCAATAATCCAGGTACAATATCCAATAAAGTTCAGTCAGGCCATCTGAACAGTTTCTTTTTTTTATTAAGACATTTTGTGCTTCATCCAAAGGACTTCATCATTCTGAAGAGCCGCAAACAAACAGTCTCACAAGCAGCACATTCCCATAGTTGACCAACCAGTTTGCTGGTGATAAGATGGTGTCTGGGGCCCACCCTCTCCCCTGTCGACTCCTCTGAGGCAGCCATAGCCAAAGTGGTTTGCTTTTGTGGAGTATGTGGCTCATCGAATTGATAAAGTCCTTTGGATGAAGGACAAAACTTCTCAACAACAAAAAAAATAAACTGTCCAGATGTCCTGACTGAACTTTGTTGGATATTTTTTTTTTTAATCTGGATTTTTGAGCATGAACTTTGATGTTTTGAACCACTTTGACTATGGCTGCCTCAGAGGAGTCGACGGGGGAGAGGATGGGCCCCAGACACCATCTTATCACCAGCAAACTGGTTGGTTCACTATATGAGTGTGCTTTTGGGACTGAGTTTGTTAGTGGCCTGATGAAGTCCTTTGGATGAAGGATGAAATGTCTCGAATAAAAAAAATTAAAAAAAGTCCAGATGACCAGACTGAACTTTGTTGGATTTTTAAATTCACTTCTTATTTCTAGAGATTCTCTCAGAGTCCTGATCTTTAAGTTTTAAAAACCCACATTTGGGTCCTGACAACTTGGAAAGACGATAAGTTTTAGAGTTAGAAAAAAAAAAATACAAGTTTGAAGTTAAATATCTGCACTGATGCCAGGATATAATGCATGCTGACACTACAAGCATGCGTTTGAAAAATGTAGAATATCTAAACATTTAATATATTTTCTGGTTTTGACAAATGTAACATGTTTTTCCCAGAAAATAGAATGAGATGAGTCAGAAAGCAAAACATCTGGATCAGATTTTCAGGCAATTTATTTGGGATACTTCAATAATAATAAAAATAATAATAATAAAAAAACAACAAAGAGTGGCACTGTAGTAAAAAGCATGAGATCATTACAGTCAGAGATAGTGAAATATTTTGGGATTTTTCTTTACATGTGTGAAAGCTTTGACCTACTGGTGGTGATGGCTCTTTAAAGTCCTCCTCTGGGGATCATGAACATCTGTGCTGACATTCTCATCCCAAAGCAAGAGGGATTATTGAACATAAAACACCTAAAAGCACATAACACCAGCGCTGGCTGCTGAAACTAAATATCCAGAGTCATGACTCCAAGTATTGCACCGCTCGTGTCAGGAACTTATAACAGGCTTGTGAAGGGATTAGTGCGGTGCCTAACTTGACCACTTGACCCATCTTCTGTGAACTGGGCAATGGCTGAAAAAAAAAAGGCCTCTCAGATGCAGAAAGCTTTTGCTTTGCCTTCACAAATTCTTTTTCCCCTCTGACACTAAACTGATCCATCATGGCCGGCTCTGACCCTCATTACAATGGCAGG
The DNA here is from genome assembly GCA_031762415.1 of Simpsonichthys santanae. Classification (NCBI taxonomy): domain Eukaryota; kingdom Metazoa; phylum Chordata; class Actinopteri; order Cyprinodontiformes; family Rivulidae; genus Simpsonichthys; species Simpsonichthys santanae. The sequence continues at coordinate 12,273,697 of JARVLU010000952.1, read as the reverse complement.
GCTGCATGTCAAAGGCGGCCAGTCAAGTTGGCCCATTATATGTTCTGGTCGGGGGCTGAGTTTTGTAACTTTGCAAAACGTGAAAGAAAACTGAGGCTGCTCTTACAGGGAGATGTAAACCTGCCTTTTTTTTAATGGAACTATTTCATACTAGGAAAGACAATAAAAAATAAGAACCTTATCTATTTTTTTTTTGTTTGTTTGTTTGTTTTGTTTTGGCTGCTGAAGTAGCCAGGTCAGGACTATTCAACTAAATTGCTCAGGGGGCCACAACTAAAAGCCAAGAGCTCAGGGGTTGGACATCCAGCAGTTATTGTCATTAAGTTTTTATGGTTTAAAATCTTGTTTTATTTAAAAATGAACCCATTGTTGGGCTGAACTGAGTTCATCCATGGGTCTAATTTGGACCCCCTGGTCACCAGTTGAATAGCCCTGAGCTACGGTAGGTGGTTGGTGCTGTGGTCTACTGAGGTTGCGGGTTCAAGTCCATGTTTGTCATCCAGTGTAAAATAATTTGCTAAGTCTCGTGTGAGCTTGGTTGGGCGATCCTTGCAGTGGGAAACAGCCGGAAAAAATATCAGACTCTAACATTGTTTTATTACGTGTACAGCACTTTGGTCCTGTGGGTGTTTAAAGTGCTCTATAAATAAATTTGGTATGGTATGTTATGTTATTGTTGTGAAATAATCATTTTATCAGCATAAAGGCTGTAAAAACCATATTGACCACACTTGGTGAAAAAGCAGCAAAGTCAGAAAGAAATCCTAATTGTAGCAATGAGTCGCTTTTCTCAGAACCCTGTTTATTCAGCTTTATGTATTTCTGAATAATTAGGAACAGAACGCAACATACAGTACATATTTGATGTTTAAATACCCAAAATCATTTTATAAAGAAATTTTTGATATGGAGTGACACATATGGTACAGTGTTAAAAGCTTCACTCAAACTCTTTGCATTTATTTGGCTTCATTTGTCAATCTAGGTAGGAAAAACAGTTTATGAGAGCGTAATGGCTCAGAATTATAAGCCTCTCTTGGAGCAAAAACAAAAAGTAACCCTTTTTTTTCTGAGAGGCTGCAGCTGCAGTCCTGTCATGTGTAAAACTTTTACAGGCATCAACATCAACCAGTGGAAAACAGAACTGTTGCTCTTAACAAGCAGAGCCTGACCTCGGCTGACACATCGTCCAGCCAAACACCTTCTTCACCAAGCTCTAATGACAAATCCTATTTATAGCTGTGGCATTACAGAGCTTTACCTTCCACTGCGCCCTTATCTAACATTTTAAAGTTAATGAACTGACTCACATTTTCAAACTCCATTATTATGGTAAAACACAGTAGCCTTTAAAAACCGTCATCCCCTGAGAGTCTGAAAAGTCAAGAACAAAATGTAATATTTTTACTGTATTGAGTCTCATAATACATTTTATTGATGCTGAATAAATGAGATCCTAACGTTGAGAGCTTATTGAAGAAACCATGTTGTTGTGCAGTTTACAGATATATATTTCAGATGAATGGTTGGAAACAACGGATAGTGTGAGAATGTGTAAATGGATCCAGACAATCCTCTTTATCAGACAAAACGAAAAGAAAAATGTGAGGCTCATGCTCAAAACCTTTGTTTAAAGTAACAAAACAATACCAAAAAAAAAAAAAAAAAAAAAAACTGAATCATGTTCAGCTTTCTGTGGATCAATAACGTCAGCCCTGATGTTTGACCACTTTACCGTCCAGACTTATTTATAGCGGCCAAAATAAGTAGGACGCCTTGAGTAAACAAAAGTCTGGTGCAAATAAATCTCCCCTCTGAGATCCTACGGGTCATCGTTGTAGCACATCAGCCTGGTGCTCTCTGGGTTGAGGGGTCAGGGAGGAAAGGGAAGGCATTACACACATTACCAGCGGGGCATCTGGATCCCTGCTGAGCTGCTGCAAACCATCATGGAGAACTTTGTGATTGTGTGTCTAACCTTTCAGCAAGATCTTGGAGTCAACTGGTCTAAGACTGGCAGTTCAAAGTGAAAGAAAACGTAGCATGTTCTCTTTCACATTGGTGTTCTTCAATATGTCCAACAACTCAGAAAGCGTACCTGGCAACATTTGCTGATGGCAACGAGGGACAACCTATACATACTGTGTTTGTGAGCCCCAATGATGCAAAGAAGCAACGGGGATGGGGGGTGTCGTTGTGTGTGCCCCACTGAAAATTGCTTTTTAAATTTACTCTAAACTATGTACTTTCCAGCCATTTGAAATTCTTAGTATTAAACAAAATACATAACATCAGTATACAGGCAGTACAAACGAGTTCCGTTCCTACGCCCCGTTCGTAACCCGATTTCGCCGTTAGTCGGAGCGCTACCCACACAGCGGCTGTAAAACGTTGTTTTAAACACGTTTTTTTAATGTAACACAACAACAGCGTACTTAGAACGCCGTTTTGCTGTGTTTCCAAGCAGTTAGCTAACACAATACCCTAAAAAAACAAACAAACAAAAAAATAAATAAATAAAATGCTGCATAAAAAAGTCAACGTGAGGTGTGATGACGTCACTGGGGTGGCGCCGTAAGTCCGAAATGCCGTAAGTTGATGGCGCCGTAAGTCGGGGACAACCTGTATTTTATATTTATTGAAAGGTAGACAATGAACAGCTGAAGAGATCAAACTTGAAAATTGCACTACCCTTATTAGTTTTGCTTGTTTTTTTACATACTGAGCACCATGGATTTGTTCTGATCGCATCATACTGCACTTTTATCACAAATATCCTACCCTGCCATCAAATAGGTAAAAAAAAAGAAAGAAAGAAAAAAAAAGAATAAGAACACACACAAACTGAAAATACAAGCTTCCCCACGGACACCACATCTGTGTATACAAAAACCATGAGTCCACCTCCAGTCCTGTAATGATGGCCAGTGGCCACAGCAACTAAAGATTAGGTTATTTACTTTATTGGAACTTGTAGACATTTAAGTTGTCACCACCACCATCACATGCACAGACACACACAGCAAAGATTTTAAACCTAGTAATATATGGTTGATTTTCTGATAAAGTGAATAAACAGAAACATACCTGAACCTTAATTAACAACAAAATGTTTATCCTTTTGTTTTTGGGTGTGTTGCTGATTCTCAAAGTTGGACATCCGGGTACGTGGTCACACGAACAAGGAGGTTGACATACTGTTCGGGGGGGGGGGGGGCGTTGACAAAATAGTGAGACCTTGCGGGG
>JARVLU010000952.1:12254938-12270085 GCA_031762415.1 Simpsonichthys santanae | reverse complement strand
AAAATAGTGAGACATTGCTGTGAGAAAGATTAAACGTCTAACAAGAAAAAAACATCCAAACCCAACAAAGTTCAGTCAGATCATCTGGACCGTTTCTTTCTTTTTCTTTTTTTTTTTTTTTTTTGTTGAGAAGTTTCGTCCTTTATCCAAAGGACTTCATCAGTCTGAGGAGCCACAAGCAAACTCAGTCCCACAAGCAGCACACTCACATAGTGGACCAACCATTTTGCCGGAGATAAGATGGTTTCTGGTGCCCGCCCTTTCCCCCTGTCGACTCCTCTGAGGCAGTCATGTCTAAGTGGTTCAAAACGTCAAAGTTCATGCTCAATAATCCAGGTAAAAAAAAATCCAATTGAATTCAGTCAGGTCATCTGGTTCACTATGGGAGTGTGCTGCTTGTGGGACTGAGTTTGTTTGTGGCTCCTTGGAATGATGAAGTCCTTTGGATGAAGGATAAAGTGTTTCCACAAAAAATAAACATCAAAGCATCTAGGTGACCGTACTGAACTTTTTTTTAACCTGGGTTATTGAGAATGAACTTTGATCCAAACAGAAAATATTTCATGTTTGCGTCTGCAAGACTGAGACGAGAAAGCTGGAAAGCTGCTGCGTGCACACTTTGGTCACCATGTGGCGCACACATAGCAGCACATTTTAACAACTGGTATTTTTTTTATTACTTATGTATTACACTAGAAATATACTTCTCCACTACCTCGAGTGAATATAAACCTGAAATATACAAAATAAACCATTAGAAATATTTTACATGGTGCTGAAAACATGGATTGGGGCGAGTGGACAAAGTATTTTACATAATCGTTCTATTCTCTGTTGTTCTTAGATTATTGAAAGATGTTCTTAAATAAGAAAGTTCATGCTCAATAATCCAGGAATCAAATCTGATAATTCTCAATCAGGTCATCTGGACAGTTAGTTTATGTTTATCTTAAATTGTTTAATAAGTGCTATTACATATTATTCAGATTAGAGTGACGTGTTTGGTCAACAATCTTATAAACAGCAGGACGCTGAATATACTGAATATTAACATTTAATGAAAAACTTTACAACTGTAACTTATTAGACAGTTAGTCTTACGTGGACTCTTTGGTATAGGTGTATGTATCTTTGCACTTCAACTCGGGCGGCACGTCGGGTCATTTAGTCACGTGTTTGAGAGTTTCAATGAGCATTCATGTCCTTTCAACAGTCTTACATCTACTTGAATTAAACTATGAGATTAAAAACAAAATTATCTACTTTATCAGTTTTCCACAACACAAGGGTATGTTCCCCTCAACCAAAAAATGTCTGACATCATGTGACGAATGCCGTTTTAGTTTAGCTTAGCTTAATTGAGCTTGGATTTGTTTAGTCTAGTTTAGTTTATCTTATTTTAGTTCAGGTTTAAGAACTGATAGCTTCAGATTTAAAGACTTCAGTGAAGATTATAGTCATTTTTCGACCGTTCGTCTACCTATAATGTATTTATGTTTTTCTTCTGGAGTCGTTGCTTTTGCAGGATGTCACCTGTTGCAGATACTGAATGTTTGTGTTGGCAAACCTTTCAAACTCATAGGTTTTCATTGCTTTGCTAAACAATAATAAACCATCACTCATTCTTGTGTTATCATACGAGAAGTGTCCGGCCTTTGCCTCCAAACCCCCAACAAAACAAGGATGACAACAACACAATGGAGCTCGAAGGTATATTGAGTCTACAGGTGCTTAATATCTGTGATGAAGAGCCGTTGAACAATGGCCGCATTCTTGGCCATCTTGGTGGAAGTGGAGGTGTCGCTCAGGTTGACATTCCTCACCGTTTCCTCGACGCTTGCCGCGCTGTCTTCGACGAGCATCTCGCATTGTTTCCAAGCTGCACATCCTCGGCAGCGATGGAGCAGAGATTCCAGCAGGGTGTAGGCAGCAGGTGTGAGGCCGTGGCGGACTTTCCAAGGATGTTAAGTCAATGAAAGAATCGTTAATGTCCTTCCCCTGCCTCCACAAACAAAAGGACTGGAATGCAGGAGGATGCCTGCCGACAGGCCGCAGATGGAAGAGATACGGTTCTTTGAATAGGATCCTGATCACTGGTTGAGGTTAGTTTATGCATCAGGGGCCTGCTGGGACGTTTTCAGCTGGCCCTAAAATAATAATAAAAAACTCACACTGCAGGAAAAACACCCAACCATTGGGGTTTATGAATTCAACATTTGCTCCTAGGAGAGAAAAAGCAATCATCAACCTTCCAGTTGTGGCTGTTTTTCAATTTCTTCATGTAGTGAAGCAAAATAAAGATTTGAGGAGCACTATATTTCTTTGCAAACCGGCCAAACATCAAGAACAAAAACGTGGTCAGCAGGAAAGACATATATTCCCACCTCTTGTATCTCTGATGCCCGATTCGAACATTTTAAGTATCGCCATGGTAATTGCTGAAGATGGGCTCGAGAGCTAAAATTGTACATAATTGCTCCATCTCAGCATGAGTGAATCTTTAGAGGGCTTAAAGTGCATGGAACAAACAAACCTTTTGAACTGCAACAAGGACACAAAAAAGCAGCTTTTGCCAGCAACACGTGTGAGTTCTCGTTCGTCATTACCATCATTTATTTATGTAATTATTCCTCTATGTGGATGACACAGGATTGTTGGCTTCCTCACATCAGTGGAGGATACAGCTGGGATCAAATCAAACCAAACAAATGAATATTTTTGTTTTATCAGATGAAAGACCATTTGGTTTTCCAGACTGGAGAATAAAACAGATTAATTGTTGGTTTGATGTGATAAAATGCTTTAATGGTCAAACTAAAGCAACGTTAGTCGTATGAAATGTATTTTTATAGTTTTATGATGGTAAAATATCAAGCATGTGCTAAAATGTGAATAAATATTAGTCAATCTTCAACAAAAGGACTGAAAGAGTTTTTCATATCACTTCTTGAGGGTTGGATAAAAAACAATCTTTGCACTAGGCTTTTAAAATCAATAATCATGTTTTGTTTTCTGTATTTATTTGTATTTCTTTAATTGGTGGGTCTGTTAGTCTTACTTTTGATTTTTCTTTCACACCAGATTCAAATGATTTATCTCCACATCTGTTTTGTATCAGCTCGTTCTCTCCATCACTAACTTTTAAAAGGTTTTGTTCAGTACCAAAACCATAGCTGCACTTATTTTTGTAGTTTTTGCTTTTTGTCGTGTGAAAATTTCTTTTTATATCACAAAAAAGAAACATTTGAAACAAGCGTAGTCGACCAAATGCCATAGAATATACTGTATATATAAGTAGGCCTATATATATATTAAAAATAAATCATTATTGTTAAGCAAAAAAAAAAAAAATCTTAAAGGCAATAGTAAAATGAACTACAATACAAAGTAAATACAATGAACTTTCACAATAAGAGCCCAGACAGATATCCTGATCAAAAAGAGCTAAATGCTTTTAAGAACATTTTTTAGATTCAATTTAAAATGATCACTGGTCCTGGCAGCTGTGTTTTACAAAAATAGGTTGTTTCACATAAATTAGGAGCCAACACCAAAAGGTTCCTGTCATCTCTGTTTTGGAACCTGGATTTATAAATTGTCAGATTTAGTGGATTGGATGTTGTTTTAAAATGAATTCAGTAACAAAGTGGTCAAAATTAAGGATCTTTTAAGCCCTGTTAGTATCAAAACCAAGATGAACCAGCAAAATACACAAGGATTAACAGTTTTTTTTTTCCATTCAACCTGTATTTATACAGGTTAGTCTCAGTGAGTCACGAGGACTCATTTTCAGTTAGACTTACTTGTATAAATAAAGATTAAATGAAAAATATTTGTCTTGATTTTAACAGGAGGCTTGAGGAGAACTTGGGTGTATGTACAAAAAAGAGTGATAACTGACTGACAACAGGTGTGCTGATCACTAATGGAACACAGGTGGTATAGGAGAAACAATGTCTATGAAAGACAAATAGAATTCCGCACTCCAGTCCAGTTGGTGGCGGTAATGCGCTTAAATAAGTTCGCCAACCGCCATTAAAATCAATAGAAGAAGAAGAAGAAGAAGAAAGACAAATAGTGGTATGACTATAAATACAGAACATAATGACTAGTTAAAACTGCTACCAAAAAAAATGAATAAATCAAAATAAAAAATATGTACAGAACAAAACAAAACAAAAAAATCCACAAGAAACTACTAGAAACACAAACCAGAGCTAGGAAGGGTCAAAAGCAACTGGTTTGTGTGTGAATGCAACATCTTTTATTCTAAAATTTCCATTCATCTATTTACTTTACCTATTTCTCCTGTGTGGGAGGTACGATGGGGCAGCTGGTGGAACTGCCGCCTCTTAGTGAGATGATTGCTGGATCAAATCCCGGCTGAGGACCTGTCTGTGTGGAGTTTGCATGTTCTCTCCGTGCAGGCGTGAGTTTTCTCCGGGCACTACAGTTTCCTTCCACAGACCAAAAACATGCATGTTAGGCTAAATGGTGATTCTAAATTGTCCCTATAGTGAGACAGGGACACACTGAACAGGTCTCCAGTCCATCACAGGGACACAGAGAGACAAACCATTCATATTTTCAGCTATTACATACATAAAGACAATTTAGACAGTTAACCTGCTAATTTTTAATTCAGTTTTTTCTGTTTTTTTTACTGTTGTTGACATGAAACATGAAAAGTGTTTGAGTCTATATTTTCCTGCTGTTCACTACTTCTGCATTCAGGTCCTTCCTTCCTTTATTCAGCCAAAATCTCATTTGTTAAACCTAATTTTGCTGAAGTTTAGCATGAAGTGACATTTTTGTCTCCAAATAGGAAACTCGCCTTTCAGACATAACAGGACATTCATGATTACATTAACCCAAAGTGATTTTATCCTCAGGAGAAAAAAAAAAACTTTACTAAAACAATGTCAGAACTTCACACTACTGTATATTCATGCCCTGTCTAGCATGACTGAACTGTGCTTTTTGAGTCCATGTGTGTAACTCATAGTCCCCGCTTTAACCACAATGTTTACCTAACCTTAAACACAACCATTTCTGACTGTGACAAAGTGCTTTTAGTCAAACAAAGATTCCTAATTTGTCATTTCAGAAGATTTTTTTGTTTTTTTTTTTTGTTTTGTTTTGCCATGATGGAAAGCACTGACTGAAAACCAGCTTCACATTTAAATTTCAATACAGCACTTGCTGTGAAAGTTATTCTGCCACAATATTTTCATTTGTTTTTTATTTGACTCAATAGAATGCATGACTTTTAAGTCGTTTATTAGACTTTGTGTGTAATGCAGAAAATCCTTATTAAAAACCAACTAAGAAAAACATAGAATCAGCTAATACATTCTTTAAATGATCTCACAAGGATTCTGTCCTACAAGTGTAAACTTACTTGATGTCAAAGCTAAGAATTGATCATTTTTAGGTAAAAAGTATTGAAATAAACACAATACGCTGGAGCTGCGTTTTAAGACCAAACGGCAACCTTTAGATTGGTCACCATGGCCACTTTGGCAATGACAATAATAAAAATAATGGTTTCTTAACTTGTCAGGGACGCTAGGTTAAAATTTAGGGGTGCTTGGGCACCCCCCAAAAAGAGGCTAAAATAGCCACTGCCAGCAGCTGTGGCTGAAAAGAGGTCAGCCAGCTGGATTTTCATAGAGTTAATTCAGCAGAAGTAAAGCCACCACAAGCAACAAGGTATGGCCTGGATCAAGGTGCTCCCCCATCGTCATCCTGCACGCTATCTGAACCACATTAGTCAAGCTTGAAAAGACTCCCGCCATTCCCCACAAGACCTCTCTGAAGATGGATGAGCAGCGGGAAGGCAGACGAAATGCAGGTAAAGAAGAACAAAAGAAAACAGGCAGGGTTGTTACAACTTTTTCTTTTTTGTTCAAGACAAACACTAAGACTTTTTGACCTTAGGCGTGGGTAACCACACGGGTAATACACACTCCCTAACATCACCACGTGCTGCCGTCTGTGAGATGTTAGATCTGAAAGGTGGCCTTGGGGCAGAGCGGAGCCGGAGATCCACAGACGCTGTCGCACAAGATCACGCTGACACGTTGCACAGAATTCAAAAGATCACACGTTCGTACACAAAAAGCAGCTTCTCTGAAGATCTTGTAACGTCTGTCAGTGCAGTGCATGAGTGCAGTGCATGAGTGCACGCTGAGCGGCGTGCCGGGGAAAATGCTACGGGGCGTTCGCTCTCAGATTGATACAGCTCCACAGCCTAGCATCAGGGGTCCTCTGTAATGGTGCGATAAAAAATTTACCACAGGACGATAAATTTTTCACCAACGAAAATCTTGAACCGCTCCAGAGCGAGAGCTCTAGCAAAGAAGATGCTTGTGTTGAGAAGACCTTTCTTCCAATTAATTATACCCTGATTGACTACTTCTATATGTTGCCACTTCAAAACAGAGCCTGACTGGAGGGAACCACACATCATTCAACTTGCTGATTGCATTGTCACTGAACCAGAATACGACGCTTGACAGCCTGTAGTCAGAATATTTTCAAATTAGCTGCCCGTTCAACGCTGACGCTTAAAATAACACATTTAATTAATTCCTTTAGGCGAATCCAACAAGGCAAACATGTAAAGTAGGATGAGAAACCAATTTCCTTTTCCAATTATGCCTCTTGTTTGGGTTTACCGCAGCGCCCCAAAAACCTGCCGCTGTAACTCAAACAGGAATCCAACTGAAATGAATCTTCTGCACTGTAGCTCAGCGGCCGCAGGGCAGGAAGCGAACATCTGTTTCAGACTACAAGCTGTTTAAATGTCAGGCTGAAGGAATGTGTCGCTTATATTTACAGTTTGTTTCTCGCTGATGCAAAACGAGGAGGAGGCAGCAGTTTCAGTCATGTATCGGGTGTTTGTTGCAGGCAGGAACGTGAGAAACAACTAAAACCCGGCTGAACCCCGCTGAGCTGTCGGGGCACCTGTTTTCCACAAATGCCAACAAGCTTCTGCACAAACACTTCTTCTCCCCCCCATCATCCCACTGCTTAAATCTTATCCTTGAGGGATTTCCACTTTTCTTATCTGAATTCCACGAATCCTCTCTTCGGGATTATTCCCCATCCTGCGCAGTGACTGGTGGGTGCCAGCAGGCCACGACTGCTGACACAGATGGGAGTCCATGCCTGTGATGGCTTCCATATGTCACATCACTCTCATGAGTCAAAGCTTTTCTCATGTTTTCTTTCCATCTTTCATCTCTTTCTCTGTTTTGCTCCTTAAAACAGCTAGAGCAGGGAGGGAGGAGAATGTCACAGAGGTTGAGGAGGGTCAAACTTGATGCCCATTAATATATTTCATCTCATGGCATTCGGTTCAAGCTTTAAAGCGATAGTTCAGACCTTTGAAAGTAAAGTTATCGGTATATGAAAAGGTTATTAATAATATTACCTATTGTCGACAGTTCTTCGAGCAACCTATGTTATTTAAAACCTCATAATGGTTCTTAAAAATGCTATATATTTCAAATTACACAGTTATTTCATCATAACATTTTGATTCTACTTCTAAATGTGACCCAGCCTGCACAGTAAATTGTAGCGCTTTAGCTGCTGCTGCTATTTTTGTTTGCAAATAAACATAAAACTTTAAATAACCATGCACTGCAGCAATCGATTTATAAACAGCACAAACAATTATATTTTTTAAGGTTGGAATTGTTTTAAGGCAGCAATAATCCACTTTACTCTTGGCTCGCCAATGAAGCTGTTCAAAGAGCTATCTATGACAGGTAAGACAATAATTATTTGTAACATTTCTCCCATAAAATAATGAACTAATGGTTTAAAACGTGGACTAAACGCCCTCTTTGACAAGAAGAACCCCACTTCACAGGATCTGAATCATCCCTCGTTGTCTAGTTTTACCAAAAACGTTATTTTACACTGAAGATTCAGATTTTTTTCGCAAAGAGCCATGAGGAGAACATGGTGCTGTTGTTGAACCTTGGAAATGGTCTCATGGCAACATGTCTTATAATAAATAATTTTCTTAATATCTGTCACAGGTTTGAGACCTACATGGTAAATATGATGTGGATGGAAGATAAAAATCTTACTTTGGCACAGCAGAACTGGAGGTTTTCCCGTCTTGACTGACACACGAGAACACTAATATTCCCTGCCTGATTATAATCCCTGTAGTCGACCTCATTAGCCAGGCATCCGCACTGAACCCTGGCTGAGTCGGGTCTTGGAGCTCAGCTGTCAGTCAGCACCTTTTTCTTCAAACAAAGGGCATCAGGAAGAAATAATTCAGCTCCTTCTCCCCCCACAGCTCATGAACAGTCTGTTTGGGGATTTGTCCAAACATTTGCATGCAAATATGCATACACTGTGGGTAAATGTTTGGTGATAAATTAATAATAATAAAAAAACTATTAAAAAAGAGGATCAGTGTAGGTCTGTTAAGTTTATCATCATGCAAACATGATGTTTTACTTAATTTAAGATAACTTGTGATGCACACAATTGTTTTCTTGTTTTAGCTCTTTCAGCAGATGGGTTATGACTTGTTCTGTAACATATACTTTTGGAATAAATTGAACTTTATTTATTTGTACAAATGTTTTCCCAACAGAAATACACTGAGATCTGTACGATTCCTTCAAAAAAAGGTTGTTCTTTTTGAATTCTTCCTCAGCACACTGGTTCTACTTTCCCCCCTTTTGCTTATTTTAGCTTTAATTTTTCTACTTTCAGAAAGTAGCTAGTCTTTTTTGCTACTTTTAAACTGTAGCTACAGTTCTGCAACTTTTAACTACTGCTCTGCAACCTTTAGTTAGCCATATGCTATTTTAGATTTACAGTTATGCTACTTTTAGCTTTTAGCTAGTCTTTTGATTTAAGCTACAGTTCTGTTACTTTTACAGCTTAGCTTCCATTCTGCTACTTTTTTTTTAACTTTTAGCGTTTATCCAGTAAATTTTAGCTATTTTATAAATTATTTTAGCTTTAAATTAACCTTTTGTTACTTTTAGATCTGTTATTTTGTTGTTGTTGCCATTTTTAACTAGTCCAACAAAGTTCAATCGGATCATCTGGGCGGTTTCTTTTTTTGTTGGGATCTTTCATCCTTCATCCAAAGGACTTCATCAGTCTGAGGAGCCACATGCAGTCCCATAAGCAGCACACTCACATTGTGTACCATAAGTTAGCTGCTGATAAGACGGTTTCTGGAGTCCGCCCTCTCCCCTGTCGACTCCTCTGAGGCAGCCATAGCCAAAATGGTTCAAAACATCAAAGTTCATGCTCAATAATCCAGTTAAAACAATCCAACAAAGTTCAGTCAGGTCATCTGGTTTCTTTCATTGTTGAGATGTTTCATCCTTGATCCACAGGACTTCATCAGTCTGAGAAGCAGAGCAACAAACAAAAAACAAACAAACATGTTTTTAATCACTTTGGCTATGGCTGTCTCAGAGGAGTCGACGGGGCCCCCCAGAAACCATCTTATCACCAACTAACTGGTTGGTCCACAATGTGAGTGTGCTACTTGTGGGACTGCGTTCGTTGTGGCTCTTCAGATGAAGTCCTTTGGATGAAGGACAAAACGTCTCAACAAAAAATGGAACTGTCCAGATGACCTGACTAAACTTTGTTGTATTTTTTTTCCTTGTTTATTGAGCATGAACTTTGACATTTTTAACTAGCGTTTGCTGAATTGGACATTGAGCTGGACTTTGCTACTCAGGTTTGACCAAGTTTTTTTTTTACAACTTATAGTAGTAGTACTAGTATAGCTAGTACAGTATCCTGATACATGCTCAGTAATCCAGGTAGAAAAATGTAAAAAAGTTGAGTCAGGTCCTCTGGACATCTTGACGTCTACAACGTCCAGAGGACCTGACTCAACTTTTTTAGAACTTATAACTGGGTTTTGCTATTTTTAGCCTTCGGTCTGCATTTGTCCTATTTTAACTTTTAGCTAGTATTCTGCTTCTTTTAGCGTTACCTACTCAGCTACAGCTTTTTCAGCAAAGCCTCAGCATTCACATGGTGTTCCCACAGAAAATGCAGTTGTTTTTAGTTATATTTTCATTTTTGATACCCAGATATGAAAATGGTCTCTGTAAGAGTGAGATGAACAGTTTTGTGTCTAAACCTCTCAGCAGTCCCTCATACTCCCAACCAACACACACACACAAACAAAGTACTTCATTGTATATAAAGCTCACGATAAAGCATGTTAAGTTGTACGTTCAGGTTCACGTCCTTAAAGAATGCAATAAAGCCTCCTCTTTCCATACTAAAAGAATTAAGTGAATTCCTTGAGGTTCAGATTGTGGACAAAGGTTGGACTGAAGCTCACCAGTGACCTCTGAGCCATCTTGGCTCTCCGCTCGTCTCTGCTTTGGTTCACCATTTCCAGTAAACGTGAACATTCGGGCCAACATGACGTCTACAACATGGAGTGGAATAAGAACCTCTGAAATGACAGTGACTACGAGTGGCGTGCCGCTTCAAAACACAGAGCTGCCAGGGTGATTTACGGCAGCCTCACGTTTCCTGAGGGTGACAGCAGAGACAGAGGAAGACTGATTTCAGCCTTTGTGAGGTCTCCCAATAAGAGGCTGAATGATGAGACCCCCCTTCTGCTCTCATAACATTCCTTTGTTGTTTGGGTGACATACCAAAACAGAAAACGATACGCCTTCTACGCCATTTGCAGTGTCACCAAATACTGACGCCGTTCACCGTCCTGCTCGTCTTAATGAAACAGTTTGGAGGTGGCTCATTGTGGGAAATGCATGAACCCACAGCTTTGAGCTGAGGAAACAAGCAGTTGTAACTTTCTGCATCTTTTAACTATATTGTCAAACTGTACCAATGAGAAAATGAGCCGCATGCATAAAAAGCGCACAGACGACGGGCAGATGGGCAGTCTGAGCAGAAGAGAGACTGTTTTTAAATGTATCTAGCCTGAATGAATTAGCTTTGCCTCCAAAAGCTGACATGGGAGGTTGACATGCACAGCTACGCTAATATGAAGCGCTGCAATCGTGCGGCTGCTCTCCTCTCCCTCACGCCTGTGCGTTCAGCATACTGGACCACCACCTGGGAAACAGATGGCGGGGAATAACACCGTCACCCACCCTGAACACTGACATCCTGAGCCTGTCCTTCACCACACACTTTGCTATCTGTCTGCTGGTAATGCCTCTGAAACACCCCCCATCTTCACAGACCCATCACCAGATTAGGAGTGAGTGAAACTGACTGGACAGCTGAACCTCATTTAACCAAACATTTTTACATTTTACAATAACTCGCTTTGCTCAAGGCTGTCATGGTGCAAGCGGATCCCTTGGGTGGGAATGTTTTGGGTTTAGGACACTAATGACCAGCGAACGAGCGCTTCAGGAAAACACAGTCTCTATTTTCTCTGGTCTGGGTTCAAATAATTAGACAATTAACTAATTAAGAGGGATAAGTTGGTCCAAGGATTAGGGCTAATAGGAAATGCAAAAATTCTTTAGATTAGAGAAAGATTATCTAATAGATTATAGAGTTTTAATCCCACTTTAGAAATTGAAAAAGCCTTCTTGGAATATCCTGATGCATGCTCAATAATCCAGATAGGTAAATCTAACAAGGTCGAGTCAGGTCCTCTGGACGGATTCTTCTTTGTTGAAACATTTCATCTTTTATCCAAAAGACTTCTTCAGTCTCAACTGACTCAAGACTGAAGAAGAATCTGTCCAGAATGGTGTTATCTTCTTAGACTAATGTAAAATTTGTAAGAAACCATTTTATCTCAGCAAAACTTCAGCAACAACAAATAGAAATAATTTATCCAACATGTTTGATTTACTCCCATTTGATAGACTGCGTCTCATATGAATTGTCTTTTGAGATGAAGAACTCTGCTGATTACAGTTAGTGAGTTTAAATGGAGATAGATACATGTATTTATTGAGCATGCACTAAACAGGAAACACATGCAAACAAAAAGAATTATCACAAGTGGATGACTTATTTTTCTAGAAAGCCATTTTGACGTTGTAATAGGACAAAAAATTGACCTCAAACATGGACACATTATGCTGCCTGCATCTATCATATACAACATCACATCATCTGCAAAACACACTCAGAATAAATTGCTTTCATGCACACAACATTAAGTTACCATTAGCTGCACATGTGCAGACTTGATTTATGAATATTCTTTCAGGCAGATGTATCAAGTCTCTTAGTTTTTTTCTTACATGTGATTATTTAATGAACATTGGTTTGATATAGAAGACATAAGAATTTTGCCTGGTTATGATTTAAAGTGACACTTTCAAGCCTTTCTGCTTTAAAACCTGATGGACAGATTTAATTCATTTTAGTGTCAACAGTTTGCTACATAAAAGACAAGCTGAATTTTCCATCGTTTGCAGATTTTTTTTCCCCAACAAAATGACAGATACGAGAAAAACATAAAAATAAAATCCAAAGATAAGTTAGTTTGAGAGTCAGTGGTTGCAACAGCTTGTTATTTTTTCAGCACACACACAATTTCTGACATTTTGACAATTATTATTTTCACAAACTATATGTTTTATCAAGTAAAACAGTGGCAGCTTATTCCACACAGTCAGCTTTATTCCCTTCTTGGTTTTCTACTATTTATCATTTTGTACATGTAGGTTTGCTACTTTCTAGGTTTATTTAAAACCTGATTGACAACACATGTTATTTGAGATGTTTGACTTCTCACTGCCAGACCACCAACTTCACACCGGTTAGCATGAGCGACCGTCAGAAATACAAAAATAAGACCAACTCACTTAATAACCACAATATCCATATGGCTTCAAACAAATTATAAAATAACGTTTTAGGAACCAGAGTTTTAAAACATACGAGCAAACAGCACTGAAATGCAATATGTGAAATTTGCTTTGAGCTTAGATGAAATTACACTTCAAATCAAATTTAATGTATTGAACTCATTTCATGTAATTGTTTCCAATATTTTACTCAGCCCCACAACATTCCAGACATATATCTAGTTTAAAATAAACAGAAATGCTTTGGAGTTCACTGACATTTATCTGTCATCAGCTCTATTCTGGTTTGCACATGCACGTGCACATGTGTGTGTGCACACATTAACACCTCTGTGGGGTTAAAAGTAGTCTGGCATGTTTTCACACGATCGTGGCTCATTTTCATAGCTGTTGCTTTCACTTCTTCTTTGTTGCTGTTTGAACCTTTTCGGAATCACTTGTGGGTCAAAGTGTGAGAACACTCCAGTTACAGTCTGGACTTTTTCTTCTGGACTTTCACCACAGAACCCTGCTGTGTAAAGCGCCTCACCATCAGCGAGGCTGCCCTCAGCCGAAAACCCCTCGTCGCTCAGATCAAAGGTGCCCTTGACTGAAAAACATGTTGTTTCCCATGTACAAACCATCAGGGAGCTTCAAGTCGATGCTGATTTTCTGAATGAATCTTCTCTGCTTCTTCAGCAGGGAAACCAGCGCTCTGTTTTTCCACATCTGGACGCTCCAGCTGCAGGAGCGTCTGGATCCGGAAGGTCAAATAGATGGATGCTCCGCGGCTGGTGGAAGTCCTCATTACCCATCCACATCCTTCTAGAGAAGTTTGTCTATCGAGGCAATTACTCCTTTGCTGCTTCAGGGGTCATGTGTCACCTCTAGTCCATCACTTCCTTGTCTGCCACGCCATCTTTCTCTCTCACACACACATGCACGCACACATGCATGCACACAATGCCTGGCAGACCCAGAGAGACAAACTTGTTGTGATGGAGTTAGCCGTGCATGAAGAGCCAGGAGGATGTTTTCATCACTGAGGGAGGTACACTGACAACAGACGGAGTGCAATCCTCAACAGGTCAGTTAAACTCAGATCCTACACCTGAAGTGTTGCCTCACGTCAGTCACTGAAAGTGTTACAGATCCTCTGAAGATTGCTGAAAAGCCCATGGAATATTATAAACACGTTTGGTAGCTAGCAAGTCATTCAGGCACCTATAAGGTGGTTTCTTCTGCAATTTTTAAACGCAAAAGTTCTCGATAGCTTTACATCCTCTGGAAGGAAAAATATATTTTTAGAGGAGATCAAGGTTCAAGGTTCTTTACTGTAATTCACATCGCATGTGGTACATGAGGGGGAACAAAACTGTGTACTCAAGGTTCCAGTTACACCAAAACATAGCAAAAATGCAAAGTATAAAAAGAAACAGTAGAGATATACACTAAACTATACGCTAAACGATCTAAGATATACGCTAACACAAAATGTAAAATTATACGGTACATTAAACAGCAGCCCGAAAATGCGATCAAATGTGTATTAAATGTTACATAGCAAAGTGTCACAAACATATAAATATAAATGTACCACTCTATTGTTGCTCAAAGGGTTGTTGTGATATTTAGATGTTTTTGTCACAGGACTTGAAGTCACTGACCACAGAGGAGTTACACTGAGAAAGATTTGTGAAAGCTGCATTTTACAGTCGGGGAGATTCATTTGTCGTGCACACCACATGTGGTACACGTGGTGGAACGAGATTATGTACGCAGGGGCCCAGTTACATCCAACAATAAAATGTAAAAGAAAAACAGCAATAAGATCTAAGAAAAACATCAGCTAAATAATACACTATGCATTAATAGTGTAAAAAAAAACATTATGTCGAACTGTGAGCAGATGAGCACGAATGAACACTTAATACTTGAGAGAGAAATGTAAAATATTTGGTTTACCAAGGGCCTGTGCGGAGAACTAAGAGAAAAATGTTCATCTCATTGACTTTGTTCACTTGTTTCTTTTTACTGGCAGGAGGGGTGGACCATGGTCCAGGAATCCATGGTGGAGAAGCATTGAGGATGGTGTGGACAACAGTTGAGAGCAAGCAGACAGATGAGTCTTGAGATGAGTATAGTATATTATAGTATTCTTGGTGTGTTGCCTTCATATAAATATCTCCTCCTACATGTCACTTCATCAGTGCTGCTACAATGTGTGCTCTCAAGACATAATTACCTGCAGTGTTCCCTCAGTGCGGACTGAACTTGGCAAAAGTCCCTTCTCCTACTCCGCTCCTGTACCCTGGAATACCTTGCAAAAAGATCTGAAGCT
>JARVLU010000952.1:12239175-12250511 GCA_031762415.1 Simpsonichthys santanae | reverse complement strand
ATATACTCATAGCAAACAATGTAGTAGATTTTAAGCTGCTGACCTTTGTTTTATAATGTCAAGTTATCACTGGGACTACAAAGCTTGTATTCAACACGTCTGCTCTCCAGAGGCCAGCTGAGCCTGCTCAGTTGTTCTGTGACGTTTTCTTTTTCCCTTGCAGGTGTATTTTTAGTACTTTTTGTCAGCAAGACAAATGTAGAACTAACACAGAATCCTGTACCGAGGTGAATTTTATGGAAAATAGTGGAGATGTGAAGCATTAAGATTAATTTTTTTAATTTGTATATAAACACCACTGGCCTGGTAGAGGATGCTGCAAAACAAGCATATGATAAAATAAAATAAAAGGTCTAATCCAAAGACGTTACTGAGTCGGTGACACTAACACTCTCAGATCCAGCTGTGGTAAATACAAGTAACCAAATTATAAAAATCACGGCTGTCAGATAATTTTTTATATTGTAATTTAAGGAATAACATAACAAAAAGCTATAGGTCACAGCATAAATACAGATAACAACAAACTTTTTCTATTGGAACATTGTCATAACTGTGACGAGTATCCCAGTTTTCTTTCATTGGGCTCATGCACTGCTGTTGGACTCTGTAAGTGGACTCGTAGCACTCAGAACCAGGGCATTATCTTCTGTAAAAGGTTCTAACATTAAAATGTGCTTTTATTAAAAGATTATATGTTTGTTAAAAAAATACAAACACCAAAATATGGATCTATTTGATTTACAAAATATGGTTCCTAAAGTTTTTAAATTTTAAATTAACCCATAAAACATGAACATGCCATCTTTTTACTTTCAAATAGACTTTCTTAAGAATATGATATTATATGATAATATATGATATATGATATGAATATTTCAGAATATTAATCAAAAATGCAATGTTTTTGTATGCAAGTTTGTTAGTGTTTTTTTGTTGTTGTTGTTGTTGGTCAGCCAAATATCTCTTCAATCAGTGGATTGATTTTCACAGAAACTATAAGAAAGCAATCAAGGGATGCACATCTGTATCTAATTAACTTTTAGAGTTACCTAATTCAAGATGGCTGCCACAGCTGAGCAATATAAACAAATAAAAATGGCTACAACTCAGTCAGTTGTACAGATACTGAGCTAAACTTTGGTGTTGTTGTGGCTGAGGGTCAACAAGAACAAACACTTGAGCACCAACACATTTCATTAGATCTTGTGAGTAATGTTATTTTCAAGGTTTGACCAAGATGACTTTAACATCATCCTATCACAGCATATGATGATTTTTATTGAAAGATGGCGGGCGGTGTGCCTTCCTTCAAGAAAAACTAGATCTTAATTTCTTTAAGATAATTTACAAATAAATAAAATGACTTGTTGCCACATGTGTTATTTACCATTCACGTTTTCCACTGCACGTCACACGTTAGAAGTCGTTTTTCTCGCCCTCCGTGTGGTCTGGTGACGCTTACAGAGTTTGTTCAGGAGGTTCAGTCGGAGCTCATACATCGTGAAATGGACATTGTGACCAATGAACAAAGAGCAGAATGTTTTTATCTCTGTTCGGAAAATTCAAACATAAAACTGGCCTTTTGATATTGCGTACGGATCAATATCTGAGCAAAAACAACATTTCAACTTGCCATTTACATGAGACTCCCCATGCCTCCTCTTTTTCTAATTTGCTGGTCACTAAGAAGCCAGCCAAGTGGGACCTGGTCAGTAATTGGAGTCTCTGCAGCGGTTGCCTACAGCACGGCTCCAAATGATGCACTTGGGAGGCTTCCTGGGGAAAACTCAATAAGCTCTTCACACTCGAGTCTAGTCATCATTAGAAATTTTCCACTTTATGGAACGGTGCACAACTTGTTGGAGCCACCATGAAATGGACAAAAATAGGAAAATACAAGCACTGTTTGTTCTAGGTGTTGTTTTTTTTCCCCATTACTTCCATTTTAACTTGTCTTTTTTTATATCATTTTCCATGGCAAGGTTCTGTTGTTTACAAGTTTATTTTGTTCACAGCATTGTCTGTTCCCATCCAACAGCAGGTATGGATGTTACTGAAGTACATAATAAAAATCATCAACTTTACATCTAATACATGTGACCCCCTGTGGTTCAGTTTAATTTCCCAATCTTGCTGCAAAATCAAGGATGTATGTATTGAAGTTCTTCACAATGGTATAAAAAAACGTGCATCTTTAAGATAATGGATTTGACAGGGTCAAGTTTTGAACCTGTTTGATGCTCTTGTTAACAAAAATTTGAAAACTCTGAAGAGATAAATGTGTTTGTGAACTGAAACCTTCTAAGGACTTTGCTACAACAAATAGGTTAAATTTTATTTATTTATTTATTTATTTATTTATTTTTTGGTGATGCGGGTAATTAGTGGTGTTTTCATTATTAGAGTGACCAATGAGAAAAGACAAATAGGTAATACAAATATGTGGTTCACACATGGAGTTACAGAGAGAAACATATTTAACATTAATCCTCATTAAAAGAAAAAAAACTACAAATGTCAACGAGAGAATTCCTCATAATGAACTCATATAATGAACTCATATAATGAACTCATATAACAAACGTCACGCAGACATTTAAATGAAACAAACATTAAAATGAATTCATCAAAACTTAAATGGATGTTAAACATTTTATTGGAAATTTATGATTAGACACCAATTATCAATCCATCCATCCATCAATCCATCCATCCATCCATCCATCCATCCATCCATCCATCCATCCATCCATCCATCCATCCATCCATCCATCCATCCATTTGTTCCAGAGTCGGGTCAGGAGGCAGCAGCTTCAGGGAGGTCCAGACATCTCTTTCCACAGAGACCTCATCCAGCTCAGCTGGGAGGACTCCAAGGCGTTCTCAGGCCAGCAGAGAGACATAGTCTCTCTAGTGTGTCCTGGATCTTCCTCGATGTCTCCTCCCAGTTGAACGTGCCAGGAACACGCCCAGGGAGCATTTTTACCAAATACCCAAACCTTCTCAACTGATCTTTCTCGATGTGGAGGAACAGAGATTCTTTTCCAAGTCTCCCCTGGATAACTGAACTTCTCACCCTATCATGAATGGCGAGTCCAGCTACCCTGTGGAGAAAACCTCCTTTTGATCTCTTGTATTTGTAATCTTGTTCATTCTGCCACTACTACCCAGAGTTGGTGACCACGAGTGAAGGTAGGAATGTAGAAGGACTGGCAAACAGAGAGCGTCACCTTACAGCACAGCTCCTTCTTCACCACAACAGAGTCCTCTGCTCCTGTCTGTGCTGGACACTGTGCTTCTTGAAGTCTTCTGTCCATACAAGCATTGTGAATGGCTCTTTGTCTGGTCCGTCACCTAGGACCATTCTGCCTTGGAAGACCCCCACCAGGGCAATTGCCCTCGACAGAATAGATCCTAGGAGCATTCAGGCATGCAAACTCATCTTCTATGTTAAGGTGGTGATTCACAGAGGAGACATTAATAAATAACAGTTTACAGTACATTAAAAAATGGTAGAAATGTGAACACCACACTAACTCCCTTGAAGTTAAGCTGTGCACATTTTTATGGCATGGTGAAATGGTTTACCCTGGGAAACAACCATCACTGTGAACCAGTTTCCTTAACCAAAATATTAAAGAACACAAATGTCTGGAAATGCCAATGAGACACTTGGACAGAAAGCGAAACATCTTGGCTTTAAATGTTGCTAAGAGTAATTATAACCTCATCATTTTTAAGTTTATGTTATTTAACAGTACTCCTGCGCTAAATTTCTTATAGTTTTAGTGGAAACACTAGAAGTGCAGCAATTTATTCCTGGAATGTTTTAAAGTCCAACATCAGCTGCATGTTTGTCTGACTTCCTCTGTGACGGAGATATTGACTGGACTGCACTCGCGTAATAAAGTGCATTAAACAGCGATGCCCCCTTCCCACTTTAAGGATTATGTGCTTATCTCAGAGCCCACTGGGCACCAACGTGAGAGCATGAACAAAGTGTTAATTGCAAGAAATGGATTAACCGCCAAGTCAGCAGTATGGCAGAACTGCAGCTCCTCCACAAAGGTCTAACCCCATCTGACACGCACTCAAAAAAAACAGTCTGCAGGTTTTGTGTGAAGGTTAAAAACAAGATGAAAGAGAACTGAGTCCCAAGAGCCTCTCGAAACGTTTAAATTGTCCGGCGTCTCCAGATCTGTCACAACTCTGGAAAATGAGATCAGGTCTCTGTTCTGGTGCTGGAACGAATCCCATCGGAGCAGGTCCGGCCTCTCAGGAGCGGGAGCATAAATTTCAACCTTCAGATCGCTCCTGCAGCTCAACATATAGAGTACGACAACCAGACCCTGTTGTGAATCATGGCTGGATGCGATCATTTCCTGATTAAGAGCAACCCCAAATTTCAAACCCCTCTCACACCTGATAAAGCACGCCGACAGTCCGAACACGCAGGCTCTTAAGTGGCATTGTGATAAATGTGAAAGTGATGAAACCCAGAGGCTCGGTGAACTCCTAAGAATGGAGATGCCGCCCCCACCCCCAAAAGGACAGAATGGATTATGTTCACAGCCTTTGGCCCTGGAAACACGTCAAGGTGAGATTCCAAAGCACAACGAGCGCAGCACATTGTGCTGACAATTTCACGTTGGTCTTGAAGCTGTTGAATATAATAAAAAAATGAAATGGAAAATGCAACTGAGCTGACGCAACTCAGGATCCTTCCACTGCCTGACTAACTCAACTGTCTGTCGGCAGACTTCAGAAGGGCCCGCGTTGCCTAATTAAAACAGGAAGAGCGATGACTCGGCTCGTCCTCGTTGGATGGATGCTCCACCACGATATGACTCAGCTCTTTGCATCTTCCTGGAGATAGCGAGCTCGTGCGCCGAGCTTCCTGAAAAGCCGGATCCTGGCATGTTCAGTATGGCGTCATCACATCAAGACGCTGCGGAGCAGCTTCTTATGAAACTGACATGATGATGAAACTCTGCCTGGAAGAGCATAAACAAAACTCGTCTGAGGGATGGTGGATGCTGCAACTCCCCTCCGCTGAAGATTTAGTGCTCTGTGCAGACGGCAGTGCGGTGATTATTTTGGGGAGGATTTTTGAGGTGTAAAAAGAATGCAGCCTGCAGACAATGTCTATAATTCACTCACCGTTTAAGGACAGCTCTTAGTTGTTATAAAGCTTCATGAGTTAAGGTTTTATTTTAACACAGGGGTCAAACAAGTTGCATAAATGCAGGCCGCTGGTGTGGGGCCAAACCGCCAAACCTGACATTAATCCTGAGGGTAATGTGGCCCTTCCTGTAAGCTAATGAAATCTGAAGCTTTTAAATGGCTGCACCTAATGACACTCCTTGACAGTTTTTGGATTAAGCAGCCGTGACTGCTGGGACTGGACTAAATAGCACACAGATGGCCCACACCAAAGTTTGGCCTGAACGACCCCCCATCATCATTTCTTGCCCTCGAGCCATTCCATGTGTTTCCATATCTTAAGCATTAAAGGAGGGAAGGTTTATTTTTTTAAAATAAGACAGCAGCGATGTCTCACTCTGATCAATAAGAACTGAATTTTTGAACCGTACTGATAAATTCATTTTTTTGTGGGACCGAATGAGCCGGATTCCACAAAAACACTTTTACCAAGAGACCTTTTTCAATGAACTAGATAATTGCTTCAGACCACAAGTGTTTGTGTTTGCACTGGGATCTGAAGCACCAAGAAGATTAGGCAAATTATTCTAATGTCAACATCAGGCTGTTGGACATTAAAGTGAGCTGCAGAACACACAAAGATCAGCGGAGGACAAAATATGAAGACGTTTTTCTGCTGCAGACATAACAAAATGCTTACTGGCAACTTCCTTCAGACATATTTAGTGTTATGATTTTTTTTTTATTATTATTTAACCATTATGAAGTTATAATGGAATGATATTCCTGAGGTTTCCGCTTAAAAAGGTAAAACATCGCCCCAGAGTCGTGTTTATCTTCTGGTCGCTGCAGTGGAAATGAAGTGAATCAGCAAAAAGACCCTCCAGCAGATAGTCCCTGTGGAAAATTCCTGTTGTCAAAAAAACCACTGAGCATGTTCTAATTTTCTGCTCAAAGAGTTTAATTTGCAATCAACAGGTCTTATTGTGAGAAAACTGGCTTTGTCTGCGTTCTGCTTTTATGTCTTCTATATACTTGTGAATAAAAAGACCAGATTCAGACTGAAATTATCAAGTTAGGAGTTAGTTTGGAAGCGCTAGTCTTTATCCAGCATGTAAAAATGCAACATCATTTGGGTTTTAGAAGCATTCTTTGGCTATGAACAAAAGTA
Source organism: Simpsonichthys santanae (assembly GCA_031762415.1). NCBI lineage: Eukaryota > Metazoa > Chordata > Actinopteri > Cyprinodontiformes > Rivulidae > Simpsonichthys > Simpsonichthys santanae. The sequence goes on along the minus strand of JARVLU010000952.1, from coordinate 12,244,174 downwards.
AAAACTGTCTCAACCAAAGTTTACAAGATGCAGCTTCGTACAAACACAAACCCACAGTAAGATGAGGAGCAGATTCAAGCCTACAGAAAAGAAGACAAAAAAGTGTTTCTGGCTTCAATCACAAAATCATTTAAACATAATCAAACATTTTTATACAAGTTGAGATGATGAACTTGGGAAGGATGCTGAGAGAATGAAAGCGCGAGGAAATAAAATAAATAAAGACTGTAAATGAATAATTATTGTTTTAATTCTTTGTGTTACATTTGTGTTTGGAAAGTGCTACGTTAATTCAATTCAATTCAGTTTATTTACATGGCGCCAAATCACAACAAAGTTGTCTCAGGGCACTTTACAGGAACATTCATATACATAGAAAAGCCAATTAGTAAAGTTCTCTATCTAAGGAAGCCAGCAGACATGTTGAATCTTCAGTTCGTTGCAGTCTCCAGAGCAAGCACAAAGGCAACAGTGGAAAGGAAAAACTCGCTTTTAACAGGAAGAAACCTCCAGCAGAACCAGGCTCAGGACAAGCGGCCATCTGCTTTGACCGACTGGGTTTGAGAGGACAGGAAGGAGAAAATGTACAAAATGACGGTTTCAGGATGGAGGGCATCAGGTTTTCTCTAGGAGGAAAGACAAAAAGACAGAAATCACAGGTTAAGAAATAATAATTGCAAATACAAACTATTCGTTTGTATGCATTTTAACTGTTCATTTGATGAAATATGGTCAACTTGTTCTATATTAGTCCAAGGTTATAGCAGCATAAGATAAGGAATAGGCCAGGAAACCAAGCTGACTAACTACTGTATAGGATTTATCAAAAAGGAAGGTCTTAGGCCTAGTCTTAAATCTGGACAATGTGTCAGCCCTATGGACAGAAACTGGGAGTTGGTTCCACAAGAGAGGAGCCTGATAACTGAAAGATCTTCCTCCCGTTCTGCTTTTGGAAACTCTAGGAGCTGCAAGTAAGCATGCAGTCTAAGAGCAAAATGCTCTATTAGGAAAATATGGGGAAATGATAAAAAAAAAAAAAAAAAAAAAAAAAAAACGTGGGGACGTTTATTTATACAGGTTGATCCCATTTAGCCTCTGGGACTATTTTACAAGAGAGACCTGATTTTAACAGAGTGATGGCAACAGTGGACAACAAAGACAACAATAGGCAATCATCAATGCACACAAATGATTTTTTTGACAAGTGAAAATAAAATGGTAATTAAAAATGAAAAGTAGCAACAAAAAAAAACAGCTAGGTCGTAAGGTGGTGTAGAATACTAAAAACAGGAACATGTCTGCATTGGTTTTTCCCAGGAACTTAACAGGTGTTCGAAGCCACTTAGAGAGGTCAATGTTACAGCCAGTTATGGATATTAGTCCACCAAGATAGACACTGTCCAACATCTTCAGGGTGCCTGTAGGTGCATTCATGTAAATAATGTCAACATAGTCAATGGAGGGAAGGAAAGTCGCAGTCACAAGATGCTTCCTAGCATTCAGAGTTGGACAGGATCTATTTCTGAAACAGAAATCCAATATAACTTTCAGTTTCCTTACTAGGTCTTCCAAGTGGAGCTTAAAAGAGAGATGTGGATCTATCAAGAAACCCAAATATTTGTAGAAATAGACAAACTCAATAGGGACACCATTTGAAGATAAAATATCAGGAAGAACTGCTGGGACCGACTTCATGTTTAAAAAAAACATCCCTTTGGTTTTGTCTGCATTTAGGACACGTTTGAGATGGAATAAATCTTACTGTATGACGTTGAAAGCGGATAGCAAAAGCTGGAAAAACGTAGCAACTGTTTTATCTCGACAATAAACAATTGTGTCATCAGCATAGAAATGTAAGGATGCATCATGGATGCTCTACTCTACATAATCTATGTAGATTGTAAAGAGGGTGGGTCCTAAGACTGAGCCAATATGGGACAATACAATCTCAAATATAAGATAGAGCTAGTTTGTTGAGGGCTTTGTAAGTTAGAAGTAAGATTTTGAATTATATTTTGAATTTGACAGGGAGCCAATGGAGAGAAGCTAAAACTGGAGATATATACCAACTACAGTTAAGACTCTGGCAACAGAATTTTCACCCAGATAAACTATTGCAAAGGTTCAGCCTAGATGTGATAAATGCATGAACCAGTTTTTCCTGCACCATTTACGAGATAGTGTAAATAAAATACTGTACTGTTATTTGAAAAATAAAAACTCCCTTCTTCTAGCCAAAGGGTTCAAGCTAAGAAAACAATATCAGCTTTTCAGTTCAGGTATTTTATTTTTATTATGTGTTGTGAGATATACTGTCCTGGTTTTTAGATTTTACTTTGAAGAAGCATTATATATGTTTTTTACATTTAAACTGGCTTACCTCTCAATTGTTGTAAGCTCCACCTGAGTTCTGTTTCATAGATTAATTGTTGGTTTTTAAGCCTATTGGTTGGCATAAATGTCAAAATAACATTTATGAAACATCACAGCTCTAAGATTATTTAACAGTTGTTCACAAATAATTTCAGCTCCATTACCCAAAGGCAAAATTTACTGGAAATTTATTTTCCAATTTTCAATGTATGAACACTAACCTATCAGATCGGAGCTCAAAGAGCCGCCAAACTACATTTTCAGGAAACTTCAGTGACATGCAGCAATGACATGTTAGAGTTAATTAGACAGCAGCAATGGAGCGATTGCTTGATCCAGTACTCTGGCAGCCAAGTGCAGCCTAGTAATCAGGTCACGCAGATTGATATGATAATCCCAGGGGCACAGCATGAAAGGAAAGGCTAACTCTGCATTGGCAGGGTGCAAGCCACGGATGTGTGAGGGAGATATCCTTCTGAAGTCAGAATCCTTCTCAGGCCTTGGAGGGCAACATGAGCGCTGTGAAGAGAGAGACAGAAAACTTGGAGGGAGAATAGGAGAGAAAAATCATTCTTCTTATAGAGATAATAAACTTGGCTACTATGAAATTTCACTCAGCAAAAAAACAAACAAAAAAAATAATAATTTGGTATTTCAAGTGCAAAAAAGAGAGAATAGATGAAACTCCATACATGTAACAAATGTTTATTTATGCAGCATTACCACAGTGAATCTCATCCAAAGTCAAGGTGGTGGGACCTGAGATTAAAAATAATAATTAAAAAAAATGTAAAAATTATTTGTATAATTTCTACAGATTAAGCTGAGCTAATAAAAATGAAATTCAACAGAAAAAAAATAAAAGTCTAACCACCTCACTCTGTACTTGCTGATTGGATGAGAACAAAGGGACAACACTGATGTATTGATGGAATTATTAGCATAAGAGCAAGCTGCAAATGTTGAGGTCAGCCAAACTTACCACATACAGTAGTTGCTCCAACATGTTTGATCCCAGTTTTCTGGGTGAGCGAGGCAAAAAAGTAGCAGAACAGCAGCTGTTAAAAAAAAAGGATTTGGACACATATGTAGGTGGTGTGCATTGAAGCTTATTTGTTGTCCAGTTCATATCAAAATTCCATCTTTACATAGTTAGTAGACATGTTAGCATGGATACCGACACCAAGAGCAAACAGTGCATTTGGTTTCCTGCACATCATGTGAGAGGCTAATGAGCAGAATGAATTAGGAGAATGAGACAAGCCAAAACACAACGTTCAACAAATGGACAGAAAGGAACTGAATGAGAGAGGGACACACAGGCAGAGAAAGAGGCATTATCAGAGCTTTTTCGACAGCATGTAACCCAACGAAACAGCTTTGCTTCAGAGAGGCTGCCTTGACCTTTTCAGTATTCATCGCCAGATTGCATCTCCAAGCTCCTAAACCAATCAGCACCGTGGAGTTTCCAGGTCAGCGTACCCACCTTGAAGCAAAAGGTCAGCATAGAGGATCCAGGTTCTGCGATTACTTGGAAGACAGTGCATGGTGAAGTGGTTTATCTACCTGGCAAATGACATATTACCTCTCTGCGGCTTAAGTCCACTAAAGTCAGTGGCAGGACTACTTTGGCTGACTTTGGGGAAAAAAGGACTTTTCATTTAAGAAAAGTGCTGCTTCAGAAAATGTCAACCTCAATTCAGATTGTACTGATAAACATTGTGCAGACTGGTGGTGGGTGGGGGTGGGGGTGGGGGGGGTAAAGCTGTGTTATTTGGATCTACACCAGAAGTATTGATTGTGTTCCAACACACTTTATACATTGTACACACCGTTCGATTAAATGTTAATGTGAGTTCCATCTTTTTTTAATGTTTTTTCCAGTTGCTTTTTTCCTAGTTTTAACACTTTTTTTTTTTTTTTTTTTTTTGCAAAGCACTGATTACAAAGATGATCAGAATTCCTTCAACATGGAAAATAATGGATCAAACATGAAAGAATAATTGATCAGATTAACAAGATCTTCCAAACATCAAGCCTAAATGATGATCATTAATGTATGGAGCTGTTTAATTTAACTCAAAGTTTTTAAATTTCCTCCCAAATACATTTTCAAATTCATTTAAAAAGGGCTGTTGGCTCCAGTAATATCTCCTCAGATCTCAAGCATAAATGTGCATTAAAACAGTTGAATTTGACGTAAGGAATCAGAGGTTAAAGAACTGAAGGCGGTGGTTCTTTGACTCCTGCCTGCCAACGCATCTCCGCTGTCAATAGTTGTGTATAGTTATCAGAGAAGCAAAGATCAAAGAAGTTATATCAAAGGGCAAAGAGAAGAAAAAATCCACCAGGCAGTGAGTTTTAGTCATAAGCTTCAGCACTTACCAGAATTAAAACAGAGTTGTGCAGTCACTTAAAACTTCATGAACATTTAGATTTTACATATTTTCTACCCCAGAGGAGTCTTAATTACTCTGCTGCATACATGACAACATGTAGAACCTTGAGTCACCATTACCTACTATCTTTATTATGGTGATACAATAGTCCCTTGATTGGTGCCACACACCACCGCGACAAGTGAAAGACCACAAAGTAGAAACACTATATTCATTTTAGTATATAT
>JARVLU010000952.1:12193931-12219598 GCA_031762415.1 Simpsonichthys santanae | reverse complement strand
TGCCCACTGCTCTACCTGGGTATATCCAGGTTTGATGGGTTAAATGCAGAAAACTAATTTCACAATTGTATGAGAACATATGTCAATCTCAGAGTTCCCCCTTCCCTTCCCACATCCCCAGATCCAGGTTTTATTTTGACACTTGATTGTAGTCGGTCATATTACCTTTATTTTGCAGCATCTGTTTGATTTAACTGACTGCATCTAAAAAAGGCTGATTGGGAATTACCGTACATAAACATCTGTAATAGATGGGTTAGCTTACATTAGCTGTGTCACTGCGTACAGTTCAGCTTTACTCTTATTTCTAGTATGAACAACCTTAAAGGAATAATTCAAACCTGCTGAGTTCAATGGAAAGGTTATGAACACATGAACATGAAAATAATGTCCTATCTGTTGTAGATAACTCTGTGATTTACCTCCGTTTGGAGAAATAAAGTTCATTCTGACCAGAATGACAAACTAATGTTGAGGCAGAGCCAAGATCAACTGTGAATGCCTATTTCTAAACCTTTACATTACCAAACCTGATGATTATCAGTTTAGCATTGTATGTTTTCTCAGTCTGAGATTTTTACAATATTCCTGCTGGATATGCCTCATGTTGCATCATAAGCGCTACAGCCAGTTGCTGTTTGTGCTTGCAAAAAGTAAATACTGTGACTGTAAAGCTTTGTGCAAACAGAGGTCCCTCATAGCACTATCACCTTTAGGTGGGATATGAACTAAATGCTTTGATTTATCTAACTGGTGTCCAGTTTTTATTATTTTTAAATCTCAATCAAACAACCCACAACAAAAAAGGCTCCAGTGTCAAATTTGACTATGTAAAGCTTTGTGATCTGCAATTCAGTGTCATTAGGGAGCACAACAGGACAACCTTTGTAAAAGGTTTTGCGCGATTAAACCCCTTCACATATTTGTAATATCCTTCATCATGAGTTTTGTGACTGACATTCAGTAATAACTGCCACGGGGTTGAAGTTAATGAAGAGATTTAGAGGAAATCAGAGCTCGTTTTGTAGGGATATAAGGCTAACCTTTGGGCTAACAGTCTCCTGAGACCTCAGATGTTGAAGACTTTGGCATATGTGACTGTTGGGCTGCTGTAATGTAATTCAGAACCTTTTGAATGAATAAAACGAATCACTTAGATCTTCCCGTGAGAGCAAATCCAGTGAAGAGGAAAAAAAGAGGGGAGTAAAAGATTGTCGAAGAGGCAGAAAAGTAAAAGAGAAGGAAGCTGCAGCTATAATCTGGATATTTGTAGATTTTTTTAATGGAATTTGGTCAATGAAGTGGCTCTTTGCCTCTGTGCAAGAACTTTAGACCCTCCTTTGAATTGTGAAGCCACAGCCCTTGAGGGTTTGGACGAGTTGTGGTGGGGCTGCAGAAGGGGTCCTGTGTTAACCAGACCTCATGTGATCACCAGACCCTGTCCTCAGGCCTGAGGTGCTGCTTACAGCCTGATTAGACCCAGATCTTTTCAGAAACAGCTCCGTTTTCCTCCAGAGTCCAATATTAAAGTGATTTATGACTCCTTTTTTGAACATCAAGTGTTACATTTATGGCGGCGGATAGAATTCCTGATCACAATCTGAGTGGACGTTTTTATTAACGGGCTGCCAGACCACAGAATAAATATTGTGGTCTTTAAAGACGCAGGTGCTTTAATTGTGTTCAGGCTCAATTTGTCCGAGCACTTAATGTGAAAAATATGACACTTTTGTATTTGCTGGAAACGTCCTCAGTTGTAGAAATGATATAATTAGGAGTTATTTAGAAGTTAATGATTTTGGAAGATGGCAGCGTGAGTTGGATCTGTTGCAAAGATAGAAGAATTCAGATGATGTTTTGCCCCCAGCAGCTTTTGCCTAAACCAAGGGTCTGCAATCTGCGGCTCTGGAGCCACATGCGGCTCTTTCAAGCTTTGACCAAAACTGACATAAAACTGAATTGTATTGGTTGTTATACAAAAAACAAAAAAGTACTAGTTTTAGCTGTTTTCCTGCCATTTCTTTTGCAAATATTCATTAACTCTTTTGCTTTATTTCTATACCCAATTTGTTTTTCCACAATAAAAAAAAAATTACATAGGTCTGCACCGTTCATAGATTTTTTTTTTTTAAACTAACCCCCACAGCCACCTTTACAAGAAACTGGCCTTTTAATTTGTATTAAATTATGAAAAATATCAATAAATGTTAAAAATCATTAGATATTTTTAGATTTATAATGTCATCACTGGCGCAAAAGTCTTCTTCAAAAAACCTAAAGTGGCCCATGAGCCACCAGTTGATAATTACAGTTGTTGCAGCTCTGGACACATTTAATTTAGTAAATGAAGTTGTAAAAATGGCTCTTTTGATCATAAAGGTTGCAGACCGCTGGCCTAAATGATGTACCTGTACATTCCTCTCTTACTTTGCGTTGCTACACCTCATGTGGTTTAAAATGTCAAGCGCCTTATGTTCAAAAATTAAAGTCAAATTTGAAAAATTGGGATCTACGTCTCCTCAATCTTCCTCCCAACTGGGTTCCTTCAGTGACGACAGAAATAAAACCATGCATAATTCATCTGAACTGTTCTGCCTTGATCACAAGTGTTATTTTCCCTGGGAGACTACTTCACACATACGTGCACCTAAATGCTGGTCAACCAAACGATCCGTGTCTGACTAATAGCACGGATCTCCCCACACGGTGTTTCCTGGACCAGGACGGGGGCCCTCGCCGTGTCCCTCTGTCTCATTCTCCAAAGAGGACAGGGCCGCCCCACACCCTGAACACGAACAGATGTTTGTAAAAAGAGAAGATTATGGAATTCATAAACATGCCTCCACACAGGAAAACAGTTTATCCTAACCCCATGAACGCAGCGAGCTAATAAACCCTGAACTTCAGCTCACCTGCAGACCCTCTGCTGCTGAACGTGTCGCCGAACATCTTCGCAGTTTTTATTTCCTCTCTAAATTTCTGGGACAAATTTGACCCTGCCCAGAGGGTTTATTTTAATTGTGCACCACATGCTAAAGAAAAGAGCAATAAAATGATCTTTGAAAAAAGCTGAACGTGACAAATAAAACTAAAGTGTGCCATTAAACTTTTTTGTCTTGAGAGAATCAAAAGAAAATTTTTACTTTACAGTGAATGATTAAAGTTATATAGACTGTAAAGGAAAAACTTTAAACTACCTGTTGTTTTTCTTTCGGCTCGTTTCTTCTGCAGGAGTTACTAATGTGATCAAACTCATAAAAATGTTTTGGCTATTTTTTCATTAGGCCAGATGTCCCTTCTGAGAGAACTTGGGCTTGAGTCTGCAGCCTCTGGATTACAAACCACAGCCCTAACCACTACACCACTACAGCCACAAACCTTAAACTACATAAATACCAGAAATTTTGGTCATATTGTGAAGCAGACAAAATAAATTGTGCACAAGAATTGTGCAAAATATGATATAAGCCCCAAATTTGGCTCGATTGTTCCCAAAGGTCTTCTGAACTATTCAATCCAATAGGCATCTAAAAAAAATCCAAGCTTATAATTACATTATCATTAATTGACTAATGTGTTTTACTTGCATATTACAAGGCTGTCTGAAGAAAACAAATGTTAAACATTAAATTGACACAAAGATCATTTAAATTCATCTATCTCATCACTGTAAGCTCATTTTGGCTGCCATCTTGAATTTTCAAATGGCCAATAAGGCAGATTTGAGTTTGACATGTATCTCAAAGAAAATCATTATACCAAATTTGGTATTTGTATCACAATTTGTTTTATTTTCTAAATAAAAATGAGCACAATAAAACTAGAACAGCTGGTTTTAGTTCAGCTAAACTGCTCAGTGGGTCACACTATTACTGAAAGCCAACAACTCAGGGGCAAAACACTGGATAATTTTGGTTATTGTGTACATTTAATTTACAACAAAATTTTTGTATTTTTAATTATTCTAAATTATTTTAATTTGTCCAACTCTGGACCCTTGAGCAAGGCCCTCAACCCCCACAATCTGCTCCCCTGGGTGCCCTAGATAGCAGCTCTCTGCTCCACACAGAGGGCTGAGGTAGCTCGGTGGTCTGTGGTTGTGGCAGGAGGGCGTCCCATGTATAAACAATTGTCCAGTCTTCATGCTAGATAGTTCACTGTGGCAAACAGAAGGGAACAACTGAAATAATAATAAAAATAAATATATAAATAAATAAAAAGTGTAAATTTAATTTGCCATTTACTGTAAAACTAGTTTTACTTGAAATGATCTCACTGGCAGGTAGACTAAGATGTACAGCTATCATCTACACAAGATCACCCCTCTGACAGAAATTTTTATCATTCCATATATTTAAATATACTGTATATGCTGTATATATTCTGGTTTAAAATATAGTTTTATTTTAAATGAACTCATCGGAGGGCCAGTCTCAGCTCAACCGCGACCGCCAATTGCAATGCCTTGCTATAAAGCATACAATATTTTATTTAAAACTTCAAATTACTGGCAGCTTATTGTAAAAACTATATGAAAATGTGTGACAGAGTTTTAAAAATGATATAATCTACAGTAAAATGCTGACAGGTTCAGTTCCTAGAGTTTCATTATAAAAAATATGATAATAATGTTTGACGGTACAGTTAAAACTGCAGAATTTATGGTAAAAGACCGGCAGCTGTGGTTGTCAGAAATTCACAGTTAAAACTACACTGGCAATGTGATGCACAAGTTTTTTTCATATTTAAAGAAACCTATATGGCACATCCCAACAATTACACAAGAAACACAACTTAAATATGTTTTGTTACTCGAGAATTGATACATTTCACATTTAGACATAATAATTTCATATATGTGACTGAAGATGACAGCAGCTTGCTTTGGGTTAAACTGTCCATTTTTACCTTTACGTTTCTGAGTTCCTGTTTTGTGTTCAAGTTTGGTTGAGAGAGAAACCGTCTGATGCAATGCTGCTTTTTCCTTTAGCAGCAGCGTATGCTTCAGGGAGACACGATGGTCTCCTCAGGCTTTAAAAGCTGCAGTGAACCCTTTCTGTTTCTCTCTCTGATTTTTTTTTCCACATCCCTGATGGTAGAAGACATGCAGGTTCACAGCATGGGGGGAAGTGATGACACAGGTGAGGGAGGGGGGGCTGCGCTTCACATATGATTTGCGTGTCCATGGAAACGGATGGTTGGAGGATTCCTGTGCCCTTGACGTGCAGTCTCCAGAGATCAGGGCAACGGTCGGTATCCTCACCTACCTACTGTACCTGTCACTGTGAGGGTAACTTTGCTGCTGCTATCAGAAACAGCAACCCCAGCAGCTCTCCTGCTCCTCACCCTCTGCCATTTGGCACGCCGAGTGGAAAGTTGTGAATCGACATCTCTCTGCGGAGTTGTTTTATTTTTTGCATTGCGTTTCGCCGGATCCAACCTGCAGTAACCTTGTAGCCACAGATTCACCTCTTCTGCTGGAGTGGGATTGTGAATAAACCATCAGACAGTCAAGTGGTGAGGGGAGTCAGTGGCTTCATTAGCTGCCTCAATGCTGCTGGCAGGTCCTTTGAACTCGCAGCGCTCTGATCATAGCAGAGCATGCAGCCTCACACCTCATCATTTCAAACTCTGATCCAGGAGCGTATAGCGCTGCGCTTCACAGGCAGCAAACCTACTCAAAAGGACATCTGTGGGAAGTCAGAAGCCGAAGAGCCGCACGTTTTCCCTTTGACAATTATTTTTTAATCTTTCAGAGCAGGGTTGACAATGGGTTAAGCTTAAAAGCTTCAGTAATGGGAGCAACTTCTCAAGCACTTTGGTTTCCTCAGTGGATTTTATGTAGACAAAGCCAGCCTTCAGCTCAACCACAAGCCTAGCATTATCACACTGCAACAATGCTGCATATCAAACAGTCCCCAAATTAAAAAAAAAAAAAAAAAAGTGCTTGTGACCAAAATAAACCCCTTTTCTCTCCCCCTGCACACTCAGATGCAAAGTGAGGTGGTCGGCAGAAAAGGCTGAAAACATCAGAGATTCGGACTCTGTGGAGAGAAATTTGTAAAGTGAGAACCTGGTCGATATCAGCTGACAGTGTCATTGTTTTTGCTCCAAAACGAGCACCGTTCACTGCGGCTGCCATGGTAACATAGTCTGAAAGTCAGCAAGCAATCGGTACCAGTTTTTAAAAAAAATGCCCATTCTTACTGGTAGAGACACAATATGCAGCGTTTCCGGCACTAAACTGTGGATTGTGACAGATGAACAACCAAAGCAGCCGCTCCTCTGCAGGCACCCGTCCATATGCAGAACGAACGTGTGGTGAGGCGAACAAATCCACTGTAGGCTTAGGTTAAAAGAATGTTTGGCTTGTATTTGGCACGTTTAACACATTTCATCCTTGGCTTAAAAACCCTGATCCCTTAATGTGCTTATGCTGTGGCAGCATCTCTGCTTTTGACAGGATTCTGTCTGGATGTGTGGGTTAGTGTCTGTGGTAATGGTATGTTGCAAGGATTCATTAGCTAAAGCTACTCCTCTCCTTTTAGTGAATGAAGAAGGGAAACACACAATGGAAACAGGAGGCCTGCTTCTCCAACGCCATGGTAATAACCATAGATACACACACCAGGGGATTCATTCTTCCTGTCTCTTAATAACAAATATCCTGATACACATGCAGGATGGTAGGCTACAAATATTCATGCAGACATATTTGTTGACATTCTCTTTATTTTTATTTGATATGCAGAAACTATATTTTTAAAGAATGAAACAAAGCATCAATGTCTACCCCATTTGAGAATAAAACAACTACTACGGTGTTAGTTTTTGTATTTCCTCGGGTCATGTTGAAAATCAGGAAAAGTAAATCCCAGTTCTGATGAAAATATGAATCAGAAGTTTCCTGATATGAGCTTTTGTATGAGCAAACGCTTTGGAAAAAACTGATCTTTGAGGTAGCAAATCCTACTGTCAGCACTCAAACATACGTATACAAATACTTTTGAATTTCTTGAATCTGTATTTGTTGTTTTAATTTGCAACAACCTCTTAACACAAAACACATCAGCAACGGTTTAATGGGAGGTCGGATTCTGCAGATATTTGGTTTATAATCAAGCTAATAAAAAGTTGAACCACGAAAATAATTTTTACTCATCCAGGAATATGTTTATTGCCATTCATTTTGAATTTGTACGCTGAAAGTCATGAAGATCTATACAAAAAAATAAGCGTTGGTCCATCTAGATCTCAAGACAGAAGCTTTCATCATGAATACCTGAAGGTTAAACATTCAGTAGTTTGAGTGAAACACAATAATGACAATTACCGGTAACTGAATGTTTTATGCCAAATCACACTTTTGCTGTAGCTCAACTTTCTACAAAATCATTGTTGGTTTGGAATATTCTGGTTTCTAAAGTCAAAACAAAATTGAGCAAAACTTGAAGCAAAGCATCTCACTCATTAGCAGATTTTAAGCAAAGATTTTAAGTGATCTTTTAGCACTTAAGGCTCACGTTAGAGATGACTCTCAGCTACAACCTCATAGCTAAATATCTGAAAAACTAACAGAATGATGGCCATGTTGGTTTTTCTAAAGCTGGTTAGCTGTGGTTATCAGTTGTAGATGTACATCCAGTAATGATTTTTGGAGAATTTCTTTTAAATGTGTCCACTGATTCGTGAAACATTTTGCTAACAGGCAGACAAACAAATGCATGTACAGACACACTGAAGCAATCACACATTTTCCCACCTTTTCAGGCCACAGGTAAAAAACTGAAAGCCCAACTATCTAAAGCCTCTTCTCACATAAGAACACATCAGTTTCCATCCTCCAAGCTTCTACTTCAGGGCTTTTCAACTGATGGCCCGAGGGGCCAAATCAGGCCCACATGAGCTCAGTTCGGCCCACAAACCGGTTCATTTTAAAATAAAACTAGAGTTTAAACTGTAAAACAAACTTACTTAATGACAATAACAGCTGGACGTCCGACCACAAAGGCTTTAAGTAACTGTGGCCTTCTGAGCAATTTAGTGGAATAGCCCTGTTCTAGTTTATTCACACAAAACACAGTAAACAGGATGGAGGGGCATCAAGTCAGCAATGTAACAAGCGTGGAGAAAACACACAGAGGAGAGATTAGATCTGAGCAGCTCAGCCGACCGTGAAAATGATCTATGAGCTTGCACACGACAGATTCATGACGGGTTGCGATGAGAGATGAGCAACACGAGTAAACAAACAAGAATAATTAAAGAGGACAACAAATCAATTTGCAGTGACAAAGAAAACGAAAGGCAGCTGGGATGAGATGTTTGTGGTCATTCTTCATTGTGCGTGCTCTATATTTGACGTTTGGCCTCTGCGTACTTGTTGCTGTAGTTTGACTTCCAGGCCAGCGCCGTTTAATCTGTCAGTGCCAGGAAAAAAAAAAAAAAACATTACGCTGTGGATTCATTTACAAGTGCACACATTTGTTATGTGGCTGTTTTGGCAGTGGATGCACACAAATCAGCTAAACGACTATTAATAAGCAGCTCCTGCCCGTTTGCCACGCTGAGTTTCTGCACTGACAGAGCTGTGATGTATGGTTCGTTCCTGCCAGACATCAGGGCAGCTGATGAACTTGGCATCCAACTAGAGGACAGACACTTCTTTTAACTCATCCAGCAGGAGATGCACATCTCGATGGACTGTTGTAGAATCAACAGGGATAAAGTGTCAGGACTTTCTGCAGGACCTTAATTAGACAAAGAGTGGGACAATTTGAGCAAGACAACAGCAGAAATCGCATAAGGAGGTGGTGAAACTAGGACAGGAGGAATGTGGAGCAGCCAGCTTTCATCATCAGCGGAGTTGGTGCCGCCGTCTGAAACTCTCTTTTCTGACTGATCATTTTTACCTCGGCCCACATCTCCAGTCACCTTATTTGAAGCGGCATTGCGAGGAGTGGTGGCAGCGATAACAAAGCATTCCTGAAATTCCCCTTTTATTAAACTTTAATTAAGGAATTACCAAGTGAGGGAAGATGTGTTAAGATATGTCAGAAAGAGGGCAAAACAGGGAGGTCCAAGGTCACAGGGGCTGGGATAAAATGCTTCTTATTGTGTTTAACCAGCTGAACGCAAACGCTATATCAGAAACCAAGGATCTTATTTCAAAGATCATGGAGATAGCTTTGTTTTCAGAGATGAAATGTGCTTTATCCACTGATCTATACGTCCTGCAGACACAATCAAAGATCTTATTGAAGCGCATCAGATTCAGCCACATGCTTCCACCTCCAACAGGTTGAGACAAAAAGCTGCTTGTCAACGTATATTTCACTTTCCCCACAGTGTGCAGGAGTTAATCTATACTGCCAGCGTTATCACTGAGGCTGGCTTATTTTTAGAAGCATTCATTACACTTTTCCCTCCTGTATCCAGATAGGATGGGTTGAGATTTGTCAGGAGAACCACGAGATGCTCTCCCTTGAAAGCCCAGCGCGGAGCTGTGGCTGACAGCTTGCCATGACAGGAGACATCTAAATTGTCTCATTATGGACCTGGATTATGACAGGCTGAGCCACCCGGAGATGAGTTGTGTGAGCCGACCGAGGTGCATTTACTTTACCAACTTGCACTGCAGCGAGAGAATGTGTGTGTGTGTGTGTGTGTTTCACGGGGTTCGAGCATTTTTTGAAGTAGACTGTAACCTAAACATCAGCTGCAGTTTGGTTTAAAGACTTATTTCCAATGTCATGTCAGTTTTGACCATTTGTCTTCACTTCATGGCAGTTTTAGAGGAAACAGCTCGTTTTGAACGTTGCTTTTTCCCACAACCGAAAGAAACTCATCGTTTATCTTTAACATGTGCATTCACCTTGATTTCCCGAACACTCGTGGTATCGTGCACCTCTCGCTTGTATTAGAAAGTTTAAAGGAATCCCTAGAACAAACCAAAACATCTGCAACTCCTAAAATAAACTAGTTCTGTTTTCGAGCCCACTGTGTTTCTGTGTGATCTGCATATAAATGATGAGGGTGTTTTTGTCCATCAAGAGCAAAAAAGACCTCCTTGAAATACTGTCAGCGCCATCCAAGCTTCTGGGTTTGAAAGAAATGAGCTGAATGCCTCCAGAAAGTGTCGCTGTCTTCCATTCACAGCAGATCTGGAACAATGACAGCCAACGCACGGACTGGAGCTCCAAAAGGAGCGCGTTAGACGTGGAAATACTCAGCTGACTTTTGTTTTGTTTTTGTGCTGAAATGAATTGGCGAGCAAATATCTTGTGTGACACGGTCACGGAGGAAGATTAGTGTGAAACTGGGACTTCAGATGTCTGGCGTTTCAAGGATATTCAGTGCAAACAATCACCGAGCTGTCTGGCTCTGCATTTCATCATTTCAATACGAAAGCTTGAAATCCTCCTCTTCTTCCTTCTTTTTGGGAAAGTTTTACGTATAAATCAAACGCCTTCAAGGAGCCACAGCTGATATTATTAATGAATGTTTGGGAAATAGTTAGCTTTTCCTCTAATTGTGTTTTGCATGCTGCACTTGAAGAAACTTGCATTCTAGTCCAGGATGTTAAAATCAGTCCTTCGGCCCCCTCCAGGGTTGCAGCTGTAGCTTGTCCATTTACCAGCTCACCAACTGATTAAAAGAATCCTGAGGAAACTGCAAACCTTAGCATCATCACTGCTTTTCTAAGCTGCTCAGCTGCTCCCCTCAGTACGCTTTTTTTGCTTTTTACAAGTCTCTGCAGTCAGCTGGCCGACTTATCTTAAGCTGTGTCCTCACCCAGGCTGTTGTAAAAGCCAAAGAAGGTCATTCTCTGGGGAATTCTAAAAATGGTGCCAGCCTCTCAGAAGGGGGGGGAGACGGGAATGTCATGACCTCGTGTGAATCATGCCAATCAGCTTCCTGATGGGGCATGCACAAAGACAAAGTGAAAGGTTGATATAGGGCTTTGCTCTGAACAAACTGCTGCCTCAAATTCAAAAGAAATCCCAGAACATGAAAGTTTGGAGCAGTCAGAAATATGCATTGTTTAGCCCAGGAGTCGTCTTTGGTGAGTTTAAAATCAAATATTCTAACTTCTTTAGAAATAAATTTGGTTAAAAGGAATGTGGGGCTGCTTTTATTCGCCCTCGCTTCGATAACGCCTCGACTCATGAGAGGAATGGACTAAAAAACACAAAGTCATCACTTTATATTTGCTGTATCAACATGTGGTTGTTTAATACCTAACCACTTTTAAATTTCACTTGACCTAACACATCTTGCATATGTTATAAAGATGCAAAACACCGGACGCCTGTCAGTTTGCAGTCGGTCGCGAGGTCAAACAGGCTCTTGGGGTGGACAAGACCACGGGGAAAAGAGGGGCTTTAAGGGGATCAGGCCACACTTATTGAGAGATGACTGAAAACATCTGGGACCGCTCTCAAACACACGCAGCTGAGATATCCACACGCCGATATTACACTCATCCCCGAGCTTCCACCAAATCCTCGGACACGCCGCCGCTCCGCGAGGCGTTGTGTGAAGTTTGAAAGCTCCAGGGAAAGTGATGGAGACACGAAACATGAGGGTTGAGTTTCTTTCATTTGCCTCCTTATGTTGGACCACACTGTCCTGATGAGCTGGGTGGGCTTAAAGGAGCCCACACACACACACTCTCACACACATCCATTCAGACTTGTCTCTGGTTTCCTCATCCATTACCCATCTGATCCCTGTAAGGATTTTGCTACATGTTTGCTTTAAGCTCTGATGGATTTGGCTCACGATCACATTGTGCTACCCCGAGTTAGAAGACGTATCGTAAGCTCATCGTCTGGTGAAACATTTTTGCGTGTGTGCATATCTAATTGAACACCTCTCTGCCCGTGTGTGTCCTCCAGGTCCCATGGCCTCCACAGAGCATGGCAGAGGGCTGGAAGAGACAGCCACAGTGAGAAAAATGGCCCAGCAAAACCCTGTGAGAGGTGGTCAGACCCACAGACCAGCCAAGAGAAGACGCCCACGGCCCCGTCTTTCCCACAAGGGGCCCATGCCGTTCTAGAGCAAGGTGAGTTTCTCTCTCCAACAACAACCCGTCAATAAAACAGTCACCGTCGCAGAGCGGAAAGGCCTCTATCCTCCGCGGAGTCATTTGACAGAACAATGTGCCAGTTTGCCCAGCGGAGCAGTTTTCTGTCAAGTCAGGGTTGCAAACTTCTCAAGAGAATATAAACAAAAATCCTTAAATAAGATTAAATCAGAACTGCTGACTGTGCTTGTGAGGAAACAACTTTGTAAAGGGTTTAAAAAAAAAACAAGTTCAGTGCTGAAATACTTTATTGGCAGACTCAGTTTTGATGTTTTAGATGTCAAACTTTTACACGAACACAGGAAACTAACTACTGCAGTAAGAACAGAACTGAAGGATGTTATTGTTGGCTCCGAACGCTTGTTCCTTCGAGGACTGATGGACTGAACCTACCAGCTTGAACACCTGCCTAAAATTACAACGGCTGTGTTGGAAGCTGTCATTCATTTCCCATCACATTTATTCTTAGAAGCTCAACCACTTTTTAGCTGTAATAAGTTTTCACTCTTCTCGTAGTTAAGTAAACAGAAAGTTTTTCCCCAAAAATAACAATTTGCAGAGTTGGGTTTCATGGCAGCAATGGTTTTCTTGCACAGGGGGATGCTTTGTTTGTTTTCCACTTTTAACCGTTTAATTTAATTTGCACAAACAGATTTCAATCAAATTAAATCTTGAGAAACTAAAACGTATCACAGATGAGTAGAAATACCTCAATCAAACGTACAAACATTCAAATGTATGAATGTCTATGTGACAGACACATGCATTCATGTCTCTTCCAGACGACGTGAGAGACAGGGAAACTCGCCAAGACACAATATCCCTGCAGGAGGTCTCAACTGATCCACACTGACCTGCAGAGGTCCACCGTAAATTAAATCCAGAGTGAGGAGTGGATTCAGCCAGGGAGTGTCAAAGCATTGTTAATCAGTTTTAAAGAAGAAACGATCAAAGCTGTCAACGTTTGGAAGTTCTGCTTTTTAACGCGCTCAGAGATGTTTTACGCTCTATAGAAAATTATGAACAATCAACATTTATTGCATTTTTTTTTTTCTGGACTGGATCAAGTTGTTTTTCATAAGCGAGACGTCCGAGACTCCTGACAAAAGTGAAACTGGTGAGCCCGGATAGTAGCACTTGAAGGACAGGATGGGTCTTAAAACTCCCCTCTGCCAATAAAACGTGAGAATCCTCTCACTGAGTTGAGTGTTTGGAGCTGATGCTCAGTGCCAGAACACTGGCCAAGTAATAAAAGGAGTTTCAGGAAGCTGTGAAGCTCTGTAAAAGTGAATGGCTCAGTGAGTCACAATGCCGTCTCCGCAAACACCACTTAAACCACAACATGCTGAAGATTTCCGTTTTTTGTTCTCTTTCTCCCAACAGCTCCGTTCATTATCGTTGAGTTCATAGTTCACTCCATTCAGGGAGTTCTTTTTCTTCCCATGTATACTTAGCACAAAAGCAAGGAAATATGTGTTTGGTTGAGTCTTTCTTTGTTGTTACAATGCCTTTTGGCAATAAATCTTATACCGATAGAAAGCCTTTCTATTTTTACTTGAATGGTGCCACATTTATTGGGAAAATACCTTGAAGGATTGAGAAGCTGATTTCATTACGTTGGTTGCACTCATGATAAACCTGTCAAATCTTCTCTGTCAAACAGCTTATTCTGCTATAGCCTCTTGATTGGTGTAATTTATTCAACTGGATGATTGAGGACTGATGAAACAACACATATTGCATTACAGCAATGGTTTCACATGTGGAAGAACCATACACAGCTACCTAGCATAGCACGTCCTCCTTATGCTGCTTCACCAACCTGGTCAGACTCTGCTGTGTGATGGCATCGCAAACTTCAACCAGTTGTAAGCCATGGGGTTGTGTTGGTCACTCTAGAACAAACATCATGTCAAGCTGATCACACAGATTGTGCTTAAGTCCCACAAAAAAAAAAGTGATTTTTATTTTTGTCCGAGTTTGATCACAGCCCGACAGAGAGAATTAAGGCTTCAGAAGACTCGAGATCTAACATGGATTTGTCTCCAAGTCTGAAACATCAACTTGAAGGGTTCTGTTCTACTTCATGTTTCCTGCTTTGTTCTCCCGCCTGAGCTGATGGTGGGAAAACCACCTCTGGAAACAGCTGGGGATGCAGTTTGTTTGATCAAAGCTAGGCTGAGACTCCAACGCAGACAGACTGTGTCATTACTGGACTGAACGGAACTGCAACACTGTTTACACGAGGATGAAAACACAATGATTTCCTTGACATTGTCCATCCTGTTGCCTGCGCCGTTCGGCAACATCACCCCATTTCAGTGTCAAAGGCAGCTCATCTTTTATTCCCTATGACACCTGAGGCAACGCTGGATTTTTCATCATTACACATTCCAGATGTGAGCTGCTCCGAGAAGAAAGATTGCAACCTGGGTCAACCTTTTGGAGCATCTAAGTAGACTCAGATTAAACTGCGCCATTACAACTCTTGGATCTAAGACATGCCAGTGTCGGCCCAGAAGACAACAGGATATTACAGATTTAAAGCCAGGCAATTTGTGGAAACCTCTCATGGCCTTGAGTGTGAGAAAACTGTGTGAATGTGTATTTTTAAAGTTTCTTACTTACGCACTGTAGAGCACAGGTCCGTTTCTCCTCCCATGGACTCACAAAGGGATGTCGGTTGACTTTGAGCTGGTTGTTGTAGTGACATCATGTGAGAAAAACAAAAACAGCAACAAATAACAACAGAGATTACCGGCAGTGGCACCATGAATCAGTTCACATCGCGTTACATGAACATGAAAAAATGCTGCTTTGAAAGAGGAGCAGGGTCTTATCAGTAAATCGGATGTGTTGTTTGAATCTCCTGAAACTTCCACAGAAGAGGAGATAAAGGATTATAGAAAAAATATATATTGTGAAGTGATGATCCCATCTATAAAGTATGGTTTAACTTTGGGCTTGTGCTCCACGACAAGATATACTATTGTTTGTCTTACTCCCGGCTGCCTTATCCAATACAACACTGTGAAATCTGGTTGGAACATGTCTGAATAAGTGTTTTTTTTTTTTTTTTTTTGCACCATAACAGACAGAGAGCTTTGACAGGAGCTCACTGAGGGTCACCCTTATTGCAGAGGATATTGAATGTCTGCATTGTTTGAAGAA
The DNA here is from genome assembly GCA_031762415.1 of Simpsonichthys santanae. Taxonomy (NCBI): domain Eukaryota; kingdom Metazoa; phylum Chordata; class Actinopteri; order Cyprinodontiformes; family Rivulidae; genus Simpsonichthys; species Simpsonichthys santanae. The sequence continues at coordinate 12,204,339 of JARVLU010000952.1, read as the reverse complement.
GGATGACAGTTTTACATCCTCTGAAAAGCGCACTTTTCTTTTTCTATCTCTTGTTGCCTTGCTGACATGACTTCAAATGACATCAGTCTTCAAGGAAACAAGTTGTAGAGCAGAAAAAAATAAAACAATAAACAAACTTTTAGAAAATTTAGACTCGAATCTGATGAAACTGTTGAAGCTAGATGACTTCATCTGTGTGACTCAAAGTCAGGGTGCAAAGATCTTAGACACAATTCAAACATGATGTCTATTAGCAAAATGAAACAAAAAATAATTATATAATGTTAAATTAACATAAAATACAATACAGTAGTCCCTAGCTACTTTGCGGTTCATTTATTGTGGACTCGCTCTATCGCGTTTTTTCAAAATAAGATTGAACATGACACACAACTGGCTGAGTAATGGATGGGCTGAATGATTGGCATGACATTTTTATTTAAAATAAATTGTTTTAAATTATTTAGCACCTCCTGCACCTTTGTGCAGCCCATACTGCAGGACAAGCTTCCTGCTGCAGCTGATCAGCTGTTCTCCATGTAGAGCCAAGAAGTGGGCGTGGCCAAAAGCGCTTGCAAGTGGCTGAGAGCAGCAGAGGCAGGGAGCTGAAATCATGACATTCTGTGTTCTTTTAGAGCGTTTAGAGTTTAGAAACATTGTTTAGGATATTGCAGGAGTGTGTGAATGGTTTAAAATGCCTTAATATATAAATAATAAAATAAACTACTTCTTGCTACTTGTACTGCTATTCCTACTTGGTGGTTTTTCACTTATTGCAGGGCTTTAGGGTATGGATCCAATGCCATAAATGAGGGACTACTGTATATCTTATTAATTTTGTGCAACAAGCTATACTTTTTAAATGATATAAATGTGGATTTTTGGGCCTTGTCATGTTTCTGGAGAAATATTATTTATATACTTAAAGATAACTTTAACAAGACGGTATAAGCTTATCCAGAACTGTATCTACTGTGGTTTTAATGGCGGTAATTCACACTTTCAACACAGTCTCATCCATCCAAACTGCACAATGAAAGTAATTTCTGTGTCTTTTCTTTTGGTTGAACACATCCTGTATCATCAGGGGACAATTTGAAGAATATAATAAAAAACAACACAGATAAATATACGTCTTGTCTAAACGGTTGCATGGTTTCAAAGACAAAAGAAACAAATGATGCTGATTGCATTTTCTCCATGTTCTCCTGTTTTGCAGGCACTGCTTTGAGCGCCCTCCCCCAGGTTCTGATTTCTATGCTCTTCCTTTGCCTTGGGGGGCCTTGCAATGAAGGGCCTACGCTTGCCCGGCCTGAAGAGTGATGTCCATAGCACCTGCTGGTTCTCCAAGCAACTCTGTCCACAAAAAAAATCAGGACAAGCCGCTCACCCTCAGCTCCAGGAGGAATAAAAAAAGGAGGCAGGGGGGAAAGTGTGGGTGGGGGGGTGTTGAGCCTGAGCTGTCAGACTCTATTTCTCTGTCTCTCTCTTTCTCCCTCACTACTTATTTATCTCTGTCTTATCCCAAGCATTTTATTTTTTAAATTTCCCCCATGTTTTTGCTTAATAGAGCCCAATCATAGCAACATTTATGAGTCTCACTCTCGTTGCATGACATGTGGTGGAAAGGGAGCCCAGACAAAAACAATCTCAGTCTTCAAGCATCTGTCACTTCTCCAGGATGTATTCTTCACGTGTCTCAGATCCAAGGTTACTTCAGCCGCTCACATTCATTGCTACATAGCTACTTTACAAGTAGGTGCTGATCGTGCAGAAGGGCAGTTTTAAAGTTCTGTTATGATACTCTGAGAAAACGGACAAAAGGACAAGACGAGACATCACCGCAGACTATATTTCATCGCTCAGCTATCATCATTAATGGTGCTTTGTTCCTCAAAATGTCAGAAAGTACAGCTGGTCTGAAAAAGAAGCACATTTTGTCAATAGAGTTTGTTTAAGTTACAGAATTATTCCCTCATTTAGGACGTTCTGTAATCCAAAGCTATTTCGGTGTTTCTGAACTCATTAACACCTCGGGGAAGAGGGGTTGTCCGACAAGGTTACTGTAAAATGTCCCACCTTGAAGGAGTCCTTCTACCCCGGTCCTGTCCCCGATCCCAGCCTTTCTCACACGACTGTTAACTGGCAGCGGCAGTTTGCTTCGACAGACCGCCATTGCCTTTTAATGAAGTGCCAAATAAGAAACGTTCTCCACGACGCTGCCAGGAACGAAGGAATGAAAGGTTAGAAACACATTACCTCTTGTTTGAAGTCTTGATACACTGATACATTATGCATTTTAAATTTCCGCAAACGGATATCCTTCGTGTCGGGCGACGCTAGCGAGGAAAAACTAGCCGAGGGAGCCGTTTCGAAGCAAAACGCCGGCTCAGTCATTAACATGCCACCATGATCAGCCTACCACTAGTGCTCCGGCTGTTTCAACACTCAGCGTACGGCGGGTGTGACCTTTTGACCAATATTTATCATAGAAGGAAAATGCTATGCCTTTCCATCGTACTGGAATATATCACAGTTTATGTTGATTTTCTGTGTAATAGTTTTATTTCCTTTATTTCTCAGGGTGCTGTGATAGAAGCTTGTACTAGAGCAGTCTATTTTGTGCATTTATTCACCACAAGCATACAAACTTTTATGAGCATATTTTCATGTTTTATTTTCATATTCATCTTTAATCTCCCTTGCATTTATTCACTAATTTATCCACTCTTTTGTTTGAAGATTTAGTACTTTTCTACTCGCGTTAAGTTGGATACAGTTGCCTTTTTAATCTGGCCCTCCACAGCACAGGTGGTCGTGGTTTTGATCAGCACGCTCATTAAATCCTAACGTTAATCTTTTTCAGATGGAGCTCCACAAGGTTGGCTGGGGCCACTTAGTCTGAGCTCATTGTTAAACTGGCTTAGACTAAACCTCCACTTTTCAATCTTTGAACCCCCCTGCTGATTCAGTGTAACCATATCGCAAATGAGGGCTGTGCAGGTTTCCAGTGTCTTCGGCGAGCAGAACAGCTGCCCAAAAAGTATCTTATCAATAAACATTTCGAACTAAATCATTTAGTTTAAATCGGTTTTGACCACACAGTTCTCCGCTAACTGATTAACCGAGGTTTCCAACAATTATTTCTTCCCTCTCACCGTATCTCATGCAAATATTAGAGTAAACTGTAGAGCCTTCTCATTCCCAGCATGAGAAGCTTTTATTAAGAGAGCATCTAAAACCACAGTGGCAATTCACCCAGCCGAGCTCACCTTGATCAAAAATGCATTAAATCCTAGGGCACAGTGAAGAGTAATAATTTCAGTTCTGGCCTTATTTTTTCATACGCTCACAGACAGATATGTAGATTTCATTAATGCTCCCAGGGGGGTGAGACAGCTCAGCTCAGGATGTCTTATTGGAGAAGATGATAGGATGATGTGAGCCGGGGAGGAAAGTTCAAAGCCTGCAGGATGCTGAAAGTAGACCGGGTCGTGGCAAGGGGCTCAAATCAATATGTACCCCCACCACCACCACCCATCTCAGAAGTTATTGTAACGGAGCCGAGCAACGTCTGTATCCGCACTATTCCTCATGAATGTATCCTCGCCATCTGCACCAGCCACGCTGCCCTTTCAGAGACCAGAGCAAACCAAGTTCCTCTTTTAAATCTCAGTCTGGTTGTTAGTTATATACAAAAAAGGAAGAAAGAAACAACCAAAAACCAAATATCCCACAGATCCAAAGCTTCTGGAGTTAACTATGGTCCCAACAAATTGACGTGGCTTCTCTGTATGGGTTTGCAAGGCTGCACTTTTTTGCAATTCCATTATGCTGCTGGAAAAAATACACCCTTAAAAACAAGAGTCTCTTGGTATGGAATGGTTTTCCAGTGTATTGTGACAATTTTTTATTTTTTTTTTATTTTGTCTGATTCTTGTCTAGCTAGTTGTCCAAAGCTTACTTTTTTGAATACAGTGTGAGAAGCTGTATCTTTTGTGGATGTAACAAAACAGAAAAAAAAAAAAAAAAAAAAAAAAGGTAGTCTGCAGCACAATATGTCGTGGACACGTGAACGCTTTCAGGCATTCTCTTCTTGTAGATCATAGCTCACCGCCCTCCCCTGCACATCAGGTTAATGGGCCTGGTGGTGTAGAAGGACAAGCGTGTCCAGGCTGAAATGGTAAACCAATACATTATGCTCGGGGAGCAAAACCATTTTCCTTAATGGTGTTTTCCAGCAAGGCAAGACACAAGAGAAACGATTCCTACCCTCTCAACGTCTCTTTTCCAATCCCTCCTCTCTGTGACCATCACAAGGCCTGAGTAATGTTTCTATGCACTTGTCAGCATGTTTTCCTGGTAGAGTTTTAGGTTTTTAGCTCTGCCCCAATTTGTATTCCTTATTTATTTTTTGTTTTGTTTATTTAGTTTTGTCCTAATGCAGTTGTCAGGGAGTGTGTAAGAGATGAGGATGTGTTTCGGGGGAAAAAAAGAGGAGTTTGAAGCAGGTTAGTTTAGTCACAGCTCCTTTAAAAGCACAGAAAATCAGTTTGGCGTTTTTGTTTCGTTTTAATCTTGTAGCCACTCTAGTCTCAGTTCGCTACCAGATAAAATCCCTCGAGATGTTCATCAAGCCTTTCACTGATTGCAGAAGTGGAAGCAGAGCTGGCACGCCACACATTCCACGATTTCGCCTTGTGAATCCCTAATCCCATCAAACGGCATCACGTTGGCCTTCGAAGTGGGTGTCTGCAGGATCGAGTGGCTGATACTCGATCAGACACTTTCCCACCGGCTCAGCAGTCCGGAGGATAACTAGATTCTAACTCTCGTGAGAGATGACAACGATCTGTCATTATCCTGGAGCCTCGAAATGAGACTTCTGACACCCAGAATAGCGCAGGCAGGACCACACCTCCCACCCCCCCGCCTTTCGATTGCGACACATTCTCCATCTTCGTAACCACTGTGTGCGAGAATAGTCACGTTCTAAACAATCTTAGAAGAAATCCAGTCTGTAGGCTCACACAGCATCACAACAGTGTTACTAGGTCTCAAGCAGTTTCGAAGCCGATGTATTACTCCTGAAACTCCTCTTCTGTTCATGGTGTGTGCTCATATTACTCACCAGGCCAAATGTACAGTCCCTGTCTCTGTTTCGATGTTGAACTGGGCAAAAATAAATGACATGAATAAATAAATAAAACAAGTGTATCAGAAATGGTTGAAATACTGTGTACATATTTGAACCTTTGGTTTCTAATTTATGAAAGATAAGATTTAGCTCTTGGAGTACTTATCTTATTTTATTTTATTTTATTCCTTTCATGCGTAGCTTTGTGTTTTTATTTTCTATTTCTGTAAAGTGTGTAAATATATCTTTATGATAATAAGTAATATTAAAAATCTTATTTTAAGAAAAAAAAATGAAGTGTCCTGTTTTTTTTCCTAATAATTTTTCCCCAATTCAATAAAATCAAATTTATTCAATTTTTACTGCAATGATGCATACATTTATTTCTAAAGCTTTTTGTTTGTTTGTTTGTTTGTTTGTAAAACCTACAACTGTTGTTGCTGTAACAAAGTCAAGATATTCATCTGGTTCGATTAAACATTTGAACTGCACTTAATGTTTCGTGAATAATGAGATGATCAAAAAGCTAATAACTCGTGTTTTTAAGCGTTGCAAACATCTGTTTGGAGTTTATCAGAATAATTTTCCTGTTTTTCAATCTATTTTGATTCAAAACAAATATTACTCTGCTGGTTGATCAAGCAAAAAACTCCAAATATCACCACTTTCAGATTTTACATTTATTAAAGATTGATTTAATTATATTACAAAAACTAAAGATGTCTTATCAACTGACTGACCATCACAATAAATGATCATTAGTATTATTATTATAGAGTTATTTTCCAGTATATACTGCACAGAACAATTTGAATATTATGAAACTCATTTAACTTCACACGACCGTAAATATTTAATGTGTCATGTGATCTTGGTTTATTTGGATGACTAATCCAACATCAGAGATTATAATAAAGCCAGATTAACACTGCAAGATTGAAGGTCTGTTTTCACGTTGCCCATATGGCTCAGATTTGACCAAACCCATTTAAAATTCAAATAATTTTTAAGATTCGTCAAAATTTAAAAGAAGTCAGGGGGAGGGTGAAATGGACGTTGTTGTTAATTTTACTAATACTGAGCCGACAGGAATCATAAGAAATTATAAGAACTTTTTTCAAGTGGTTTTAAACAAGAAAAAACTTAGAAGGAACATTAACTCTGAAAGGCTGCACATTCATAAACCAGACCAATATCAAACCCTAACTCGAAACTTTTTCTGTTTTGAACAAATATTTTACTGATACACAGAAATGACATTTAAGGAAAAACTGAAAACCATATGAGAACCTGGAAGTTGACGCTGGAGCAGGTGGTCTTTGAACAGGTTTCAGGTTCACCATGATGACATGTTGGGGAGTGGGCGGGGCTTTAAGAAACACATGCTCAGGTCCAAAAAACACAACATGGCAACATCCATAAATGTTGAAATAAATCTCCAGAAACAGAACAAGGGAACATTTGGTCTAAAATATATGGCTGTACTTGTACCAGTTGACTACCAGTACTACTTTTAATTAATAACTGGGTCACCAGGAGCTACTTAAACTAAAACGTTAATGACGAATGAGAAGCCTGACTGTATGTACCGGTAAATGTTTTATACAAAACGGTCGGACGTTTTTACTTCGTTCACATTGGATGATTGTTTGCAGAAAATGACTGAACAGTTTTTAGCACTTAGATGCATTTTGACCTCAGCCCACCCAGTTCTGGAGCATCGGCCTGAACAAGAAACAGCCCAGACTGGTACATAAAACTAAATTTACGTCACACATACTTTGCAAACAAGCAGACACAAAACCAATGATAAGGCAACTTTTGTGACACCTTCAAACCCTGGGGTTCATACTAACTTTGCTCCTAATCCATGTTCTGGCCTGAAGTGCTGGTAAGCCAGGACAAAAAACTGCAACATGCTTACCTGACGGACCATTAACCTTTACCTTCAGCTGAATCTTGTGTAGAAATTCTTTTGCGGCTGTATGCATTTGGAAATGTAAATCAACTCCTCATCCATTAGGAAACACTTCAACAGTGACAGCTAGCCCTTCCAGAGTTTATAGTGCATAGTAAGCATGCTGCACATTAATGCACCGCAGCTGCTGAGCATGCTTGACTGCTAATGCAATAAATTTCAACCTGCATGCATGTTAAATAAATGTGCTTCATCAGAGCGATGGAGTCAAACGTTTGTGCAGAGCGTTCCAAAAGGAAACATTTTTATTTGTTTGTGTGTCACACTTTAGATAAACAAACACTTTAAATACATTAATAAAATGAATCCACAGGGAAAACTTCTGAGTACATTCATTACAGGAAAAAGATCCGAGCCTATAGGCTGGCAGCCGCTCTTCAGTCCTCGCCCTCGCTGGGATCACTCAAGGAAGTGCCTGGTTAACGCAAAGAGCTGACATGTCATGATAGGCACGGGGTCCACCCCTGAGACCCAGCAGACCCCAAAATGCGCCCAAGGTTATATCATCAAGTCTGGGTCAGCTGTATAATTGGGCTCGAGGTCACCGGGAGGATATGGAGCATGACAATGAGCATATAGAGTTACAGTCTGTAGCTAGGCACCGATTGCTGCAAGACCAAGGGTCCATGTCAAGAGTCCGACGGTGCTCCAGAGTTACCAACCAGCCATCAGCTCCCTGAAAGGAGAGTGAGCCTGGGTAAAGGAGGCACTATGTAGTTGGGTTTAAAAAATTTTAAGCAAATGTGTTGGAAACAGATGCTTCAAACTGTTGACACCCTCCCTGTAGATTGGAACCACTGCTCCATGTCATCTGTATCTTGATGCATGAATCCACTGGATGAATTCCTCTAAAACCAGCTGGAAGAGTAACATCTGGATAGTTCTTGGCACAAACTCCCAGAATCTACTTCTGCCACATCATAAAATCCTTTACTGCAGTTGGCTCCCCCCACAATACCACCAACAAAGCCCACAGAAGTGCCGACAAACCCGCACTGATGGATATTACCCAGCTCGCGGCTGTCACTCAACCACATGGACTCCAGAGACTCAAATTATAGAGACTGTGCAGGCAGTGATTGCAAATCGAGCACACATGTAGCAATATTTTTGATTACACTTCTTTAATAAATGCATCATTATCCAGCGATAAATAAATGATGAAAAGCGTGTGCATGAAATGTTTAGGCCAAGTTTGGATGCGAGGGGTACAGACTTCCAAGGCGAACAATTTAAAAAATGCAATATAAGGTACACGTCATATCAAGAATTTACCTCCAACTCTCACCATGAAACTTTAATATGTCAGTTCATTAAGTTACTTTGTCCAAAACATGTAAATACTGTGATAAGTCCCAGAGTTGGAACGTCTTCTTTGTCTTTTGTCAATGTCAAGATCCTTAATATTGTCTTTTGTCAATGTCAAGATCCTTAATATAGTTTTACAATAGTAATAAAATGGAAATAAACAAATGCATTTAACCTGCTAGGGTAAATATAAATCAAATACAAACAATCTGGAGACAGCTCTAACTTTTTATTTCAACAACTGAGCTCAAGTAACTTTAACTAATGGTGTGATCTGATCACTTTGTTCATTAAATAAAATAGCAATAATGAAGAAATGTCCACTAACTTATTCTGAGCAGATTTAGATTAGATTAGATTTTCAATTACAGTTTATAGATCCTTCTCAGTCTTTGTTCATTTTTCCAGCTAAATTTGCTTAAAAGATTGTTTAATTGTTTTACACCTGATGCCATTTGGATTGCAACCTGGGCTCACCCCCAGAGCCTGATACCCCCCACCCCCCACCCCATCCCCCCACCCCCCAAGTCTGTGACATGCATGTTCTACAAATACAGTAGAAAAAAGTGGGAGAACACATCTTATTTAGAAATGTGGCAAAAAAACACAAGTTTACCCATTTTGTCTCATAGCTGGCATATTTTTTTTTAACTTGGTGCTCTCAAAGTGAAACAGGAAGTGACGTCACAGTGCAACTCCCTGGTCCTTGTTTGTTGAAACATTATTTGAACTTCGATTCTTCTTCGTTTCTCTCTGACAATGACCTAAAATGCTCAAAGGAAACATCAGATTCTTCACGCCTGTCTGTGTTAGCCAGCATCGCTCTGTTCACAAGCAGGAGTTCCCCTTTGTCGTCATTTTCTGTTACTGTGCATGAAAATAGCTCAACAACGGTTCATCTCGGCGGCATGATTTTTTTTTAATTGCAAAACTTAATTATGGTTGTCTTTCCTAAAATGCACTCATATTTTCTACAAAAATGTGATGCAACAGGCACTTTAAGACATGAAATTATTGTTTTATTGATTTGGTGGCAGGTCAGCGTGAGTTAAAAACAACAAGCTCAGCTGAACCTTTGTGTGTCACCAGGCAGATATTCATGGTAGCTCTACTAAAAAAAATATATGAAAAGAGAAATTCTCAGCTTAAACTTTTACAACAGCTTTTTGAATAGCCTCAGTTTGAAGAAATGGGGTTTAATTTTGACTTGATTAATGAACTAATGGCTAGTCTGCATGATGCATAGACCATTTAGAATTGCTGCTTTTTCATAGCAATTTGTATAAACTCTGTTATGTACACTACTGTATTTTATTACCATCAGTTTCAGATTACTGTATACAACAATTTTATGAGTAAAATTAAAATAGTCCTGCTGAAAATGCCCTGTGCTGCATCACAAGTATACAGCTAGCTGCTGTTGTTTACAGACACAAACAATCAAATAATTATATGTTAGCATTTGTGTAATACAAAATGGACTGGGATTTTAAGATGACAGTGATCCACATGAGCAGGATTCATCATTAGCTGGGTCAGAATTAAACGGTTTCATTCAGCTTCGGTATCCACAACAAAACATAAGGTGTCCAAAGAACTCCACATCTAAAGATCTGAGTTATCGCTTAACACATTAACAGTACCATTAATTTTACAGCCCTCGTGTTATTTTAATGTTTTTGTTTGACAGCTAAGGTAAGACGGGCTGTGTTGACAAGATGCAGGTATCACAGCTGCTTTATTGCACCCTGGCTGTGTTTGTGTGTGTAGGAGAAAGTTCCTGCACAAATCTGGGTCCAAAGTGAACGGCAAAAACTTCCTGAAGTGAAGATTAGCCTGGAGCCAGGTAAGAAGCAATAACAACCGTCTGAGTAATTTCCCTCAGCTGTGTTAACACCAACAACTTCGCAGTGGCAACGGATCACTGAAGTGGTCATAAAAACAAAGGCAGCACAAACAGGGGGGGGGGGGGAGGGGGTGCTGGG
>JARVLU010000952.1:12119405-12145254 GCA_031762415.1 Simpsonichthys santanae | reverse complement strand
AAAAACGTGTTTAAAAAGACGTTTTCGATCGCGGTTTTACTTCCGGTTTTACTTCCTGGTTCGGCGCAGTTCGGCTCAGAGTTACGGCAGAATCGACCTACGAACGGTTCTTAGGTCCGGAACCCGTTTGTAACTCGGTGACCACCTGTATATAATTGGTTTTTACATTTATTGATGTTTTTACATTTTAGAGTAAAAGGAAAACCAAAAGTAGGGGGGAAAATTTGTTTATACCAAGTCTCTACAGGCTTATGTGAGTCAAATTAAGTATACCAATTTGAAGTAATAAAACATAAATTTATAATGTACAGAAACATTGGGCATTTTGCTGGACAAGTTTTTGATTTTGTTATAATTTTATTTATTTTTAGAGAAAGATCCCACTGTAAGCTTGGAGTTAGAATAAATTAAGTAGCTAAATGTAACCAACCTATTTCTCTCCTTGTCTTAGTAGCATCCTTCACACATTTACAGAAAAGTCACAGAAAGCTGCAGTTTCAACTGCAACACTAGCATTTTCAGTTGTGGGTATAAAAATGATAACATTAAATATCATGTTCGTTTTAATCAAAGCTTCAAAGGGTCACAGATGAGAGATTAAAGAGCCGCACGTGGCCCCTGGCCTACACCAGTAGAAATATTGATCCAACTTTAAATACCAATTTAACAAACCTTTGACCTACTCTGCAGTACATGAACATGATTTAAACGGTTGGACTCTTACCTACGAGGGTAGCCGTTAGGTTGTTATTGTGAGCGTGTTTCAGAAGTTCTTTCAAGAAGGCCATCAGGTAGCGAAACACGTTGCGGTGAGCTCGGGGCAACTGGGTGACCAGCTGGTAAACACAGAGATCCATCACATTTTACATAAATCACTTAGGTATTGCACTTTTGGCTATTTTGACACATTCAGTTTGCATCATTTGTGTCTATAAAGGTTTTGGGATCACTAAACCTGTTTGCAGAGGCGGCTGTCATGAGAGCAGTCTAGGCACCGTTGGTAGAGTTCATAACACACAACAGGCTCCGGCAGGGCCTCCAGGAAGATCAGCAGAGCCTCAGCTACAGAGTGGTTACAGCCAGCTACATCACATGTTAGGGAAGTACGACCGTTCACGGAGTGTGACAGTATTCACAGGATTTTACAGTTTCTGCAATGAGCATTAACGTTTGTTTCATTTTAACAGCTTTAAAGCAGTTTCCCTCCAAATATTTTTGTATCTGTTAGCATTTAGTGAGAAGGAACATTTTTAATCCATCATACTGACTAAACTATAATAAATAAATATACAGTAATTTCAAGCATACAGTTGTTGCATTTCTCACTGGTAGTTATGGTTCACTTAAGCAAATTAAGCATGCGAAGTATTTATTTCTACTTCATGAGTTAAAGGTCGTTGAAAATGTTGCTGATCAGACAGCTTTGTAGAAATCAGCACGTTTTAGTTGTATCGGGGAAAATATAGTCCACGTTACTTGTTATTTTAACTTTTTGGGTGGTTTTATTTGATGCCTAAGTGTAATCCTGGGAATCTGAAGACTGATATTTTAACAGTTTACTAAAACTGTTTTTGTCTCATAGAAAGCAGTAAAAATAACTTATTGTTAACCATTTATTTAGCTTATCTTTGCTTCTTTCAATTTAATTTACAAATAAATCACCTGCAGGATCCATGAAAGAGTTAAAATGCGTATGGCATGTTTTTTTTTTAAATAAAACTAATCTCTGACATCAGAATGTCATAAAATCCTGTCTTAGGACAGGCTGAGTTTTGGAGGATACGTAGGTAGTCTGGGATGCTGGTGTCCAGACAGTCGATGATACTCTGAAGCTCCTCCTGTAATCCTGGTGTCTGGAACAGGTCCTCCTAGGAGACAAGAATTTAATCCAGTTCAAACACAACTCAAGATGCACTTTTTTTTAAAGGAGATTACCACAAGATTTTACTAAAAAAAAAAAAAAGTTGTCAACAAAACCTTTTCTCAAAAACATGAAATAATTTATTCAAATAATCTGACAAATCAAATTTCCTTAAAGTAATAAAACTGAGTGCTTTGACAAAGAGGGGAACAGAAACAGCATGGCTCTGGTTGATGTGATCTTTATTTTTACGTACACAGACTGTTTCAAGGAGCGACTCAATGGACAGATTATATACATTATATCATAATCCAGACCTTTCATATTCATTAATAAAAGATTGAGTCTGTAAAATCAGACAGGTGACCTTTTATTTTATTTTGTGTAGGAGATCTCAGAGTGTTTGAGTTTATCCTTTTTTATATTCGTGTTTTTCTTTAAGAACAAAATAGTTTCTTCAAATGGCTGTGCACAAAGCATAATGATTAAATGAGCTCCATGTCTCATTTTTATGGTTTGACCATTTTAATTTAATCAACATCCATTATTCATTAGGCATTTATTACGTCTTACTTGGTCACAGGACTTGGTGAAGAGGTGGTTGACCAGGATCCACACCTCTTTGGGGATCTTTAGAGGTTTGTCCTCAGAACTTGCCCCATCCACCAGCATGAAGTCCACCTTAGACCTTTCCTAATCAAGCATAAATTGGAATAATTTCACATCATTGCAAATAAACAAGATTTATTAAACAACTTATTAAAGTGTAAAAAAAATGTATTGAAAAAGCTCCATATGACGCATCTGGACTTTTTTCTTATCCTGAGGCTTGAAAGCGAGCCAGCTAACTATTTTACTAAGGTGGAGATCAAGTTCTTTGTGTCTATGCAAGTGGATCCTTTGGACTCAGACAGAGGTCCAAAAATAACCAAAGCTTCTGAAGCTGCTCATGAAGAAATGGAAAACTACAGATTAATTAGTTTGAGTGATACTATTAGCATAAATAAAACAATATAAAACTATAAAACACCAAGCTTCTACAGTGCTTTATAAAGACATTTATACTGTAGACAATACATTGACAATTCAGCGATAACATTGCTATACTGTCTAAGGCGTACACATATTGATAATAAACTGTTTTGTTTGTTTATTTGTTTGTTTGTTTATCTTAAAATGTGGATTTATTTTTCAGTAAAAAGTTGTGTGAACAGAAAATAAATCTGACTTTTGGGAGACTTAAAAAAAAAAGTCCAAAATTATCTATCCCAATATTTTCCCTTATACACTTTAAACATAAGTGTAAGGAAACTGCCACGTGGAGGATCTGCTGTGAAATGAGATTCAACACATACGTAACTTTCACTGCACGTGTTTGCTCAGTGCACTCAACTGCAAACGGATGTTTAAAGTATTTAAAATTTCCACTAAGGCATAAATAATCCAACTCAGATTGGGTTCACATTAACATCTCATGTCAACGTTTAGAAAATCAAGGTATCCAACACTGGAAGATTTTCATTGTTCGCCGTTACCAACTTTATTGAATTTAAAATAATTTACATCTAGAATCTGATACCAGCTACAAAAAAATAGAAGCAAAAAAAAAAAAGCTTATAAATTATTAAAGTAACTTTGTTTTTAGTTTCTACATCAGCAAACTAACCGGTGAGGATGTCAGGATCGAGTAATAAAAGGCCAAATACTTTATTTAAGCAAGGGTGGGGTCACAGGCAGCAACACTGAGCAAACATTTTAATTAATCTATCCTATATAAAAAAAAGACTGATTAATTAAAAATGTATTTTTCTTGATGCAAACTTGCAAAAACCTTTATCAAAATCCAGACAGATTTATTTGGGTTTAACGATTCAGTCTTCAGAAGTATCTGTGCATGAAACTCAGACTGGAAACACCATGTGTGTGCAAGAAATCTGATTCCTGAGGTGATGGTTAGCCTACAGAGGAACTAAAGTTTAAAATTCAGAAAGGATGGACACATTTATCTGGCAACACTGTCAGAACAGTTATCCTCAACTCTTAAACTGCTGCTGATGAAACACCACAATAAACTGTGTTACTGGCATAAATGTCTCAATATATTTTTACTAAATACAACAGAGTGGATCAGACAAGATAATAAAAAAGTTTGTTTTGTACCTGTGTCATTTAAATCAGGGTGTTTTTGTTTTGTTTTGTTTACTTAAGAAAGCTTTCCATGTTTCTGGAAACGCCAATTAAAGATTTGTATCCTTATTGCAGAAATCCTGACATTACTGATTCTAATAATATAGATAATACTTTTTCATTCAACATCATCAATGAGAAAAGAGCAATATTAGTGACAAAAAGAAAGTGCTTCATCACATGTCGCATAACTGGGATAATATTGTCCTTGAAAGCAATTCTATCAATTAATATTTTACCTTTTCCATGAAGCTGTCCTCTCCCTGAGCAAGAAGTCAGCCCACAACCACAGCGAAGAAGTGGAAAGGAATGATCAGGGCAAGAAGGGATGAAAGAAAATCACAGAGATGAAAGATAACACCACGTATGAAAACAGAATAAGAGTAGATAGATATTTGAAATGATCAACCCAGTAGGATAAATGATTTGTTTAAGTAGAAATAAAATAATTATAAGTGAAATATGTTCAAAAGTCAGACAAGAGTCAAAAATGGCTTCAAAGAAGCATAAGATCATGTGAAGAGAAGTTTATTAATACAACAGACTGAGTCAGGCTTCCTTGTTCTTCAGGTGCTCCCTTCCTGTGTTTTATCTACTTCCTTGTTTTGGTCCTTCATGGCCAGAAATATTCAAGCTGAGACATTTAATCCCTCTAAATACAGACTTTGTGTGTGACTGTGAAAAAGAACAATCTCTCACATGTCCCTGCTCAGGCTCAGGTAATAAAAGCGTTGAGAATACACTGAGTAAAGATAACCTGTGCTAAAACAGCTCCATATTGAGCCGTTTCAACTGATTTGAGGCAAATACACTCATTCACCCTGTTGTTTTCACCTGAGTTGACAGTGTTTATCTCTTAAGACCCTTATCCTTACCAGGTCGCAGAGCTTTTCAACGGGGACCTCTCTGATTGGCTTCTTCATGCGGCACAGAGTCTCCAGCGACGTGCCAAAGCAGCTGGGCAGGTAGTTGCCAGTGATGGTGATGAAGTAGTCTTTGCCACGGTCCAAATGTAGCACCAGGATATCTTCTATGGTGTCTTCTCCAGAGTTCAGCAGCGTGACAGAGTCTTTGCTGACGTACACCTCCAGATAGATCTCCAGGGTCTCATCTGTTTAGGAAGACAAGAACATTGAGATCACTGCAAACCAAATCAATATTACTTTTCTGTGAAAAATATGTTGAAGTACACTTCAATGCATGTTAAAAAATGCACGAATGAGATGGCTCTGTGGATTTCATTCATTAAAAACATATAATGCGCACATGTATAGAACACCAGTAGATATACAGTACATAAATATATGGTAATGGCGATATACGCAATGTGTGCTTGAAATGCATAAACAGAGAGGTACATTAGTACATTGTATGTGGTATTGTAAAAAAAAAACAATACTCTTTGGGAAGAGGTCAAAGTGGTGTTGGAATTTTTTTTTAGTAAATGTATTATTATGGATCTTAAGTTATATTTGCTCAGACTCTACCCTGAGAGACACATTTATACAAAGAGTGAATGAATTCTCCTGGATATAGGGCTACTGATTGCTAAACGATGTATCTACACTGGAAGAAGTCCTACAGACCAACAGTAAATCAATGACTACGTCAAATGACGTTGACTCGTCCACTAGAAAGGATTACTTCTATATTGAAGGGCAAGATGGACAAATCTGAAATAATTTGGAAACTCTTCATTTCATATATCAAAAAGTTGGAGACAGAAGAAAATCAGATTCTGAACTGCTCAAACCTCTAGAGACTGCAAGGGCGTTTGTTTGTTTGTTTTATGTTTGATTTTTTTGTTTGTTTTTGTTTACATTGCATACTTTACCAAGTATTGTACTGCATACAAATACACCTTTTAAATTTTTATTTTTATTTAAAAAAAAATGCAAATAAAATAATTTTGGAAGGGGAAAAAAAATAAATAAAAATAAGGACTGAAATAACTTACTGGGCTCTAAAAATCCATCGCTGGGCTCGGCACGCAGCCAAGACTTGCAATACTGTGCATCATTGAGTTTGGGGATGAAGGCGAAGTGACAGGGTACCTGCCCATCATTTTTGATCAGGAAGCGCTCCTTCTGAAGCTGCCTGAACTTTACATCCAGAAATGCAAACTGCAGAACAAACAAATAGATGCTAGATAAACCACAGCTTCTCTGTAACATTACTGGAGGCGATTTTGAAACTGAAATTCTCTGCAACAACTAGGTTATATAGATTTTCTGATTCAATATCACAGACTAAGGAATAAGGAAAAGTTTTTCAGGATTATTACGGTAATGCTGGTCAGAGACACTGATGGAAGGAAGTCGTTCTCCATTCTGTCCATGGCTCGAACAATCTCCTCAAACACCTTTTTGCGGCGCTGCTCATCTGGGACTTTCACCTGCACCACAAACACACGTCAACTTCATAGAAATGTTGATTTGTCATTTTTAATCATAATGTTCTTAGCATGTTTGCATCAAAACTATATAGCTTGGATTATAAACATTAGCTTGTATTCTTTTAGCCTAAACGAGTCGTTCTAGGATGTTTTATTAGGCTTTTACAGCTTCTTACCCCTATCTTAAAAAGAGCGCTGACAGGCTTGTGGTCACTTGTTTTCATTTCCATGTGACTTCGATATTTAAGCTGCTCAACACTGTTGCCCCTCCACAGGATTCTGTCACACCAAGCTGGGACTCGGCATTTCCCACTGCAGGAAACAGATAATTTTGAGGAAAAGATCAGGGCTTGCACATAAAACACACATGCACACTACAGCTAGCTTTGAATTTGTGTAGCAAAGAGGCTGTGGAGCGTGTTTTAACAAACAAAAAGTCACCAAAGGAAAAGAAGAACTCCACAGATGAAAAGTGAGAACTGTGTTTAATCTGTAGCACATAAATCAGACTGAATCTGAAATCATGGGTTTAATCCTCCACCTGGTTTTGCCTTTCTGTCTCTGTTTCAAACCAAATTGCTAACATCTAGTATGAAAAAAGCTAACGGAGGAAAAAGGCACTTTCATAATCAGCCAACATGGCTGCCCCAAATGTGAACTGTATTTTAAATCACAATTCATTACTGAAACTAGTCTTTTCATATCATTTTATTGTTGAATCAGACATCACAGGCTTCAATGATTTAGCTGATCCATCAAATTGAACCCAAACTTACAAATTAAATAATAAAATGAGAAGTTTATATCGCATTTGTATGCAAACATTCATCCTGAGAGGCCACGCAAGTCAATTTGGAAAAGGAAATGAAACCCCCAGAATGTTTATGTTTATTTTAAAAAAATAAAAATAAAAATAAAGAAATAAGGTTTCACCTCGAGTCCCACTGGTCTGTTTTCGTGTCATATTTGTAGGTGGGCACAAAGGTAATTTCTCCCTCCTTGAAGTCAGTGAAGGCTCTTTTAGTTTGCCTCTGAATGTTGAGCTGCACAGTGAAAGACACAATTTTCAATGTTCATTTAATTAAAAAAATAAGATGAAACTTTTTTCAGAGCTTCCTCCTGTCCAAATAACCAAACATCAAATGTCTCTGCTGTCTTCCACCAAGAACGTCTCTTTAACAGAACATTAATCTGCTTTAACTCATTCTGACACTGAAAAGCACAAATTTAGTCGCTGATTAAAAACCTCTCACTAGTATATTTAATTTTATATCTTTATATTTTATTTAATGAAATGATATGCAACCATTTTTTCTGTCATTCAGGTAGTTTGTACTTATTTAATAAGCTGTAAAACCAGTAGAAAACACTGAGGTGGTCCATCACCTGATCACTCTCCTGTAGCTTCTTCAAGGCTTTCCTAGCAATGAATTGTTTGACCACAGCTGCTTCGTACTGGAAGAGACGATAGTTTAGGTCCCCGAGCCAGATCACCACACTAAAACAACAAACAAGATAAAAATTTATATTGAATTTGTTCATTCTTACTGACTTAAATTATTGAATGGTTAAAGTCAATGATATTTTAATAGCATAAAGAACCAAACGTCACAGAAACAATAATTACATTTCAAGCAAATTTGTAAAAACACCTTTAAACTTGATGAAAGTTTTGTTGTGTAAAATAATGCATATTGTCTGCTGCCTTGCAATGCCAAAGCTTTTAAAAACACACATTTTGCAGTCAGTGCTCAAAGGATGTGTTGTGAATGGCTCTCAGCTACTGCCACACTACACTTTAGCACAATATCAGTAAAAATGAATGTGATAAAATGAGTTATAGCATTTTTATGTTTGCTACAGTCAAATGGTTGTGGCGGCCATCTTGTATTGGATTGACTCCAAAAACTTCACTTGTTACAGATATATGTTCAGTGATTGTTTTGAGATCAATAACATGATCATCCGGCTTTCAAAGTAACAGATGATACCAAAAACCACAAACATGACTGAATGTATTTGTTTTTGGTGCTCAATGTAGCCTTTAATTAAAAAAAAAAAAAAAAACTCACTCGTGCTTGACGATACTCAGAGGGGGTTGATCCAGCAGGTGGAAAGTCATGCGGGCACATATGTCTCTATAGTCCTGGTTACGGCGCTCAAAGTCTTCTACATGAGCAGCTAGATGGGAGTTGACGAAACAGAAGCTGGTGTTGTAGAAAACAAACCTCACGGCCACACCTCCTTTGTTCCCCTGAAACAAATAAACAGGACTTTACGTGAACAACCTCAATGTGCTGTACATGTCTGTTAGTAAAACAAATGAAAAAGGAGATATTTTACAGTTTAAAGTTATAATAAACAATGATTATTTCTAAAAGGCAGCATTTCATTGTTATCCTTTAGCACTAGAAGACAGAGAATAAAGTCCAAGTTCAGTGAAAACAAACCATTTTTCCCATGATTCCTGTCCCCACATGCTCTGCGGCCACATCGCTTATGTATTTCTTATGAGCTTTCTTGGCGTAGACCACAAGCATCATCCCAACTAGTCGTATGGTCCGAATCTAGAAAACATTTTTCCACTGTGCTTATTCCATTGTCATTTCCAAAATATCTTTATCACAAATGCCATATATTTTAATATAGCTTGCACATTCTAATTTTTATGCAACTAACCGGATTAATTGTATTTATTGTACTCACCCTCCAGTATATGCCTTTAGCATGCAAGCTCCTCTCCACAGCTTCAATCCACAGCTGCTCTTTGGATGAGTCCATGTAGAAGAAAGCCTCTGTGCTCAGGTCCAGCTCTTGAAAACTAAAATCCAAAAATCAGACCACCACATTGCAAGTTATTCAACTTTGAGAGTAAGCAAGGCGTTATTTCAGGGTCAGAGAAACCCTCGACTCTCACTGACCCGATGGCGTAAATATCAGGAGCTTCAGGGTCACAGCAAAGCCAAGGGTGAAGGCTGCTGTCTGGAGACTGGCCATTAACGTTCCATGTACCTATAAAGAAACTGAAAAACGACACGTGGTGTTTTGAACTGGAGGCACAAGGAAGGCTTAAACATTGGTACACTTGTAAGAGTTATTCTGTCATAATTTAATAAACCGAGACTGCAAGTGTGTTCTGGCAAAGCTTCTTCTAAAACAAGCATAGTTCAGTTAATTTTATAGGAGACAGCTTCTGCCACACAGCTACTGCTGTTAGTGCCATAGTCTTGTAATGTTGAGGCTGTGAGTTCAAGCCAAGGTTGCGTCAGGAAGGGCATCCGGCGTTCAACAATTGCCAAATATGCGAGTTCACTCGCAACTCCTGCAGAAGGGAGGAGCCGAAAGAAAAACCATCTTCTTTCACATTCTTTAAAAAGGCTAACGTTAGCTTTATTCTATTGTTTTATTATAGCGACTTGTCCAGGGTGTCCCTCGCCTCTCGCACAGCGACAGCTGGACATGGGCACCAGTGACCCCCGTGGCCCAAAAAGGAAGAAGTGAATAAAGATAACAGATGAATTATTCAGCTCATTGTAGATTTTGTTTTAGTTCCAGTCAAATACGTGCCGACAAACTTTACAGAGTTGTAAACTTACTAAGAGTTTGCTCTTCCAAATCTTAGATGTTTGGAAACTGTTCCACTATAAATTGTGTGGTTTGTGGCACATGTTATTTCTGGGCTCCGGCAGCTGGCCTCTTTGTTTCGACTCTTTGAAATGTGCTCCCGTCTCCCATCGCGTCACACAAACAGAAGAGGCTTGTGGTAAAGTGCTCAGACTGCTGAGGAGAATCAAAATGATCACATCACAATCCATGTTTTATATTAATTCTATGTTTAACGCCAAACTTCATGAGCCCATCTGCGTTTTCTAGTCCTACATATTAAGCTGCTTTCTGATTATATTCGGTAGAGTCGAGTCACACTTCAGAGAGTTAGGCCAAAACAAACGCACTCACAAGTCAGAAGCTTCGTCAGCACTACCAGACGTCTATGTTTAATAAAAACAGACAGCTGTAGTGTATGGGCACTTTGATACCCACCCATCTGGAAATTGTACCAGTTTAGCACAGTTTCTATAGTTATCTCTCAGTTTGGTCCAGCCCACCCTTACCAACCTACTAGGGTTCGATCCCCAGCCCCTGCAGCATGCTGAAGTGTCCTTGGGCAAGACGCTGTACCCCCACTGCCCACGGATACTTAAAACTTGGTAAAAAACTTGGTGTACAAGTTGATCTGTGTTTGGTCATTATATTTATTTCTGCAATGTTTTTATGTCTATTTATTGTAATTCATTGTGTATGTTGCCTATGTGTTGCCTGTTTTTTGTTTGTTTGTGCAGCACTTTGGTTGGCCTTGTTGCTGTTTTAAGTGCTCTATAAATAAAATGGTATGGTATGGCACGAGTGAAAATATAAAATAAGTGCTGTATATAGTGTAAAAATATATAAAATGAAAGCCCTGTATGAGTGTGTGTGTATGAATGGGTGAATGCGAAACTCATAAGCATTTTGAAGAACAAAGGCTCTATGGAATTTGTGGCCCATTTTACCATTAAAAAAAACACCATGAAAAAGCTCGTCTTACCTGAAGTGTTTGATATCCACATACTCTTTTTCCTTCTTTCCCAGGCGGTGTTTAATAAAGTATTCTCTTTGTCCTGATGGACTGGATAACATAGTCTTTGTGGTGGGACTTTCACACAAAGGCTGGTTCATGTTGTCATATCCTGACCTTGAACTACTGGAATGATATAAGCGGGATGTTTTAACACAAGTATCGTTTCAAACAGAACACAAAACTACAAATCTGAGCGTCTTTGACTTTAACTTTTAACTTCAAACTCATTTTAATGCATATTACAGGGATTTTAACAAAGCCATATTTTTCTGGATAACTTACTCTGGCTTAGTGCTAGTTACTGCAGAGCTGCCTTTGGCCTGTTCAGAGACAGGTTTGTCTTTCTGGATGGGTGGAGGAGGAAGAGGACCCGATGGCGGGATGGAGGCTTTGCGAGGAGGTAGAGAGGGAACAGGCGGTGGCTCCCTGGAGGCAACAAAGCGATTCTGTTGATTTTTCTTCTCTTCCACTTTGAGAGCGTTGTTGAAGTTTGGCTCAAACCCAAAATCTGCAAGCATTTGAACTGGATCTGAAAAAAGAAAAGGATAAACGACGTCAGGCTACATAAAATAAAGTATTTTTAAAAGTAGGTGTTTGTTTTCCAGTTGAAACCCATTATATATTTACATTACCTGTTTGATCATGATTTGTTGCAGTGCTGTTGTTGACGGCTTGCGGTGCACCTCCAGTGTTGGCTGGATTCTCTCCACCACCCATAGTGTCTACTGTCTTGATGGCTCCTTGGGGAGGTACAGGGGCTGGTGCTCCTGGAGGTATTGGTTTAGGGATTGCGTTGGGTTTAGGAAGTTTGGATGCAACTGAAAACATCAAACAGAACTGTCAAAAGAAATCACACAACAATCCACATAATCTTAAAACAAATTTTTACTTAAAACTTTAAAAAGCCTGAGTTTTGAAAATATCAACTGGAGAAAATTGGCTTCTTGCAAAATTTGCAGCTCAGAGGATATTTTTTGAGGGAAATACAAAACTCTCAAACATCATATGGTTTCCTTAGTTGGGTGATTAAATCCTAAAAAGGGATTCAATTCAAGGAAATATCATTATAGAAAACTCTGAGGGAGGACACAACATCTATCATATATAAAAAAACAAACTGGGAAAAATAATCCAAAATTGAAATATCGTCGGAATAATGGCAGGATGTATGTACTGTATAAATAATTGTCAAAATCATAATTCAAGCTCAATGTTACTCACTACCTGTGCAATAACCTGTCACACAACCTGTGTAGTTTGTTAATGTACTATATATATCATGTGCATTTTAGCTTATATCACTACCTTGAAATACGTATTCATACAAATTCATCCTACCTGCACCATTATATTCTACCATGTTGTTGCTTACTATCTCTCTTTAGGACCTTGTAAATATTATAATTACTTTTTCACTTTTTGGTACTTTTTTTTTTTACCCTTATTGCATGCTTTAGTGTTTTCTTGTTTGTTTGTTCTTTGTTTTTTTTAGCGAGTCAAATTGGTTCTTCTCATCCTGAACATTTCATCGTGTTAACGTGCATATGACAATTAAACACAACTTGAACTTAAATCAGAACACAACAACAAACTCCAGACTTTGGAGAGAGTTTGGGTGGAAGAACCTCACTAGCATCTTCTTTACACTCAAGATAAAGAGTAAGCAAACCAGATCTCATGTCCCATGTTGGAGAATGTGTGGAAATATAGAAGCAAACCATACACATATATTCTAGCATTGTCCAAAATTAGATTTGTTTTGGAGCAATGTGAATACTACAATCAAAACTATTTTGGGATACCAGATATCAAAAGATTTTAAGACAATGAATCGTGGAAACATTAAAAAATGTGTTTTGAATGAAGACGTGTATTTGATTAAGATGCTGTTAATGGCCTGTAAAAATGCTATAACAAGAAACTGGTGCCAGACATCTGCTCCCTTCATACAACAATGGCTAAATATTGTTAGGTAAATTTATGAGATGGAGCGAATGACGTTCATTCTGAGGCTTAAAGAAGATATTTTTATGAATAAATGGGAAAAATGGACACAGTACAACACCCAAGAATAGACATGAGGAACTTCAACACCATTAACAGAGGAATTTCTAGACCCTATACGCCTGTGACCGAGATTTTTTTTTTTTTTATTGCTACTTTTATATATACAGTATATACATGTACTGTACTTATTTTGGATGTTCACCCCTTCTTATGTTTTTTTGAATTATTATGTAAAGAGAGGCCTGCTTAGGCTATCATAATCTGATACAGTTTTGAAATGTTATCTACCACTGAAATGGTTAATAAAAATTAAAGTGAGAAAAAAAAAAACCTTTAAAATGCCATGAAATATAAGCAACTCCTTTATGTTGCAGAAGCTTCAGTTTTTATCAGTAAACATGAATCCTGGTGTCTAAGTAGAAATCTGCAAAAAATATATGAAGATAATAAATGTTGCTGATTGATTGAAAAAAGGTTGTGTCCTGTAAGGCAGTGATAAGCTCCTTGTGAAAAAACAAAGGAAGAGCTCCTCTTCCTGTCACTACCATCAATTAGTACATGAAAAAAAAAAAAACTGTAGTAACTACTAACTGGACGAACAAGTTAAAGAGAAGAAATGTTTACGTCTGTTCACGTTCATTTTTCAAAACGGAATATCACACCAGGATGTTGACCTCAGGGTGGGAACCAAGATTTTAAAATCCCTGTTAAAAGTTGACAGAGAGCAGCTTGGACTGGTTTCAGACCACGGACTGAACGGATCTTTCCTGCTTTTCATTTCACTCTGGTTCTACACATTGGACCTTACAAAACAAGTACAGTACTTCTATTAAAATAGAATGAAAAATACGAGTACATATTTCCATATTTACTTAAAAAAAAACGCTAAACCATCGGTTCTGAAATGCTTAAAACAGTTCCATTTAAATGCTACATGTCCTGATAGGGCTACTATAACTGAAAATAAGCACGTCATTTTTATCCGCTACACAGAGTGCTATTAATTCAACAGCAGCGTCTAAGTTAATGCTCTATGCAAGTTTTTTTTTTTTTTTTTCCTAAAGCAGTGATACAAAAATAAGACTTCATATCTGTGTTAGTGTCCATATAAATAAGATAAACGTGTGACTGATGTGCTGAACAGAATCACTGGCAGCTCTCACGGTAAGGAGCATGTCAGCATGAATGCAAACAATGCAAAATCACAAAGATAATGACAACTCCTCTTTGCATGCATGCATCTTCCTAGTGTTCATTGGGGTTGCTATGAAAGAGAGCACCTTTAAAATCTGCTGACTCGTCCATTTAAATACATTAAATAAATGAAAAATTAGACGCAGAAAGAAAAACGTATTCTAACATGTTTAAACTATTACTAAAGTTTAGAGTCACATTGCCATAACTTAACTAAAATTGAAGTTGTATTATTGAAGTAACCTTTCTGGCAGTATTCATAGATATAGATCAGCAGCTACCTTGGAGTTTAAAAATAGCAGTCAAAAGGTGTGTTTCTACATGTTCAGCAGTGGCAGAAATACACAGATTAGCAGGCGGTGTAATCCACCCTTTGTAAATAAATGTTAGATGAGTGATTCAATAATTCAGTACCCCATTTTTTTAAGTAGGCAGAGAGTGTAGTCTTACTTTGTTGCTGAACACTTTTCACTTGGGTTAAGAAAAGTTGAGTCCGGTCGTCATCCTGAAGTTCCAGCAGCAGCTCTGGTGCTTTTTCTCCCTTGATTCGTAGCCTAACACAGGCTTAAACAGGGAAAACACACATGCATGTCAGGCACCATGGGATTTCACTAACGTATAATAAAATACAGTGTCAGTGAAACAAGGCAAAGTGACGTAACAGTAAACCAACAAAGCATTCTTTCACAAAGCCATGGCAACTCATGAGCGGAGTATGTGACTAAATTAAGACACTCAGCTGCAGGCGTGCTCTAAAAAAGCTTGGGCTGTGTTGTTCACAAAAACGTCAAACTCAGTTTTAAATGAATAATAATGCATCAATATATTTAACTTAATATGACAAAAAAAAATACTCACAATCTATAGAGAGGTCAATAAGCAGCGCCTCCTCAGCTTCTAAAAGGAAACAGGAAATAAATTCAACTGTGCTGCAGTTCAAAGGTCTGTGGTGGTTATTACTAAAGAGTTGTAAAATATTTCAAGGTACACAACCGCCTCTGAAAACATTTTCTAAAATTCTCTTTCAGGTGTAATAAAATACTCGCTGAACTTTTATAACGCTGAGACATAATCCTCTAAATGTGACATGTAGAGGCGAAAAAATATGAAGCCGCAGCTACTAAACATAAATTAACATACAAAATAAGTTGCAGATTCTTGTAACAAAACATTCTGAACATTCGATTTTACAGAAATGCAGCAATGCTTTTGACAAAGACACAGAAAAAAACTACATACCTCTCACAATTACAAACTTATCGTTAATGGGTATGGACAGCTGAGCCACTGGACGAGACACAACAGCCTCAGGGTTGGCCAAAACACCCAATCTGGACAGAAACGGCACAGACATTATATTAAAATTGCATTTAATGCCATTTGTTTTTCCATTTACAAAGCATATAAAGATAAGTATTATTTGTAAATGAAACAATGATTCATGCAACAAAAAAATAGTTGAAAATATGAGATGCAGTCAAAGTGCAGGCAATGAAAATGCTAAATTAGTACTTTAAAATCATACATACATGCCAATCTTTTTTGTTTAACCCACAATCAAGTTGCTTAAATAAGACAAATGTGCAAAAATGAGACAAAAATAACTAACATGCAGCATACTTTGAAAGTTAACGACACGTCCACAGAGGAAACAATGAGTATATTCAGAGAACATTGGGTTATTAAACTGCCAAGGCAAACAGCTTCAAGTTTATGACGTGGGTTAATGTAGGCAGGGTCTTATCCTTCTGCTAAATATTATCTGACTAACTGCAGAGGTCAAAGCAGCTCTCTGGTCACTCTGTCGCTTCACTGCACAAAAGGTTTGATTATGGCTGAGGAAATGAAAATGATTCAAGCCTGCGGGACTAAATGTGTCAGCGGCAGTTCCCTGAATCTGTCAGGATAACGACTGACGTCAAACAACCCACAGGAAAGGACATCTTCTCTCCAAATGTCAATCTAACTCCATGATTTCTGTTTTTTTTTTTTTTAACCATCTTAATCTAAGAATACTCCGGCGTTAATAATATTAGAGAATTCGTTTTTTACACAACTTCCTTAATTTCCCTAAATTGGTATGGGCAGAGATAAGGCACAGAAATGTGCAGTGGGGCAAAAAAAAAAAAAAGCATCAAATGCCCAAAACAAGAAGAACTAGAACAAAGAAAATAGGTAGTTGTGATTTTATTTTACAATAAACATTGCCTAAAAACGATTAAAAGATTTTGCTTGACAGAAAAAAGCACTACAGTATTTTTGTTTCACTATTTTTGTGAAGCAAAAATATCATTGACGTGGCTCATCTAATGTAAATATATCTACAGCTTGTTTCATGCTGTAACAGTTAATTATCGCTGACTTTATAAAGACATTCAACACATTTGACTGTGTTTTAACAAATTAGTGATAAGATTTCAGAATTGAAACACTTGCAGTGTAGCGTTCCCTGGTAAAACTGTTCCACGGTTTAGTTTGTGTGGTTTTAACAGTTAGCTGATCCAGCGGCTTGTGTTTCTCATGTGAGCCTCATTAGAGTCCAATACGATGTGAAGGGATTCTGTATAATCAGCACAGTGAGGTGAAACCAACACTGATGATTAAACGCCCACTCTGCCATCACACATAAGGTCTCCTTTCACTCAACAAGCCCTGGAGCTCTTGGGTTGACAGTAACAATGTCCTGTCCACGTGACTTCCAGCCATTTACCTAAGAGCTTATCTGCGTAGCGACAAGGGTGGTGTTTGTGTAAGGAGCATGTTCATTCAGCTAAAGATCCTGGATTAAATCAGGACATCCCTGACTGAGCTAAGAATCTGAACATATCTGGGACCAAACACATGACCAAACCTTGAAATATTTGCCTTTTCTACTGCTCGTTGACCATAACTGTCAATGCTATGGTATTCTAGTGCATACTTTTTAAAGCAATTCTAATAAAATAGAATTTGCATGGTAAAAGCCTTATCATTGGCTACGAAGCAAGCCAGCTCCTAGCTAGGTCACACACTTCAGATCAACGGCTTCCTCTGTTGACTACGGCTGCCACTACACTGAAATTTATTTAAATAAAGCCAAAGCAAATGCAGCAAATAAACCCCTTCATGGGCACAATTTCAACAACACAGACAAAATAGTGACATCTCAACACGCTGACCAACACCAAACACAGGAATTCACTGATACTTACATAAACACTCCACTGCGTTCAATTAGCGACAGTAGTCTGGGCTCCTTCTGGCCAGACCTCAGCTCCTGACCTTTTACGGTGTGAGCAGCACAATATAGGAATAATTTTCATGGAGTTTGAGGGAAAAAAGTTTCAAAGTCACAACCACAGCTGTTACTCCAGAATGAACTCGAACACAGACCCGCTGTCATTACAAATCAGTTAGTAAGCAGTCAAATAATGAAAAGTGTTTAAAGCAGCGATTATCAGGAGGCAAACTGAACTCATATGGAAGAAGTTTAGTTTTTTTTTGTGGCAGCCAAAGCAGCTAAATAATGACTCAAATTATTTAAAAAAAAAAAGTGAGTTAAAACAGTATTAGTAACCTGAGCCTGGAGGTTAAGTTTACAAAAGTAGAATTAAGAAAACCCAGAATATAGAGAAATTCAGGCTTGACCAGAACAATGAACTGGTTTCACAAACATGCAGACTGGATGACAAGTCAGTTATCTGATGCAAACAAACCTATTTGCATCTTTAGCATCAGTACGAACAGAAAGTTGTCACAGAGTCTCTTCAATTGGGAAAATAATGCTCATCACACTTAAATTATAAACTTGCATTATAATTTGTGGGCTTAACTGCATTGTATTTTAATGCAAGAAAAGACAAATACTGGATGAGCGTGGATTAAAAACATGGATTAAGTGTTAAGATTACTGTGCAGGGTAATTTCAAAGCGAGCACTGAAAACAAAATAAACCTGGTAAAATCACCTGCCTTCAATCTCACTGTTAGAACAAAGGCAAGAGGGCAGTCTGGCGTAATTTCCCATCCAGGTTTTGTGAAATAGCCTCTCTGCCCATGTTTAGCAGTAAACCTTATGTACGTGTCTTTTAAACACTGTTAATACAAATAAGCAAACTAGAACAAAACTTCAAGGATATTGCCAAGCATTCTTCTTTGCATATTCCCAACTCCATTCCGAAATAAATCACTTAAATAGCAGTGTATGGTGGTAAGCCTGCAGACTTTACGTTGTGCAGATGTTGGGAGCAGAAAAAAGTTCAATCTCCACCCGGTGCTGCGGCGGCCTCCTTCCGGGAAGCTAACCGCTGTTTTTCAGCCAGCTGTGTTGTTATTGTTGCCGCTGGACCGGAGACACGAATGTTCAACAGAGCGCGGAAAACAACATATCCCGGTTAAATTCCATCATTCTGTCAAAAACTTTAAAGTGTCCAGGGTTTTATCGCGTCTTGTTCGGTGTCAAGAGACAAACTCGACGGACGACATGACGTTAGCGGAGACTTTGTAGCTCTAAGGCTAAAGCTAAGACCAGGCTAAAGATCCACTGGGCTTCATCGTGGAGCTTTTTCAGCGGCAGTCCAGAACTAGAGTTTACTTAGCGCCCCCTGCTGACCAATGCAAGAATAACAACAACTTGTTTAGCGACCCCTGCTGGCCCAGGTTAACAATAACAAGTCCTGAAGTGCTTCCTTGAAGTCAATGTAAGTAAGCAAGTAAAGTGCTATGTGTTATTATATCATTGTATGTTCCCATAAAATGACGAAATTAGTTCTTTGCGTTTAACCCCTGCTCCCCCTGCAAGCCGCACTGACTTACCCCGCAGCATTTTCCGTCGTAGACTGACAGAACGTCACAGGAAGTTCTTCCTCCATGTCTAAGCTATTTTTTATAGCTTGTGTGATTTCTTGTGCATGCTCCTTTGTTGAGACTCTGGCGCAACGCTGATAAACTAAAGAAAACTTTCACTTTGTGTCTGAACATAAGTGTAACTTAAATAAATTGATTGCACACAGATGGGTGAATTTGTTGTTATTTGAGCGTATCAAATTTTATTTTTAAAACATTTCAAACAGACACATCACTAAAGTGCTGTACAGATGAATAAATGAAATACATTAAAGCAGCAGTTGGAAGACATAAGACAAATGTAAAATACTGTACATTTAAAACATAAAATCTAAGGTAAAAATAAGAAAAACAAAACAATATAAAATTACAATATAGTAAAATCTCCAAGAAAATTCTTCTTATTTTTATTTATTTATTTGCTTATTTGTTTATTAATGGACCACGTCTACTATTAATGGACCACGTTTGACACAATGTTGGCTTATCCCCAACTTTTTTTTTTTAATTTGTATTCATTGGTCATAAATATTTGAAAATTCAAAAGGAAACTTTAATTGCTTCTTTATTTCGAGTTAAAATTTAATATATTTATTTAATTTATTAATTTCCAATTTAAAAACACGAAACAAATTACAAAGCATATGGAGAAAGAAAAAAATAATTTAAAAATGAAAGGAAGCAGGAGAAGAATAAAAATTCTTATAATATCTGCCCCTTCTCAATGAGACAGGTGAAAGATATTTTAATTGGAGATTAAAAGTAGAATGATTTACAATAACAACAAACACACAAGCGACATTGTAAATTAATAAATCCTCTCCACTGTATGTGTGTTTGACTTTATTAAAATAAAAATTAAAAAAAATGCTAAATCAACTGTAAAACGGGCCTTTTATACACATGACACAAGAAAGGTCTCAAACTGGACAGCTGAATAGTCTTGGAGAACTCTTTGAATACAAACCCATTAATGGATTTTAAAATAAAAACAAAGAGAAACTAAAAACTTGGACACAATCCTGTTAGACAGTTAAATTCTTGAATAAATTTGATGGCTCTAATTTTAGCAAATTAACAATTGCTAAAATTCTTACTATCAGCATCTAAATATTAATGTGTTCACCCCATATCACAGACTCACTACAAAAAGTCATGCTGTTATTTTTATGCAAGGCTCTGTGACATCAAGTATTGATATCCATGTAAATATTCATCTGACAAGAGACAGTGATGAAGAAAAATGAACAAATTCCCTTTTATTGAATCTCCGTTCAATTATGTTTGCATACAGAGAATTTTAAAAAAAACTGATCAGAATGGCATTTTATAAATTATTCATCAATGTTCATTTATTAATAAGAACAACTGTAGCATTTACTGCACTCAGCATTTTTTTAATAAATCTAATCTAATGAAAAACATCAGATCCAACCAGATGAAAATATTTATATAAAGCACAGGTGAAAATTAAGTCGGGTCTAAATGAGTTACTTCAGTTTGAATCTCTTGATCCAGAGAGGCATGACTTAAGCTGTGTATTAGATTTGACTGTTGTAAGTTATGACCTTGTGAATGGCGTAAGGACTGGAGTCTTGCTGTGGCCACATGTCTCCGCTGGGCCTCACCTGCTGCGCGTCACGTTCTACCAGTTCCACGGTGAGGGCCGCCGGGCTGAAGGCGTCGGTCAAACGGTAAGACTGTGTGAGGCGACGAAACGAGGAGGTGTCTGAGACGTCTTCGTCAAAGAGATCGTCCATGAGCTCCTTCTTCTTCCTGCGTGACGCTTTCAGCTCGTCCTTCAAGTCAGAAATGAGACCTTTGGCGTCTCTCACCAGAGTGGAGCGAAGGCCGAACAGGCAGAGCAGGAACACCAGGCCGGCACAGATGCCGGAGACAAAGTACAGAGCCACTCGCTCTGGGAGACCTGCAGGAGAGGCGGGCTCATCGTGAACAACAAATTACAAACCTTCTTCTTTCGGCTGTTCCCTCTTCAAGGGTCACCACAGTGAGTCATCCTCCTCCATCTCTTCTCCAGCTCATTTCTACTCATTGGCCTTCGACACAACCGATACTTGATTTTTATTGGTATTGATTTTATCTGTTCAACTCATCGTTTTATTGTGTTTTAAACTGAGTTTTTAATCCATTGTGTGCTTAGCTTTGTAACTTCATTTTTATGCTTTATTTTATCATATTCATTACTGATGTTCAGCACTTTGTTTCAGCTGTGGCTGGTGTTCATGTGCTTTATAAATAAAACTGTTGATGATGATGATGCTCTCACTCTATCCTCTGCATCCTCTGTCCTCACTCCATGTCCTCTCCAACTACATCCATATGTCTCCTCTTTGTCTTTTTTCCTGGCAGCTGCATTTCTAACATCCTTCTACCAATATACCCACTGTCCCATTCCTTTCATTCATTGGTCTGGACATGTCCAAACCATCTCAGTCTGGCCTCTCTAACTTTTTCTCCCAGTTGTTCAGCCTGTGCTGCACCTCTGATGATCTCATTTAAAGGCTTACCCATTTAATGCATTTAATGCCATTAACCATACAAATGTTCATTCTGTGAAATATCCATCTGGTTTAATACAGTTTTCCAAACAGTTTCTCACAGACTGTTTATATTTGTGTGAAGATCCACTTCACAAAACTATTCATTATTCTAAAAAGTCTGCATTTTACAAAAACAAAAAGCCGCATATATGAGGATCGGCATAAAGTTTTGACATGAGTGTCCCCCACATGATCCTGATTGTTTGTGCTGCTAACATAAAAGCAAACTCCCACATTCTGTTGCATTTATGAAAGTTTTTGTTTGTTTGCAGAATATCAAGAACTTTTAGCAGGTTTTGACATAAGCTAAATGAATCACGACAACTAACAAGTGGTGGATATAAAAGAAAACTTTGATGAAAGTTTATTTCTGACAAACATTTTGTCTAAAAAGAAGCTAAATAAAAAAGAAAATGCATAAACATCCAATAACTTACAATGCTGATCTTTAGTATTAAGCTATCATGATGACAAACAAAAACTGACTTAGTACTTTGACTGTTTTTTATTAATATTATTTAGATTAGCGCCTCCATTTTTTATTTATCTTATAGGTTTTTGGGAGGTGAACACATTTGAACACGTTCTGATGATTTATCTTTTAAAGCAGCAGCAGTGACAGATGCACGTGTGCCTTTATTGACTGTCTGCAGTGTATGGAGGGTGGAATGTGACACGATTAAATAAATAAATACATAATAATTAAATTTGGGCGTGATGGAGTAGAGGTTAGAGAAGGTGGGCCTGTGATCAGATGATCGCTGGTTCAACTCCCTGTACCAACAACATCAAAATGTGGATGGGACGGGTGAAGTATTCACACCTGCCTCCACCATTATTTGCCCCACACTGTGCTCATGAGCAAGGCCCTTAACCCCCACCATCTGTTCCCCCGAGCACCCTA
This sequence comes from Simpsonichthys santanae, assembly GCA_031762415.1. Taxonomy (NCBI): domain Eukaryota; kingdom Metazoa; phylum Chordata; class Actinopteri; order Cyprinodontiformes; family Rivulidae; genus Simpsonichthys; species Simpsonichthys santanae. Next base: position 12,122,704 of record JARVLU010000952.1, on the reverse strand, counting down.
TATAGCTCTCTACTCCACAGTGACGGCTGTGGTAGCTCGGTGGTCTGTGGTTGTGTCAAGAAGGACATCCTGTGTAAAAACAACTGACAAGAATTCATGCAACTTGGTTGTGACCCCTGAAGAAGGGAGCACCCAAAAAACAAACGTAATAATTAAATGCATCACTTAATTATTAACTACATCAAAGAAATCATTAAATATACAATTCAGTTATTAAATGTCCCATGAAATATATAAATGTACCATTTACATTATTTATTGAACGATTTATTGAATTATTTATTTAATTTTTGTCACATTGCACCCTCCGTACCAGTGCACCTACCCCGTCTAAAAAAGTTAAGTCTGGTCCTCTGGACATTCAAAAAACAAAACAAAAAAAAACAAAAAAATGTAGAAACGTTTTGTCTTTCGTCCAAAAGACTTATTTCGTTTCTACAATTTTTTTGTTTTGTTTTGTTTTTTGAATATCCAGAGGACCAGATTTAACTTTTTTAGATTTTTCTACCTGGATTGTTGAGCATGCATCAAACTACCTACCCAGTATTTTTTCAATCACCTCCAGAGAGTTGGTTACAAACACATTTTGAGGCCTATAGGTGGGGCCAGTGTACCATCCACCTGCAGGGGAGAGGGGTCTGGGCTCAGGGACCTGTCAGCCTCTAGAAAGTAGCAAAACTTCACCAACAAATCATTGCCAGTCTTACCATGTGTGTAATCTGAGATCATGAAAGGATCTGTTGACCCTCGACCGACATCCTCTAGAAGATATCTGGGCACTAAAAAAGAAATGAGAGATGTTTGAAACCCACTTCGCCTCAGCAAACAATGACATCTGTTCTGTTCTTTACCACAAGTGAAGGACACCCGCAGGTGCTTCCTGGTGCCGGGAAAGCAAGGGTCCCCAAAGGTGTGAGTATCTGCAAGGACTGAACAGTTTGCTCTGCCGTGACACCTGCGAGACACCCTCCTCAGAGCCACAGGTGACAAACACTCTGGGACGACGAAAATGAGAACAGAAATGGTGAAAGTCTGAATGTTGTGCTGTTTGACGATGAATGGGTGTTTCTAACCCATGTCAGTCTGTGATCCGGGTTCTTCGGGACAGTGGGGACTGCTGTGCAACAAGTGTCCAAATGTAGCTGAGTAGATGACGAGGACGGTCTCGTTCCTACACGTCAGCCTCAGGCGCTCATTTTCACACACGAGTCTGGTGCGGTGGTGCTCTGAAAAACACAAAAAGAAGCACCTTTTGGCAACTTTGGTAAATATTGTATATTAATAAGATGGTAATTTTCCCTTATGCTGCACAAATGTAAAAAGTCTGGCCCACTGAGCAGAGAACGGGTCCTGCAGGCTCAACCCACCATATCCATGGGTGATCAGTCATTTTAAACTTTTTTTTTTAAAGACAAGACCAAAGCTTTGGGTTTGCCGTTTTACTTTTTTCAAACAGTGGAGAGGCTTTTTATTTAGCTGGAGGAGGCTTCGACCATCAAAGAGAGTCATTTCTTTGGTCTCATGCTCCGATAAGGAGGGAGGTACTGTAAACATCAAAGCAGCGCTGACCGGAATGGACATTTTTCAATCAAGTGCGGTGGAGAATGGCAGGACTAAGATACTGTGGGACTTCAAGATCCAGACTGACCAACAGCTGATGGCTAACCAGCTGAGGGCAGTGGTGATGGATGCACCAATCCCAAGTGACTGTGACATCAAGAAGAAGTAACATGAGAAATACCAAGGGCTGAAAGAGGAAAGAAAGAAGTTATGGAGAGTCAAGGCCTCAGTGGTGCCAGAGGTCACAGGGTGCAGGGACCCCAAACTGGATGAAGAGTGCAGTCCTAACAGCTAAGATACTCGACAGAACCCTCAAGCTCTCAGGCCTCTGGAAGAGAACGCACAACCATCTCCATCTCCTTTTACTTATTAAGTTGTGGAGGCAACAGATCCAGGAGAAAACCTCAGACATCCTTTTCTTCATCCACGCTCTCCAGCTTTTCCCGGGGAATCCCAAGACATTCCCATTTTAGAGAAGTTGCACAATCCCTCCAGCAAGTTCTGGGTCTGCCTGGGCTCTAATCCCAGTGGGTCATGCCCAGAAAGCTTTCAGGATGCAGACTAATCAGACACCAGAACCACCTTAACTGACTTGTTTCAAGACAGAGGAGCAGCGACTCTACTCTGAGCTCCCCCCTGATGATGGAGCTCATCATGCTATATCCGAGTCTGGGCCTGACCTACCCCCTGGTTTTCATTCTTTCAGTCATGATCTAACCTTTGTGACTCATGAAATATGAGGTAAGTGCAATCACCCATGGAGAAATAAGGCAAGCTGGTGAGCTTTTGTCTTATTTATGTTATTTATTGACCCAAAACCTTTCAGTTACAACCACTGATTGATTTGTCTATTTTACAACATTATTCCAAATCAAAATTCATTTATACGTATACAAAAAATGCTCTAACTAATAAAAAAAAAAAAATAAAAAAAAAAAGAAGGGAACAAAAGTAGTAGTTAGTCCAAAGTGGATTAGCGTCTTAACAAATGTGAATTTGCAAGCGTGCTACAGGTGCACCAGCACTCCTGATGAAATGAAGACAGATGCTGCTGTTGAATGACAAAATAAAAGACTTTCTTGATGATGGTGTTGATTCAGTCTGTTTAGAAACACTCAAACAGTTTTGTCAAACTTTATCAGGTTCAAGATTTAGCTTTATTTTTTCCCATAAACGGACAACATATAGAATTACCGTGTTTTCCGGTGTATAAGTCACAGGGGTATTTTTGCACAGATTTGTCAGTCCTGCGACTTATGTTTTTTTTTTTTTTTTTCCCGTATTCATAACACAATTTTTGACTGATACTTTAAATTTTGAAGAACTACAACAGCGAGTCCTCCCGTGCCCGCTCCCTTCTCTTAGCTGGTGCATGACGTTGGAGAGCTCGTGTCTCCAGCCGCGATGGATGGATGGCACTGCGCCGCACAGCCCAGGCGAACTTTAGCTGTTTCGACCATTAAAGTGCATTTATTAAGGAAAAGTTAAACTGACGCACATTTGTTATAATGTTGAGCAAACAAATAATTGTTTTTAGGTGTTAATCTTGTTAAATTTTGAAGAACTGCAACTGCTTCACTCAGCTGGTGCAAGTGAACTGGAGAGCTCACAACTCTGGCTGCGATGGATGGATGGATGGATGGATGGATGGATGGATGGATAGATGGATGGATGGATGGATGGATGGATAGATAGATAGATAGATAGATAGATAGATAGATAGATAGATAGATAGATAG